>CM061133.1:242317990-242728128 GCA_030789695.1 Scilla litardierei | reverse complement strand
TCCTTTAAACCCACTTGTAGCAACCCTACAAGTGTAATCGATCTACAATTGATGTCCTTAACTCCCACAACTTGGGATCAAGCTAACCTACTCTCACAAACCGAGAGTGTAATCGAAATACGAGGTAATGAAATTCGAAATGTAAACACTTACAAACACCTATACCTTGAAGTATAACTTGAAGGAGAAAGTGTATGTGTGATGATGTCTCTTCCAAGATGATAGAAAGCCCTTACACTTGTCTTCACCAAAGCTTGAAGCTCAGCTTTGGTTTAAGTGGAAAGACAAGATTAGAGTTGAGATTTCTAGGCCTTGAGATTTGAGGAAGAGAGAGCTTGAGAGATTGAGCTTAGGAATGAATGCAAGGTTGTCTTGGAGTTCCTCAATGGAATAGTAAGAGACCCTCTTATTGGTTCTCTAAAACCCTCGAGCAAAATACCCAAAACCACCTTTGAAATCCGTGTGAAAAAAGCCAACGGATAAAAAATACGGGCCATACAGTTGATTGGTGAAGAACACAAAGTCGCCTACTACACTATGTCAGAGGGTAGGTGAGAATTCAAATGGTAACTTACCACGTAGGGCAGTTGACTGAGGAAGTTCAGACATGCGCATGTAAACCAACAAGCGACTGAGAAACCATTACATGCGACTGAATTCCTAAGTGCGTAAGTAGCGAAATCTCAGGAATTCTGGGAAGACATGACATGCGACTGTAGAAGCATATACAGGCGACTGTGCCATGGGCATGCACATGTGAATACTTCTTACATCACTTGCAGCCGCAAGTGCGAGAGTTGTCAAATTTTGGGAAGTTTGAGAAGATGGAACAGGCGACTGTAGTGGCATGTACAGGTGATTGTGTCATGGACAGGTGCATGTAAATCCTTCTTACATCGCCTGCAGGTGCACGTGTAAAAGTTGTCAAAACTTGGGGATTCTGGGCATGAGTGGACAGACGACTGACTAACAATTCACAAGGGCTTGTAACTGGACATGCGCATGTACTTTGTACAATAGTCGCTTCATGAAAGATAAGAACAGAAAGCCCAAAAATCAAGTTAAGAAATATATGCATAACAGATGACAGGAGAACAAATATCAGGCGCTTGTAAGGAGACATGCGCCTGTATTTCGTTCGTCAGTCGCCTGTTGAAAGTCCAAAATGCACATGCTTGAGAATTATGAAATGGAGGCCTAGGAAATGAGTTCTAAGGCTTTCATATGATAGAATGGAAGGTGTGTCTGTGCTCCAACATAACTCTACTTCTAAGCTACATACTAATGAGAAAGAATAGAGAATAAAAAGATTACATTTGTTTTTACCTCTCTTCTTTCTATTGAATGATATTGAAGTCTTCTTGAAGCTTATATCTTCATCTTTGATCATCCAATCGACTTTACGAGCTTGAATGATCACTGATGTCATCCGTTGCTAATTGATCTTCATGGAAGGCTTAGGCAAATAATTAACTGCAAGTAATGGATTAGTCACCAGAATTTATGTTTGCTCATCATCAAAACTAAGTAGGGAGAAGTCCAATACTCAACATTCTCCCCCTTTGGTGATGACAAACAAACATAAACAAAAAGATAAATGATACGACTATTTTGACCGGGTCCGGAGGAGCCAAGTCAACCATGACCAGTCAACCAGCCAAACTACGGCCTCGGGCTCCGGCCCAAGGATCTTACGGGCGGGTCGCGTTTCTCCACCCACGACGAAGGCCCGAGAGATTGCCCGCTTCTGTAGCGGAGGAAATCGGGGCCCAAATCGAGGAAGCCTTCGCCATTTATGGCAGCCGCCCCGTGCCATCATGATCCACCAATTATGGCAGCCACCTTCATGGCTCGCCAAATATGGCAACCGACTTCATGGCCAGGCTTAATGGCCATCATTCCCCCGCCATTATGGCCCGCCAATTATGGCAACCGCAATGCCCATTACTCCGGCCTTCATGGCCCGCCAATTATGGCAATCACTCATGGCCATGACCCCACCTTCATGGCGTCATCAAGTGGGCGCAATTAGAGGGGGTCAACCCTTCCCCATTTGCACGACCCCATGAATGGCGGCCATGATGTCACATCATGGCACATGATGAGCATGGTTCGTCTATATGAGGAGGGGGCGGGCGTCATTTGGGAGGGGCCGGATCTTCACCACCTACAACGGAGGTACCTCATACTCCCATCTTACACCTTCTTCCACCTTGAATATTTCTCCTCCAAAGCTCGGCCCGAGGACTCGAGTATCGGTCTCTCCGCGAGCCATACTCGATCCCACCGAGCACTTATCAGGCCAGATCTGACTTTGGCATCGGAGGGGCTTCGGTCGGAACCAAGGTCCGACCCCCCTGACGAGCTCTCTCGTCTATTCAGGTCCAGGAGTTCCAGCGACGCCGAGGCTACCCCTCGGCATCCTTCCAGCCGGAGCCGAGCGCCCTCGTCCCCGACCTCGCTCGTCTCCTCCGTCCCGAGGACGTCGCTCTGCCGAGGCTACCCCTTGCCGAGCCGACGCGAGGATCCGCGCGCCCCGCTGCGAGCGACTCTGCCTTCAACCGATCCCGGAGGCTGTCATCTCGCCGAGGCTACCCCTCGGCCCGCCAAAGAACGGAGCCGTGCCTTTCCGCTCGAGCGAACGCGCCGTCGGTCGACCCCACCGGTCATCTCCGTCTCGAGCGACAGCCACGACAACTCGGGGGTCCCGCGCGTCCCCTCTTTGACCGCGTTGACCACGCACCCTCCATACTATTAATGTGCTCTGCGAAAAATAGCAGAAACATTTGGCGCCGTCTGTGGGAACCGAGTCGACACCTACGACGTCAACCGTATCGGTAGCGACTCATTCCATGATCTAAAACCCGTCTCCCCGTAAAGACTAGATGGGATTCCCCCTCCCGCGATCCAAGATTGATGCTGTGGGCGGAGCAGAAGACTAGCGTTGGGCTGGAGAATTCGCACCAGATCGTTTCCCTTTTCCTCTCAAAAGTGAGCAGACTCAACTGAACTCGAGATCGACCGCTCTGCTTCTATCTTCTTCCCAACATTCGAACTTCAGACTCCTGAAGAAGACCGAGGCCGTGCGACGGCGGGAGCAAGCGTTCTGTCTCAGATAGAACCCGAGCTCGAGCAGAAGCTGGTGCCCTCAATCCAAGGTCGAACTTGGTTGACAGGAAGCTTTGATCATCCAAACGCATCAGGGTTCAACCAGAAGAACCCAACAATTCTACGAAGCTCTGATCAGAGCCTCTCGGCCTCATATGAGCTTCGCCTCGAATGGGGACTCCGACGAAGCACCGGCGTCCCGGGAGAAGCGTCAACCTTCGCATCACCGACTGCGCCTCGACAGGGCCCGATCTGGGCCTTCGATCCACGTCCATCGCCCTGAGGGAGAAATCGACATTCGACCTGAGGGGACATCAGATCCGACGAGTTGTCCGGCTCAGCACAACTCCTGACAGATATCGGTCCGTCCCCGCCTCGTTCCAACTGAGAACGAGGTGCCCCTTCCATGTTCGATGATGAACGAGCTCCTCTTGCCTTGTTTCGACTGAGATCTACCTACACTCGGATCTAAAGCGAGTTGGGGGAAAGAGCCGGTGCCTATCTCCATCTTCAGCCACTCTTCCCTCGTCTCCCCTCACCGCTGACGGGATTGCCACCCAATCGTCCCGAGCACGGGCGCTAGGTCCGATCTGATCCGCCCCAGCCGATGTGGGCATTCTCTGTTATCATGGCTGCTCGAGCATTTCTCGTGTCTGGATCTCGATGGAATCTCGATCCATCGATCAGGCAGGAGGATGCGCTCTGTCGGACGACAGGTCGGACGTCCGGTGATCTCGGAGCTGTAAGTCTGATGGGGAAAGGGGTTGCAAGTCGTCAGCTCGCCGGCAGATCTTCACCCAGTTCGGGGTTGCAAGGGGGCATGGGTTCTTCCCGCTGTCGAGTTCGGGGTCAGATCCGGTGGTGATGACGAGAATCAACTCGAGCGAGGTAAAGGGCAAGGGTCTGATCCCGAGCGATACGTCAAACATTGCTCCTCTTCCGACCTTGATCCCTTCGTCCGTTTTTCCTCCATCTCCATGAAAGGGGAGAGTTGAATCTGAGCCCGCCTCTCCTCAAAGAAGCCGAACATCGCTCCGACATCTGCACCTCAACATGCATCCTAATGTTCGTGACCGTCTCATCGCCAAAAGGAGGCCGACCAGTTCAGGCCGAGGCCGAGGCCGACCTCAGAGGAGGCCGACCAGTCCAGGCCGAGGCCGAGGCTGACCAGTGCAGGCTGAGGCCGAGGCCGACCCCTGAGGAGGCCGACCAGTCCAGGCCGAGGCCGAGGCCGACCCCTGAGGAGGCCGACCAGTTCAGGCCGAGGCCGAGGCCGACCTCAGAGGAGGCCGACCAGTCCAGGCCGAGGCCGAGGCTGACCAGTGCATGCTGAGGCCGAGGCCGACCCCTGAGGAGGCCGACCAGTCCAGGCCGAGGCCGAGGCTGACCAGTTCAGGCCAAGGCCGAGGCCGACCCCTGAGGAGGCTGACCAGTTCAGGCCGAGGCCGACCCCAGCGGAGGCCGAGGCTGACCAGTCCAGGCCGAGGCCGAGGCCGACCCCTGAGGAGGCCGACCAGTCCAGGCCGAGGCCGAGGCTGACCAGTTCAGGCCGAGGCCGAGGCCGACCCCTGAGGAGGCCGACCAGTTCAGGCCGAGGCCGACCCCAGAGGAGGCCGAGGCTGACCAGTCCAGGCCGAGGCCGAGGCCGACCCCTGAGGAGGCCGACCAGTCCAGGACGAGGCCGAGGCCGACCAGTCCAGGCCGAGGCCGACCCCAGACGAGGCCGACCAGTTCAGGCCGAGGCCGAGGCTGACTAGTCCAGGCCGAGGCCGAGGCCGACCCCAGAGAAGGCTGACCAGTTCAGGCCGAGGCCGAGGCTGACCAGTTCGGCCGA
Source organism: Scilla litardierei (assembly GCA_030789695.1). Lineage (NCBI taxonomy): Eukaryota > Viridiplantae > Streptophyta > Magnoliopsida > Asparagales > Asparagaceae > Scilla > Scilla litardierei. The sequence continues at coordinate 242,723,186 of CM061133.1, read as the reverse complement.
GGCCGAGGCCGACCCCAGAAGAGGCCGAAGCCGACCCAGCAAAAAGGTCAAACTGTCCTCTTCCCCCTTGCTAATTAATTGTGTGCTTTCAAACAACTACAAGAGCTTCCCTAATAATTCTCCTCTCTTAAACTTCTTGCGAGATGGTGATAAAAATCCACATCCTCCGGTTTCAACAAATGTCTCACAAAAAGCTTATAGATAAGGCTGCCATGGTCGCGACAACGCCGAAGCACACGACGACCGGCATTGCGGCCTCGGCCAACTTGAGGGAGAGGCGCAAGGAGTGCGTTTAGATCTGGGGACAGGCCAGACGCGGGGCTACGGGTGGCCTGGCAAGGTCGCCAAGGAGAATGAGATCTCGATCGAGTTCAGACAAGAGACAGCACCAACGACCCTCGCAGGCGTCGGGCTTAGCCCCGACTCGGCCTTCATCGATGGCCCTACCACCATCTCTGGCCATTGTCTCGACGCCCGCCATACCAACACCGTGCTGCCATCGCCAAACATATGGGCTGAGCTGCCATCACTGTGTGGCCCTTGCCGAGCTACCTTGGTCGTACCGCCAAACAGACAAAAGCGGGAGCCGGAGCGAGAGCAGGAGCTGGAGCAGAAGCTAGGATCCAGACAAAAGCTGGAGCCGGAGCTGGAGCAGAAGCTAGGATCCAGACAAAGCTGGAGCCGGAGCAGGAGATGCGGTCCAGACAAAAGCTATAGCTGGAGCTGAATTTGGAAATAGAACTAGAGCTGTGTCTAGACGAGGCCGACCCATCCAAGAGGAGGCCGACCACACCAGTTCAACCGACCCAGGAGAAGGCCGACCAGACAAGTCCGACCGCCTTGCCAAGTGTCTGAGTTTCAACGCCAAGCCACCTCGTCGAGCTTACAAAGTTATCCCCACTGCGACGAAGCTGTTGAACCAGTCGAGCATCCAGACCGATCCTCCGACCGTGGCCGAGCTGTTTGGCCGAAGCACCACCGTCTGAGTTCGAGCAACCAAGCAGCTCCTCCGATCGAGGTCGACCAGTTCAGGCCGAGACCGAGGCCGACCCCAGAGGAGGCCAACCGGTCCAGACGAGTCGGACCACCCTTCCAAGCCTCCGAGCCACCTTGTCTCAAAGTCGTCCTCATCCTGGCCAAGCCGATCTGGCCGAAGCACCCCCGTCCGAGTTCAAGCACCCAGATCGCTCCTCCGACCGTGCTGCTGGGTCCCCGCTTGCCGAACAACTCCTGCATCCACCGATCTGGACGAAGCAATGGCAGAGCGCCACCATGGAATCTTCAAAAGGCTTCACAAGGTCCTCACCCTTTTCGCCGGCCGTAAGCCGAGGGGCAACTCCCCTCGCCACCGGGCGGATCTCCTTCGCCAGCCGTAAGCCAAGGGGCAACTCCCCTCGCCACCGAGTGGATCTCCTTTGCCGGCCGTAAGCCGAGGGGCAACTCACCTCGCCACCGAGCGGATTTCCTTCGTCGGCCGTAAGCCGAGGGGCAACTCCCCTCGCCACCGAGCGGATCTCCTTCGTCGGCCGTAAGCCGAGGGGCAACTCCCCTCGCCACCGAGCGGATCTCCTTCGTCGGCCGTAAGCCGAGGGGCAACTCCCCTCGCAACCAAACGAACGGATCGGTCAAAGAACTAGGGGCAACCCCCCCAGTAGGCCGAGCACTCCTTCGTCGGCCGTAAGCCGAGGGGCAACTCTCCTCGCCACCGAACGAATCTCCTTCGTCGGCCGTAAGCCGAGGGGCAACTCCCCTCGCCACCGGACGAATCTCCTTCGTCGGCCGTAAGCCGAGGGGCAACTCCCCTCGTCACCGAACGAATCTCCTTCGTCGGCCGTAAGCCGAGGGGCAACTCCCCTCGCCACTGAACGGATCTCCTTCGTCGGCCGTAAGCCGAGGGACAACTCCCCTCGCAACCGAACGAATCTCGGACCGACGATCTATCGTCACTAGCCAACTCTGCAGGACGGACCAAATTCTACAGAAAGAGCAACTTCTTCCCCATTATACTACATCTCCCGACCTCCACCTCAACAATGGTAGAGCTCAGAAGATGGGGGCAATTGATACGACTATTTTGACCGGGTCCGGAGGAGCCAAGTCAACCACGACCAGTCAACCAGCCAAACTATGGCCTCGGGCTCCGGCCCAAGGATCTTACGGGCGGGTCGCGTTTCTCCACCCACGACGAAGGCCCAAGAGATTGCCCGCTTCTGTAGCGGAGGAAATCGGTGCCCAAATCGAGGAAGCCTTCGCCATTTATGGCAGCCGCCCCGTGCCATCATGATCCGCCAATTATGGCAGCCACCTTCATGGCTCGCCAAATATGGCAACCGACTTCATGGCCAGGCTTAATGGCCATCATTCCCCCGCCATTATGGCCCGCCAATTATGGCAACCGCAATGCCCATTACTCCGGCCTTCATGGCCCGCCAATTATGGCAATCACTCATGGCCATGACTCCACCTTCATGGCGTCATAAAGTGGGCGCAATTAGAGGGGGTCAACCCTTCCCCATTTGCACGACCCCATGAATGGCGGCCATGATGTCACATCATGGCACATGATGAGCATGGTTCGTCTATATGAGGAGGGGGCGGGCGTCATTTGGGAGGGGCCGGATCTTCACCACCTACAACGGAGGTACCTCATACTCCCATCTTACACCTTCTTCCACCTTGAATATTTCTCCTCCAAAGCTCGGCCCGAGGACTCGAGTATCGGTCTCTCCGCGAGCCATACTCGATCCCACCGAGCACTTATCAGGCCAGATCTGACTTTGGCATCGGAGGGGCTTCGGTCGGAACCAAGGTCCGACCCCCCTGACGAGCTCTCTCGTCTATTCAGGTCTAGGAGTTCCAGCGACGCCGAGGCTACCCCTCGGCATCCTTCCAGCCGGAGCCGAGCGCCCTCGTCCCCGACCTCGCTCGTCTCCTCCGTCCCAAGGACGTCGCTCTGCCGAGGCTACCCCTCACCGAGCCGACGCGAGGATCCGCGCGCCCCGCTGCGAGCGACTCTGCCTTCAACCGATCCCGGAGGCTGTCATCTCGCCGAGGCTACCCCTCGGCCCGCCAAAGAACGGAGCCGCGCCTTTCCGCTCGAGCGAACGCGCCGTCGGTCAACCCCACCGGTCATCTCCGTCTCGAGCGACAGCCACGACAACTCGGGGGTCCCGCGCGTCCCCTCTTTGACCGCGTTGACCACGCACCCTCCATACTATTAATGTGCTCTGCGAAAAATAGCAGAAACAATAAATAATTGTGCTTAAAAATACTTACTCCCCCTATATAGATGCCAATCAAGTTAGTCAATAAATATATGAGCATCTAAAGATCAAATTAAAGCATTAGTATGATATACATGAATGAATAAATTCAAGTATTAGAATTTAGGATTTTTGAAACCAAATTCATTATATCTTACTCCACATGAATCTACGGCAACTTCAACTTTAGATTCAAGTGTAGCTCATAATTAGCACAAAGTTATGATTTGTTTATTTCTCTCTCCTTATGGTATTATCTAAAAAGAGGGAGTAGGGAAACAACAACAATAGTGCTAAATAAATGAGAGTTTAAAGAATGTGATACGTATTTAATGTGATACCTAAAGTAAATCAAGAAAACATGAAGGTGTATTACATACATACATATCAAAGCGCATCAAAAACTAGAAAACTTAGTTGACTAAAGGAATAGAAGTCCAATATCAATATTAATCATGCAAGGTGTCTCACCACACAACATATATATATAAGAGTACAAAGAGAGATAAAATTGCACACAATATATATAAAAGAGATCACATTAGAGTATAATGAGCCAAAGGAAATCCACATGTGTATATATATATATATCTATATTATAAAATAGGGATGTTATCATGGGTTATTGGATAAGAGATGGATAAGAAATATTTGATAAGAGTTGAGAAATTGGGTGTAAATGAAGGATGTTATTAAGAGAAATTGGATAAGAAAAGAGAAATTGGATAAGTGAAGAGAAATTGAGTTTGAAATTTTAAGTTTGAAACAAATTTTTTTTTGGGGGGAATTAAATTTTAGGGGGGAAGAAAACAAACCAGCACTAAAAAAAAGCCCCGCTGCCTCTCAAAAAAACCCCCGCTGCCTCTTCTCCCTTCTCCCCCCTCCTCTCCTCCCCCATTCCGCTCATATCGGACACCGCCCCCCGCTTCCTCTCCTCCCTTCTCCTCCATCCTCTCAAAAAACCCCCCATGCCACTCCTCCCTTCTCCTCCCCCCTCTCCTCCCCCCTCTCCTCCCCCCTCTCCTCCCCCATTCTGCTCATATCGGACACCGCCCCCAAATCGAGTTAGGTTCGGGTCCGGATTCACCGGCGCCTGACCGAAGGGCCCGATCAGCGCCTCCCGCCACCCACGATGGCTGATCCGCTCGAGTCAGGTTGCCGCCGCCACCGTCGGCGAAGTCATCCGCAAGTACTTCCGCCAGTCCTTCGACGTCCTCGACAAGGAAGATCTCAGTCAGTAACCCCTCTTCTTTTTAACTCTGCAAAAATTGCTTATTTTTAGTGATTGTTGGTTAAAGATGCCAGCTTTAGTAAATACAGATGTTTTTTCAGTCTCTTTTCTAAATTTGCTTTACTTGAACAATCGTCGGTAATTAGTTCCTTGAATTTGCTTTACTTTCTGAAAGGTGTTAGCTTCTGGCTTCTTATTATTTATTCTTCTCCTAATTCCAGAAAAAGCATGTGGAGCTTCAAGATTCAGGGGCTAAGATCAAGGCATCATGAAGGTTTTACGGTTTATCAGAAAAATTCATTTGTCTATAAGGCACCTCAAATTTGATTTTTTGTTTATTATTAGGAACTGATGAAACACAAGAGTCGTCTCCTCTTACCAATACACCAATATAATCAAAGAATTTCAATTTTTAATACAAATTTATTAAGATATTAAGGTCCAATTTGATTTGGTCATCTACTTGATTATCTGAGAGTTTTCTTGCATTTATTTCAGAGAAAGGGGAGTATTCAGCCTATATGAGAAAGGATCCAGGTGACAGACAGTCAAGCAAAATTGACCATTTATCCCCCTTTATCAGCATTGCAATATCACACAGGTAACTGAAATCCATATTTCTATTTAGCATCAATAGAAATTTTTTATGCTTTAATAAAATCCTTGCACTCCAGTTGTTTGATTGAATGCTTCATGGGGTCCCTTTTTGTCTCTTTCATGTACTTGACCATGTGGAGAAATGCTTGAATGAAGCAAACTTTTTTCAATTCAAAGTAGGTTTGTCCAAATGGCCAACTTTTAGAAAGCTTAGAAGTTCCCGAGGCAAGTTTACACTTTGCACCCTGATTCTAAATTTACTCCCACAGTGATTATTGATGGCATATTGTTATCAGTTTGGGGGGAAATAATTAATGTTGAAGTCCCATTTCATGCAAAACTTACCCTTGCCCCCTATCTGTATTGCAATATCACACAGGCTTGGTCTAATTTTTTCGATAAATTGTTGTTTTCTTAGTGTAGTTTGTCTTACATATTACTTGCGGTCTTACATATTACTTGCGTCTCCAAGCAAAAATTAAAACAACATGGATGTTTGTTGATTTCTTGAGTTGATATTCCATTTGGACATTGGTTTGTTTCTAATGTTTTAACCGGGTTGCATTTATTTCCTTTGGGTTTCATGTGTTTTGGCCGGTAACTGTAGCTGAGGCCATCGAATGCTGGATATGGATGCCTTTTTATAAATTGATATATATGCCCAGATCTAAAGGAAATATTTGTGTATCTACTAAAGGGGTATTATATGTTTTGTGTCAATTCAGGAAAATTGGGCTTGGAAAGGAGGATCATCTAAAAAGGGATGCATTTTTCAAATCCGAAGTAATGTAGTTCAATTCTCACAAAATTGGTATGGGTTTTTTTACTGAAAACTTATTATTGCAGTTGGAATAATGTAAGCTTTCCTTAAACCTAAGCCTCAATGCATTTGCTAAATTCATCTTAGATGTGAATGAGCTAGAAGTTAATAATTTTTTGTGGTTTTCTTCCATCTTTATAAATTTTGTGGTGAAATGAATCGATTAGTGCTGCTGGAGTATGAGCATCAGTTGAGCTTTTAACACATGGTTTACTATTGGTGATTTGAAAATTTCCATCTTTATGTTTTTTGTTTGAAAATATGCTATCAAATTAAATTTTCTTTTTGTAATACCGGAATCAATCTTATTAAATATCAATAACACTTCTTGGTGAGTAAAGCAGATTAAATTCGTTGCAGTATTTTTAGTTTTTAAATAAGTATAGTTTGTTTGTTCCTTTCAAATTTTCAGATTCTTGCATTAATAATGTCGAGTGCCCTCCCAACGAGACAAACCTTAGGATTAACTTGAATGTGGTACTCTATTGTATTCTCTTTGATTAACGTACAATGTGCATATGAAACTAGATGCTTATGTCAATTTGGAACCTGCACTTTTATTTTATTTGAACCAGTAACTGAACGTATTACATTGCTCCATAGAACTATGGATTCAATGGCATGCATTTTTTCATGCTATGCATTTTTTTTCAAGGTCCACTTTTGAAGCAGTTTGAGCTACCGTTTCTCTTTGTCGTATTTTTGTTTGTCTTTCTGCTGAAAATTTATTTATCGACGCGAAGATATGATGGAGAAGTTGATTTAAAAAAGGGTTTTTGGTGAATCTTGGTATTTTGGTTAGTGAACTAAATTTTTTTTCTTTGATTTATGGATGTGCTTGAGAATTCTTATATGCACTTTATAACCAAGAAAGACGAGCACTTTGAAACATTGTTAATTTAGAAAAGAGATTAAAGATTATAAATGCAAAAATGCTCAATATTGTTCTCTAGGAATTTATTTGTTGTAGTGTTTGAGGGTGGAAGTTAATTTGCTCTCTTAAAATTTTCGTTATCTCGCTGCCTTATCTCAGAAATCGGAGGGGATATGATGGATCCAAATATGGAGCTCTTCGATTAGTTCTTCAAACGAGTGGAATTGGATCCAGATGGGAGGATCAATGGGGTTGATGCCGTTGCCTTCTTCCAATGATCGAATTTGCCCAAACAAATCCTCACTCAGGTTCATCATTTTCACTTTCTTTCTTGAATTTTTTCGTTGCTAATGGGGTTTCTAAAAGACATCGGCCTTTGCAATTGTGGGGTTGTCCCCTGTAATCTTTGCCTTCTTGAATTTTTTCATCATTTTCACCATTCACTTCATTTTTGGCTCGATCATTTTGGCTCACATTGTTATACAGGTTCGATCATTGTTTTACAGGTTTGATGTATTACTCACGTTGTTATATTGGTTTGATGTATGGAGAGAGAGCCAAAAAATCACATTGTTATACAGGTTTGATGTATTGCTCACATTGTTATACATGTTTCATCTTACTTTCTCACATTGTTATACAGGTAAGTATACAGGTTTGATATATTACTCTCATTGTTATAAAAAGAGAGATTTGATGTATTACTCACATTGTTGTACAGTTTGGATCATTTTTCAGTGAAACCTGGCTTGAGAACATGGCGTTCTGTTAACTATATGGCAGAATATGGTGTTAAGCTTCTTAGCAAAACCAAAATTTCAAAATTAACAGAAGCTAAATTAACATATAGTCCTGATATAGTATTTAGCTTGAGTGCTACTTTTGGCAGGATATAGTATATGGTTACCTGAAGCTAAATACTATGTGAAGTTAACAGAAGCTAAATACTATATCCTACCATATAAATCTATGAAAAATCATAAAACAAATACTATATATATCCTGCTATATGTCCTGCCATATAAATACTATTTATTTCCTGCCATATAAATACTATTTATATCCTACCATATATCCTGCCATATATCCTGCCAAAACAAAAAGAAAGTGTTTAAATCTATTTACATCCTGCCATATATATACAATATCTTAGCAAAATTACAGGTGTTTGGTGTTGATATCACTTATTTAGCTTGCGTGCTACTTTTGGAAGGAAATAATATATAAAGTGACGTTAACCGAATCTAAATACTATATCCTACCATATACATCTCTGCAAAATTGAAGAACAAATACTATATATATCCTGCCATATAAATATTATTTATTTCATGCCATATAAATACTATTTATATCTTATCATATATCCTGCCATATATCCTGCCAAAACAAAAAGAAATTGCTTAAATCTATTTACATCCTGCCATATAAAAACCATATCTTACCAAAATTACAGGTGTGATGTCCATACTCAATTGTTTATTAACTTGCCAAATATAACACCCTTATTACCCTTATTATTATGTCTATTAAAATGTTTTTTTGGCAGGATATACTTAATTTTTTAGACAGAACACCAAACCTCAATTGTTTAAAACTGTTTACGGGTGTTTTCTCACCACATCTCGTTGACCGCCAGTTGTGTGGTCAACGTGGTCAAGGGGCCGGTTTGGGGGTCCCTTGGGTTCACCGAGCCCTCTTATTCTTGGCGCTACGGAGCTGAGGGGAAGCCTCGGCTCGGTGAGTAGCGCTCGGCCTCGGCTGGATCGTGCTCGGCCTCGGCTGTATCCGCGTCGAGGGGTAGCCTCGGCGCTTTGTGAGCCGGTCGGTTCTTGATCAGTCGTCCTCCTGGCGACTGCGACGGTGATGGCCGACCGACGCTGAGGGGTTGCCTCGGCGTCTCGTATGTCTTCTTCCTGGACAGATGAAGAAACTCGTCAGGGAGGCCGGACCTAGGTTCCGGCCAAAGCCCCTCTGATGCCTAAGTCAGCTCAGGGTCTGAAAGGATACTCGACGGGGGAGATCCGGCTTAGAGGAAGCCGGAGTGTCAACCCAGGCGGTGCGAGTTTTGAGGGAGGGGGGCAATGAAGTGGCGAAAGCCTAGGTCATTGATGGAGTACCTCTGTGTGGGTTACCTGAGTTTCGATCCACTGTTCCGTCGTCTTGGCCTTCCCCTTATAGGGTCTTCCACGATTGCCCCACGTCCTGCCTCCTCTCACGTTCCCACGATCTGCCTCCGCCTCCTCCCCCTCGTGCGTTGTCGTGGGGTGGCCCATTAACGGGTCCGTTAATGGCCATCATGGGGTTGCGGATTCAGAGGGGCGGTTAATCCGGCCGAATGGGGGCCAGTCGAGTGGACCCAAGGGCGAGGTGGCTGGGCCTTCCGCTCCATCCATGGGCCCCATTCGGGCGGGCCCGTCTTCTCCAGTGGGCTTCTCCTTTGAGGTCGGGCCGTGGGCCGTCATCTTTCAGGCCCGTCGATATTAGTCGTAACAATTGCCCCCATCGCCCGGACTGTTCGGCTTCTGTTGGTTCGGTTCGGGTGATGTGACCCTTTCATGATCCGACGGGTGCGTCAGTCGAGGTTCCGCTATTAAATGGAGGTCATTATTACCGCTCCGCTTGAACTCCCGCTGGTGCAGTTTTCAAAGCGTCACCGCCGTTTTTGATGTCGCCACGCGCCTTCTCCTGATGGTTCAGATCCCACCGTTTCCCTCTATATATACGTTCCGATCCCTCGGGCTTCAACTCTTTCGCGCTCATTCCTTCTTGATCTCCGTCCCGACAGCTTCTTCCTCCCAACTTTCGTCTTTACTCCAGCTTTGATCAAGGTAACTCTTCCACCCTTTATCTCTGGCCATGGCCATGATTAGAATAGGTGATACGCATCCTGGCGAACCGACGCCTGGTCCCGATCGAGCCCCTCCCTCGGGGCTCAAAGTTTCTTCGTCCTCCCCGGGGGTCCTGGATAAAGGAAAAGGGAAGCTTTTTCCGGATCCCGTTGGGGATGATGTGGCCTCGTCTTCCGAGCGGTTAGGCATCCCTCCCTCGATCCTTCGGTCGTCATCTATGGCCCCGTTCTTAGTTACTAGGGAAATACTGGAGAGGTATCTGTGTCATCCCTATGACGTCCGAATTCCCTTTGGGGACAAGCGGATCTGCTTCCCACGGAGTAACGAGGTCAGCGTCTACGTCGAGATGTTCCATCTGGGGCTCCACTTTCCCCTCCACCCCTTCATCATTCAATTCACTGACTCCTTGAAAGTCGCTCTGTGTCAACTAACGCCCTCCTCGGTCGCGGTGTTGACCGGGTTCATTATTCTTTGTATCACTCACAGCCTGGAGCCATCTCTCCCACTCCTCTTTCACTTTTATCGGATCCAGACGGTCGGCCTCGGATCTTGGTTGCATCTTCGAGGCCGTGCGGGTCGAGTGTGCCTTCTCGGTCTGCCACTCGGGTCGGGAAATTGGGACTCTAACTTTGTCTTTGTTGTTTTCCCCCGGGTCTCGGTGATCTTGACAGGTTGGGGCAGTTCGCAGCATACCGACAGGACGGTACCTTTATCCGAGGCCGAGCAGGCTGCGGCCCGCCTCATCTCGTCCCTTTCTCTCGAAGAGAGGTCGGTCTGGCATTTGCTGGACGACCTGCTTCTTAAGTGCACTCTGTGGTCCCCCAGTTAGTTGTCTCTTTTCCTTCCGTTTAACCCCTGGCTCACCCTGATTTCGCTTCCTCTCGCAGAAATGGCGGGCCGTGAGTTCTCCCACGATGTCGACGAGCTTATTCACCTGGGATCCCGTCGGGGCCGCGGGAGCTCTTCCGGACGGGCACCTCGCCGTTCTGTGGATGAAGAGGTGCGACGGTCTGAGCCTCCTTTGGGGAGGGTTGAGGCCAGCTCACCCCCACGGGTCGCATCTGGTGCCCCCGGAAGGGAAGCATCTGGAGGCGATCCCCTCCCTGTTGAGGGTTCCGGATCGGCTCCTCGACCGTCTGTGGGCGGGAGTCACAAGCGTTCCCCCCCAGCGATCGTTGCCCCCAGCGGGAAAAAGTCGCGTAAGAACGGCGGGCGCGCCTCTTCTCCGCCTCCTGTCGTCGCGTCGACGGATCCCGGGAAGGCAGTCGCGACGACTGCCGCCACCCACGCCACTGACACCCCCTCAGCTACCCCTTCGACCTCGGGGGCTGTCTGTGTCCTGTCGAGCACCTCAGCGGGCCTCGCTGCTTCTCTCGGGGGCTCGGTTTCGGGTCTCGATTTGGCCTTGGTGGACCGGCCGGCGGGGGACGCCGTCCCTCCGGTGGACCGTTCCTTTTTGGAGTTGTCCCCCGTGGACATACTGTCGGGTTCCCTGGTTAGTCATCTCCAACATGTTCGAATTTCTGCCTCTTTCGGATGATTGTTTTGCCTTTCGGTCTTCCGCAGTATAATCCACCTCCCTTTCAACTATAGGCCACCGCGATGGCTCTCGAGGCGTAGCGCCGGGCGACCCAGTTGAGGAGCCTCGAGGACTCTCTAAGTCGGGAACGTGCCCGGGCCGAGGAAGCTGACGTGGCCCTTCAGAGTGCCCGCATGGAGGCTCGGCAGCAACGCCGTCGTGCTGACGAGCTCGAGTCTCAAGTACACGATCTCGAGCGTAAGCTTGTGGATGTCCATGACTTGAGCTGAGAAGCGGAGGAGAAGTTCCGGAAGGAGAGGAAGGATCTCTGGGGCCAACTTGCCGAGCTGCGTCGGAGGCTCCGCTTTGCCGAGGAAGCTGAGAAGGGCGTCGACATGGCCATAGGGCCGAAGATTGCGTCGGTCCTGAAGGAAGTCTTCGGGACTTACGAGGACCTCCTCGACTCTCGCATAGTGGAGGTCATCACGGAGTCGTTTCGACAGTTCGCGGAGCTCGCTCGGGAGCCGATCCTCCCTCCTCCGGGACATGCCGATCCCCCTGGCTCGGAGCAAGGCGAGGCACCAAACGACGCTATCTCTCGTGCTCCGGACCCCTGAAGCGCCTTCGTGTCCAGTCCCCTTTCTTGGGTGACAAATTTTGTTGTCATCAACGGTGCTGCGGACTCCTGGCCACACTGTCTCTTGCGCTTCGGACCCCTGTAAAGCCCTTGTATCCCGTCTCCTTTCTTGGGTGACAAATTTTGTTGTCAACTGCTGTGCTCGTGAGGATGTTGTCGAGTGATATGTAACCCATACCATTAATGAAAATGATTTATTCTAGATAGTTCTTCTTGTGCCATGGGTCTCTTTTTTCGGAATGGCCTTTATTGTTCTTAGGCCGGACGGGCGTCGTCGCCCTCGTCTTGGGGTGTTGTCCTGAGCTCGCCCGGCACAGTGTATCGGTCTTTCCGTCGAGTCTGTTTGTCGAGGCTATTGTCCTCATCCAGGCAACCGAGTTGGCCACTTGACCCGCGAGGGAGGTCATCCCGTGGCTTGCTGTCACGACCCGCTTCCCTAAAATGGAGGCGAGACGTGAAAAGGTCCGCACGGGAGTGGAGCGGTGAAGCCCCAAACCCGATAAGCGTCAATTTAGTATAAGCAGGTCCCTGTAATTGCAATCGAAACAACAACAATAATAATAATAGTATGAGACGGATATGAAATACCAATCCCAAAGTTGTCCACAAAATATCCAACATCACAGAAAAGCCACCAGGCTAAAAGAAAGAGTCTAAGGGCCCAGAACAAGGCCAAACAAAAGCAACGACATAAATAAGTATAGGTGCCACGCACCGATAACAAAACAACTGTCTAACAAAAATAAAACGCAACGGAGACACTAGGACTGGTCCCCAGTGTCCACGTACTCCCCGTCCAACACGGGCTCAAGCTCGGCGTCCGTAAACACCTCACCCTCAGCTGGCAACTCAGGCTCAAGGTCTAACATGCGTCACCCAAAAGAGAGAGGGGCACATGTCAGCAAGTCTAAAAAGACTTGGGCAAGGAAACTGAAAGTGACTAACAACCTAGCATTTAATTGTTAAACAATGGCATGACAGTTGAATATGATGCAACAGTTTGAAAGAGTGACAAGCATGCACGGTGTAGCAAAAGCTACCAATTCACTAATCACTAATCACTTATCACTTATCACTTATCACTTATCACTTATCACTTATCACTTATCACTTATCACTTAACACTTAACACTTAACACTTAACACTTAGTGCATAGAGAGTCCACTTACTGGCCAGCTCGTTTATCTCTATCACTATCAACACTGAAACACTAGAGATTTCACCTGCTGGCCGGAGTGGCTGATCAAGCCACTCGGGCTCAGTCCGCTTATCTCTTACCCCACCCACATGTGACGAGCGTTGGGGTTTCCAACTCATTATGCTCGCTTCTGGTCATGAGCCAGGAAAATAAGTGTGTGTTGACATTCGAGCGTTGGGGTTTCCAACTACAGGGCTCGCTTCTGGAACACGAGCCAGGAAACATGGGATTGTAGCGTGTGCTACGCAATCACGATAAATAATCACTATGCAATGCCATGAACAGATAATTGCGTACCGTTAATGGAATTTAAACGTGACAGGCAAAATGCAATGATATGAACATATTCGCGTACCGATAATTTAAAGTAAACGTGACATATGAGCATGATGAGGGTGACGGACCAAGCTTCGTTGTCAAGCTAGGTCAAGGGCGTCTAAACGGCTATCCTTTCACCGTTTAGTCTCTTTTACGCTAAAACAAGGGAAATGGCCTAAGACATGGCCCAAACCAAGGAATGCAAGTTTCACTTGCCTATCACCGGGGATGACGGTTACGAAAGTTCGTTACCGCGGATGCTAGCCTACGGGGAATCGCTGTTATAGGGAACAATCATCAAAACACAAGTATTTTATTAGGGTTTCATAAAAATTACAATAGGATAAGAAAACAACGGTAGATCGATTTCTTACCGAGAGGTGGCGGAAGAAACACTCCGGGGAACCATAGGACCAGATCTGGAAAGGATTGGGGAAGTTTGGAGAAACTAGGGTTTTGGGGAATTTTGGGGATTTGATGGATTTTGGTGAGATTTTGGGGATGGTGAGAGGTAGATAGGGTGAATGGATGGATTGGATGATGGATTTAGGGCTTGGAATGGAGAAATGAAGCTTGGAGGAAGATGGGGGCTCAAGGGGGAAGTTTTTAGGGTTTTGGGTCGTGTTGGAGAAGAAGAAGTCGTTTGGGTTGGGTATAAATAGGTTGGGCTGGCGGCTGCCCAGAAATTAGGGTTTTAACACTGGTTAGTCGGTCAAAGAGCAACCACTACCGACTAGTTTGGCAACTAGTCGGTCGGTCGATCAACGCAGACCGACTAAGTGCAAACAGTAACTCCTGAACGAAAATAGGATTCTAGAGTTAGTCGGTCCATGAACAAGTACTGACCGACTAGTTTGGCATCTAGTCGGTCGATGAACGTTCTTAGACCGACTAAGAGTAAACAGTAGCTGATACAAAAATAAGATGATAAGTTAGTCGGTTCAAGAAGCATTGTTGACCGACTAGTTTGCAACCTAGTTGGTCAACCAACATTCTTAGACTGACTAACGATAAACAGTAACTCCTGAGAAATTTAGAAAGCAAACTAGTCGGTCCAAGAAGGATTGCCGACCGACTGGATCGTCATCTAGTCGGTCGGTGGCCCTTCTTACACCGGCTAATGAGCACAGAAAAGTTCCGATACGGAGCGTGGGGCCCCGGGATCGATTCCTAAGACTCCTAGGCTTGATCTAATAGTTAGGTACGACCGTTATGAAGTCCGTCACGAGTGACATACTTCGAAATCGACAATCCTAAGGAAGAATCGAGAAAATACGACGAATCGATCGAAAATGAAAACTACGGAGACGAAAACCACACAAGAGGAGAAAATCCACCAAAACATATATTATATTATATTAAATCCAGATATATGAATAGCAGTCGTTACATCCTCCCCAACTTAAGAAAAATTCCGTCCTCGGAATTTCCAAAAACTCGCGAGTCCGGAAACAAAAGTGGGAAACGCTCTCGCATCTCATCCTCATTCTCCCAAGTAGATTCTCCCGGCGAACCGTGTCGCCACATCACCCTCACAAGATTGACAATCTTGTTTCGAAGCGACTTCTGACGCCTGTCCAGAATCTGCACTGGATGCTGGTCATACGTCATATCGGGGCGAACGGTAATCTCCGAAAAATCTACCGCATGAGACGGATCGCTAATGTATCGACGAAGCTGCGACACATGGAAAACATCGTGAACCCCTTCCAAAGACAGCGGCAAGGCCAAGCGATAAGCTACCTCGCCAACCCTCTCCAAAACGTCAAACGGTCCAATGTATCGCGGGCTCAACTTCCCACGCTTCCCAAAACGAATCACACCACGATTCGGGGAAATCTTCAAGAACACATGGTCGCCTGGCTGAAACTCCAAAGGACGACGTTTAGCATCCGCCCAATGCTTAAAACGGTCCTGTGCAATCCTCAACCTCTCCCGAATATTCCTGACGACATCCACGGCATCCACGATCATCTCAGGCCCCAACAACTCCCTATCACCAACGTCATCCCAACTCAATGGCGATCGACATTTCCTCCCATAAAGAGCGGCGAAGGGCGCCATGCCAATACTCGCCTGGAAGCTGTTGTTGTAGGAAAACTCCACCAAATGCAGATGGTCCTCCCACGAACCCTTGAAATCCAACATGCACGCCCTCAGCATGTCTTCCAAAATCTGAATCGTCCTCTCGGACTGGCCATCCGTCTGCGGATGGTACGCCGTGCTGAAACTCAGACGCGTACCCAAGCTCTTCTGCAAACTCTGCCAGAACTGAGATGTGAACCTCGTGTCTCTGTCAGACACGATACTCACGGGGACTCCATGAAGTCGCACAATCTCCTGCACGATTCACGTTATATCACTATCTAAACTAGGAAAAGGAAATAAAACGGAGAGTAAAAGAATTTTACCTCCATATATCTCCTCGCTAGCGTCTCAGTGGACTGTCCCACTCGGAACGGAATAAAGTGCGCAGATTTGGTCAATCGATCTACGATCACCCAAATCGCGTCATTCTGCTTCGGACTCCGAGGTAGTCCAGTCACGAAATCCATAGTGATGTGCTGCCACTTCCACTCCGGAATCGGAAGCGGTTGTAGCAACCCGGCCGAACGCTGATGCTCCGCCTTCACTTGCTGGCAAACCAAACACTTGGCTACACTCCGAGCCACACTCCTCTTCATACCATGCCACCAATAATTCAGACGAAGATCCTGGTACATCTTGGTGTCACCAGGATGCACAGAATACGGCGAACTGTGTGCCTCCACCATCAACTCCTCTCTGATATCCCCAGCAGGCACACACAACCTGGCTCCAAACCTCAGCGAGCCATCCTCATGAATCAAAAAGTCAGTCCGCAGACCGGCTTCCACCTGCTCCCGAATCTTCACCAGCTTCGGATCCTCAGCCTGGCCGGCCTTAATCCGATCCACGATCGTCGACTGTACCTGCATGTACATCAACGAAGAAGCCTCCCCAGGAAGAACAATCTCCACACCAGACTCGCAAAAATCCTGCTGCAATCTCCACTGCGAGGTCAAAATCATCACCGCTCGAAGCCTACTCAAAGCATCTGGAACCACATTCACCTTGCCAGGGTGATACTGCAAATCAATCTCATAATCTGCCATAAGCTCCAACCATCGACGCTGTCGCATGTTGAGCTCCTTTTGCGTGAAAATATACTTCAAGCTTTTGTGATCGGTGAAAATCTTCACTTTCTCACTCAGCAAGAAGTGCCTCCAAATCTTAAGAGCAAACACAACGGCAGCCAACTCCAAATCATGCGTCGGATAGTTCTTCTCATGAACCTTAAGCTGACGAGACGCATACGCCACTACATGCCCGTGCTGATGCAACACACAACCGAGACCCTTGCCAGAAGCATCGCAAAAGATCTCAAATCCACCGCTGCGATCAGGCACGACAAGAATAGGGGCACTCGTCAACCTCTCCTTCAGAACACCAAAAGCACTCTCGCAATCACCCGACCAAACATAAGCAACATCCTTCCGCGTCAACCTGGTCATCGGCTCAGCAATACGAGAAAATTCCTTAATGAATCACCGATAGTAACCAGCAAGCCCATGAAAACTCCGAATCTCAGACGCAGACGACGGAACAGGCCACTCCCTGATGGCCCGAATCTTCTCGGGATCCACAGAAATACCATCTCCAGTCACCACATGCGTAAGAAAAGCAACTCGATCCAGCCAAAACTCGCACTTCGAAAACTTAGCATACAAACGATGCTTCCTCAAAATTTCCAATACCGTCCTCAAGTGCGAGGCATGCTCTTCCTCCGACTTCGAATAGATCAGAATGTCGTCGATGAAGATAACGACAAACTTATCCAAAAAGTCGTAGAAAATCAGGTTCATCAGATTCATGAAAACTGCGGGCACGTTAGTTACGCCGAAGGGCATAACCACAAACTCATAGTGTCCATACTTCGTCCTGAACGCTGTCTTCGGAACATCATCCCTCTTCACCCTCAACTGATGGTAACCACTCCTCAAATCCAATTTAGAAAACACCCTCGAACCTCCAAGATGATCAAAAATATCATCAATGCGAGGCAACGGGTATTTATTCTTAATGGTCACCGCATTCAACTCACGATAGTCCACGCACATACAACGCGAACCATCCTTCTTCTTAACCAGCAACACCGGTGCTCCCCACGGAGACACACTAGGATTAATATAACCCTTCAGCAACAGCTCATCCAACTGCTTCCGCAACTCTTCCAACTCAGCAGGTGCCATACGATACGGCGCCTTCGAAATCGGCTGCGCACCTGGAAAAAGATCGATAGAAAATTCCAAAGCTCGATCAGGCGGCAAACCAGACATCTCCTCGGGGAAGACGTCACCAAAATCTCGCACCACAGCTGGCCACTCCAGCTCCATCTGCATAGCCACAGCCTCCACCGGCCTGGCCCAAAATCTGACAGGACCAAGCGAACGGCTACCACGACTGAACTCGAACACTGGATGTCCGGGAATCTCGAACACCACCTTCTTCCTCCTGCAGTCGATCGTAGCATAGAAGCTCGCAAGCCAATCCATCCCAAAGACCGCATCGTAGTTGGTGATGTTGTGGACAATAAAATCAGCATAAAGCTCATGTCCACAAACCACCACAGAGCAAGGACTGCACCCACGATGCACCGTGACTACTCCATTCCCTATGACGATATTCCAACTCTTGGAGAGAGGGGACGTCGATAAGGAATGCTTCTCCACGAAGCTCTGGGCCAAAATGCACATTGACGCACCTGAGTCAAAGAGGACTCGGGCAGGGAACGTGCAAACCAAAACCACACCTAACAAACAGTCTAATCAATCAAATCTTATTCTAGCAACACCATACACAAGCATTCACATAATTTAACAATCAATTAATTAAGGAAGGAACAATCTAGATCGAAGGTTACCTGTAATGACCTCATCCATGGCCAAAACCTCCTCCTCAGTCATCAGAAATGCCTGCCTCCTCGGCGGAGCGGCCTGCCGAAAAGCCTGCCCCTGCGGAACGAGGGGCACCCCACGACCAGCGGGCACCGGGGCTCTCTGCTGCAACGGCGGGGCAGCAATAGGTGTCCTCCAAGGTTGCCTCAACCTCGGGCACTCCCGGATAGCATGGGCAGGATCTCCACAGATAATACATTGCCCCAAGAACTTCTTACATGATTCCTTGATATGGCCCTCCTTGCCACAGAAATGGCACGTCCTCCGAACAGGCCCTCCTGGCCTCATAAACTGAACAGGTGGGTTCGGCCTGAATCCAGGCCTAACCACAGCTCTCGCCTGCTCCACAGGCCTCCTCACAGCACCAACAACAGACCCATTCCTCTGGTTCACGAGCAGCTCCTGCCTCTTGGCTGCTACTAGAACCTTCTGATAAGATTCCCGATCAGAGGAGGTCACAAAACTCTGGAGCTCCGAAGCAAGCCCCTGCAGGAACCTCTGAGCTCTCTCCTCAGCGTCCTGCACCATCTTTGGTGCAAACCGACTTAGCCTCATGAACTCCTGGTGGTACATGTCAACCGACGAGTTCCCCTGCTTCAGATCGATAAAACGCTGCAGCATCTCTTCCCTGGCAGCCTTCGGGAAGAACTCACCATCAAATCTGGCCTTGAAGGTAGCCCAGACGATCGGCTCTACCAACATCTTTTCTTCAGCATCCCACCAATTCCGAGCATTATCCTTCAGCTGGCGCTTCGCCAAGTCAACCCAACTTACTTCGTTGACCTTGGACATCTTCAGATTGTCCTTGATATTCCTCATCCATTCATCAGCAGCTAGTGGACCTTCGGTTCCATCAAAATACGCAGGACCCAGCTCTCGGAACTGCTTCGCCCCGGGCTCAGGGCGAGGGGCTTCCACCACCCGAGCAGCCCGAGTCACCGGAGCATTCTGCACTTGCAGAAGCACACCCTGCTGAACTTGCATCATCTACAACATCATCTGCATCATCTCTCCATTAGTGGGCTCCCGCTCAGGCTCCTCGTCATGAGGGGGCGCACCACCACCACCACCACGGGTGATTCGCCTTCCTGCCATCTAATGACGCAGAAAACGAAACAATTAGACTCACAGCTTAGGGCTCAGATGTCGAACTTATTTGTTGGACAATCTTGCATTATTATTGTTATCCCGATAATCGCAGTTACAAAGGACCTGCATGGGCCACCACTAAAACCTGTCACGACCCGCTTCCCTAAAATGGAGGCGAGACGTGAAAAGGTCCGCACGGGAGTGGAGCGGTGAAGCCCCAAACCCGATAAGCGTCAATTTAGTATAAGCAGGTCCCTGTAATTGCAATCGAAACAACAACAACAATAATAATAGTATGAGACGGATATGAAATACCAATCCCAAAGTTGTCCACAAAATATCCAACATCACAGAAAAGCCACCAGGCTAAAAGAAAGAGTCTAAGGGCCCAGAACAAGGCCAAACAAAAGCAACGACATAAATAAGTATAGGTGCCACGCACCGATAACAAAACAACTGTCTAACAAAAATAAAACGCAACGGAGACACTAGGACTGGTCCCCAGTGTCCACGTACTCCCCGTCCAACACGGGCTCAAGCTCGGCGTCCGCAAACACCTCACCCTCAGCTGGCAACTCAGGCTCAAGGTCTAACATGCGTCACCCAAAAGAGAGAGGGGCACATGTCAGCAAGTCTAAAAATACTTGGGCAAGGAAACTGAAAGTGACTAACAACCTAGCATTTAATTGTTAAACAATGGCATGACAGTTGAATATGATGCAACAGTTTGAAAGAGTGACAAGCATGCACGGTGTAGCAAAAGCTACCAATTCACTAATCACTAATCACTTATCACTTATCACTTATCACTTATCACTTATCACTTAACACTTAACACTTAACACTTAACACTTAGTGCATAGAGAGTCCACTTACTGGCCAGCTCATTTATCTCTATCACTATCAACACTGAAACACTAGAGATTTCACCTGCTGGCCGGAGTGGCTGATCAAGCCACTCGGGCTCAGTCCGCTTATCTCTTACCCCACCCACATGTGACGAGCGTTGGGTTTTCCAACTCATTATGCTCGCTTCTGGTCACGAGCCAGGAAAATAAGTGTGTGTTGACATTCGAGCGTTGGGGTTTCCAACTACAGGGCTCGCTTCTGGAACACGAGCCAGGAAACATGGGATTGTAGCGTGTGCTACGCAATCACGATAAATAATCACTATGCAATGCCATGAACAGATAATTGCGTACCGTTAATGGAATTTAAACGTGACAGGCAAAATGCAATGATATGAACATATTCGCGTACCGATAATTTAAAGTAAACGTGACATATGAGCATGATGAGGGTGACGGACCAAGCTTCGTTGTCAAGCTAGGTCAAGGGCGTCTAAACGGCTATCCTTTCACCGTTTAGTCTCTTTTACGCTAAAACAAGGGAAATGGCCTAAGACATGGCCCAAACCAAGGAATGCAAGTTTCACTTGCCTATCACCGGGGATGACGGTTACGAAAGTTCGTTACCGTGGATGCTAGCCTACGGGGAATCGCTGTTATGGGGAACAATCATCTAAACACAAGTATTTTATTAGGGTTTCATAAAAATTACAATAGGATAAGAAAACAACGGTAGATCGATTTCTTACCGAGAGGTGGCGGAAGAAACACTCCGGGGAACCCTAGGACCAGATCTGGAAAGGATTGGGGAAGTTTGGAGAAACTAGGGTTTTGGGGAATTTTGGGGATTTGATGGATTTTGGTGAGATTTTGGGGATGGTGAGAGGTAGATAGGGTGAATGGATGGATTGGATGATGGATTTAGGGCTTGGAATGGAGAAATGAAGCTTGGAGGAAGATGGGGGCTCAAGGGGGAAGTTTTTAGGGTTTTGGGTCGTGTTGGAGAAGAAGAAGTCGTTTGGGTTGGGTATAAATAGGTTGGGCTGGCGGCTGCCCAGAAATTAGGGTTTTAACACTGGTTAGTCGGTCAAAGAGCAACCACTACCGACTAGTTTGGCAACTAGTCGGTCGGTCGATCAACGCATACCGACTAAGTGCAAACAGTAACTCCTGAACGAAAATAGGATTCTAGAGTTAGTCGGTCCATGAACAAGTACTGACCGACTAGTTTGGCATCTAGTCGGTCGATGAACGTTCTTAGACCGACTAAGAGTAAACAGTAACTGATACAAAAATAAGATGATAAGTTAGTCGGTTCAAGAAGCATTGCTGACCGACTAGTTTGCAACCTAGTTGGTCAACCAACATTCTTAGACCGACTAACGATAAACAGTAACTCCTGAGAAATTTAGAAAGCAAACTAGTCGGTCCAAGAAGGATTGCCGACCGACTGGATCGTCATCTAGTCGGTCGGTGGCCCTTCTTACACCGGCTAATGAGCACAGAAAAGTTCCGATACGGAGCGCGGGGCCCCGTGATCGATTCCTAAGACTCCTAGGCTTGATCTAATAGTTAGGTACGACCGTTATGAAGTCCGTCACGAGTGACATACTTCGAAATCGACAATCCTAAGGAAGAATCGAGAAAATACGACGAATCGATCGAAAATGAAAACTACGGAGACGAAAACCACACAAGAGGAGAAAATCCACCAAAACATATATTATATTATATTAAATCCAGATATATGAAAAGCAGTCGTTACACTTGCAGCCGGCGGTCATGTTCGGCGTCCGGGGAGTTGCCCCCATCCTTAGGCGTGGGCGATCTGCTCAGTCTGCGGGGGTAGGTATCCCTCGGCTCAGGATTGGCAATCGCGTTCCTCGACAGGGGGAGTCGCCTCCTGCCTTATGAGCAGGCGGTCTGCTCAATCCACGGGGGTAGGTTCCCCTTGGCTTATGACCAGCAGTCGTGCTCCTTGGCTGGGGGAGTTTCCCCCAATCTTGTATGCGGGTGGTGTGCTCGGTTCGCGGGGGCAGGTTCCCCTCGGCTTATGACCGGCAGTCGTGCTCCTCGGCTGGGGGAGTTGCCCCCAGTCTCATGAGCGGGTGATTCGTTCGTTCCGCGGGGGTGAGCAACCCTCGGCCCACGACTGGGCGTTGCGCTCGTCGGATGGGAGAGTTTCCCCCAATCTTGCACGCGGGCGCTGTGCTCGGTCCGCGGGGGCAGGTTCCACTCGGCTTATGACCGGCAGTCGTGCTCCTTAGCTGGGGGAGTTGCCCCCAGTCTCATGAGCGGGTGATTCGTTCGTTCCGCGGGGGTGAGCACCCCTCGGCCCACGACTGGGCATTGCGCTCGTCGGATGGGAGAGTTTCCCCTAATCTTGCACGCGGGCGGTGTGCTCGGTCCGCGGGGGCAGGTTCCCCTCGGCTTATGACCGGCAGTCGTGCTCCTCGGCTGGGGGAGTTGCCCCCAGTCTCATGAGTGGGTGCTTCGTTCGTTCTGCGGGGGTGAGCACCCCTCGGCCCACGACTGGGCGTTGCGCTCGTCGGATGGGAGAGTCGCCCCCAACCTTGTGAGCAAAAGCTTCGCTCCGCCTGCGGGGGTGGGTACCCCTCATGTTTACGGTTGACGGAGGAGATTTGGCGGTGAGGGGAGTCGTCTCCCGACTCTTCTGCCTACAAGAGAGGTTCGTTCGGTGGCGAGGAGAGTTGCCCCTCGGCTTACGGTCGACGAAGGAGATTCGTTCAGTGGCGAGGGGAGTTGCCCCTCGGCTCACGTCCTACAAAAGAGGTTCGTTCGGTGGCGAGGGGAGTTGCCCCTCGGCTTACGGCCGACGAAGGAGATTCGTTCGGTGGCAAGGGGAGTTACCCCTCGGCTTACGTCCTACAAAAAGGTTCGTTCAGTGGCGAGGGGAGTTGCCCCCCGGCTTACGGCCGACGAAAGAGACTCGTTCGGTGGCGAGGGGAGTTACCCCTCGGCTTACGTCCTACAAAAAGGTTCGTTCGATGGCGAGGGGAGTTGCCCCTCGGCTTACGGCCGACGAAAGAGACTCGTTCGGTGGCGAGGGGAGTTACCCCTCGGCTTACGTCCTACAAAAAGGTTCGTTCGGTGGCGAGGGGAGTTGCCCCTCGGCTTACGGCCGAGGAAAGAGACTCGTTCGGTGGCGAGGGGAGTTACCCCTTGGCTTACGGCCAACGAAAGAGACTCGTTCGGTGGCGAGGGGAGTTACCGCTCGGCTTACATCCTACAAAAAGGTTCGTTCGGTGGCGAGGGGGGTTGCCCCTCAGCTTACGGCCGATGCGATTCGGGCTGGTCCATATCAGTCGGACCGCGGTTGCCTTGGTTGAGTCCTCCTACGCATCCTGAATTGTCTGCTCAAGATAGGTGACAAAGTTTGCATTGTATGCCTTCATTTCTGTGAGACAATACATTTGGAGTAATGAAAAAGAAAAAGGTGGCAAGACACGGGGGAGGTTCTGGCAGGGTAGCCCTCCTCCGGTGGATCGGCTGTTTCTTTCTGTCTTCTCACTCGATGATTCGCGCAACTGTCTGGACCGCGTTCACCCCTTTTCCCATGTCCTGCTGTTTGGACATTCCTTCTCCCGAGGCGGGGTCGTTGGCGGAGTTCTTCAGGTGCCCGCGGATCACAAGCTTCTCAATGTCTTTCTTTAGGTGCCAACAGTCGTCGGTATCATGGCCGTTGTCCTTGTGATACTTACAGTATTTCTCTTCATCCCTCCCGCCTTTCCTTATTCTTCGGGGAGGTCGGCCCATGTGTCCCTCCTTCTGGGTTTGCACTAGGATCACGTCCGGGGCGTTGGTCACTGAGGAGTGCCGGGGCTCTTCCCTCTGTGGTCTTCCTCTAGCTTTCTTCTCCGATCGATGCTCCTCCGTTCTGCGGCGCTCCTTCTCGCCGCGCTTCGTCTCGCGTCTGATTTTTCCCTCATCCTCGGCCAAGGCCTCTTCTGTCAGCATGAAGCATTCCGCTCGGGCCATAATTCCAGTGAGGTCCTTCGGCGGGTCGCTATGTAGCGACTTCTTCAAACCCCTGTGTCGAAGGCCTTTCTTCAGGGCCGCCTTCACAACAAGTTCGGGACAGCTATCCACGCTCAATCGCTCCACATTGAAGTGACGCATGAAGTGTAGGATCCTGCCAAAACAGAGTTAGGATCGATAAATGAAGTTGAGACTTACGCTTGCGTATGTAGCACGGTAGTCTACGAACTTCGCCTTCGGATTCGCCACCACAGATCGAGTCTTCTCACGAACGGAGTAAGGCTACTAAATCCACAATCTAAATCTCTACTTTTAGATTAAGAACTTGGATAAAGGGAGAGGAAGTATTTCGGCAGAGCTTCGCTAGAATGAAGATGCATGCATGAATGCCATGTAAAGTGTAAGAAAAATGGCTAACCCTTGGGTCTTATTTATAGCCCCCAAGGTAGTTATTTTAGGATCAATTGTTCCTTTGGAACAATTTAACTAAGGTGTACCATCGTACATGGCATATTATAAGCTTAAATTGTACCATATGCATGGTACAATATAAGCTTAAGATATTACCCCTTTATTAGCCATATGTCACATGCACTTATGCATATATAATGCGACTTTCCCATCAATCTAGAGATCCTCTCCGTAAGGGAACATATTCCCTTTACGCACGACTTTGTGTACGCGACGTTCGAGGTCAGTATTCCCTCGTACATCCCCTACAAGGGTGTACTAACGTCTTCCATATCCAACATCTCCCACTCACACTTGAGGGGATTGTAAAAGAACGTCTTTCTCTTAGTTCTTTCATCCATCATACCGAGAAATAGACCGTGCGACCGTCATGCGCGTAGAGTCTGTTGTTGTGCACTTGTTAGAGATACACAACGACCTCGAAGGTGCAAAGTTGAGTAGTTCAACGCATGCTTTACCCTAGATTATTTCTTCACATTTCTTATACTTTATATTCAACAATTGAATCCCATCTGGATCACAATTGGCTGGCCAGCTTTGAATCATTAAAGTCCAAATGTGAATATGAAATTAATCTTCCTCTTCTTGCGAACCTTCTGATCTTGACTTAATTCGCTTTTCTAACGTGTCCCGCCGAGCCGAATTATCATAGCCCTTTAGCAACACGCTAAGATAGCGATCATCTCGTTAAATCTAAAGGAACCAATTGGAGTCCTTGAGGGTAAGAGTTAAGGCCCATATGGCCTTTGAGTCTCACATAATAGCAAACACTATTGCTACTAACTCAGTGGTCGAAATGCATACGTGGTATGAACACGTATTACAATATCACTCCTTTCCCAGGGAGAGTATGTATTAACGATGTTGTACGGATGAAAGATCAGACACCACAGTGCCTATCTTTTGAGTCCCTTTACTACCCATGAAATATTCCGGACTCTCATCCTGCATAAGACAGATAGGATTTAAAAATCCTATGAGATCCCTTTTTAAATATCCTTGTGATACAGATCTCAGATCTTTTGTAAGCATCCATATGATGTAGATCTTTCATTCGACTATCTTTTTTAAGTCATGACTCTAAATCATTCGTCTAATGATTTTGACTTTAAACTAGTCTCATCTCTATCTTATCCATCTGATAAGATAAGGCGGTTGCTCATGTGAGAGAGCCAACCTTAATCTGTCCGACATACACACAATTCAGCTGAGATTTCAAAAAATGTACACAAACATTTCTTAAGAAATTCATATGCAATGTTTGAAAAAGAACTTATTCTTTTATCAAATTTGATCTTTCTCAGACATGGGAATATATATTGGTACAACTCAGCTCTTTACGCAATCCTTGGGATGCTAAGTGTTTATAAAAAACATTTCTGGGGATCGCTTTCGTAAGCGGATCCTCTATCATCTCATGCGTAGATATGTACCTTATGTCTACCTTCTTGGTTTTATCATAGTCCTTTGCAAATTCGTATCGGATATCAATGTGTTTGATCTTACAATACACATTATCCTCTTAACCGCTTTCCAGTGTACTTGCACTGTATTGGATTGGTAACAGCTTACCATTTCCAACAGCAAAACAGATGTCCGGTCTCGTACACACCATAGCGTACATAAGACTATCAACTGCACTGGAATATGGAACTTTTTCCATAATTTCCTTTTCCTTTTGGTTCTTTGGACACGATTCCAGATATAAATTATCACATATGCTTATATGAATATCAATGGACTTGCAGTCCTGCATATTAGATCGTTCTAGAACCTTCTTTATATAAGTCTCCTGTGAAAGAGAAAGAAGTTTCTTCGAACGATTCCTTGAAATCTTAACTCCAAGGATATATGCGGCTTTTCCTATGCCTTTCATCTCAAATACTGATGAAAGCCAAGCCTTGATACTCATCACAAAGCCCTTGTCATTTCCGGCTATTAAAATGTCATCTACATATAGAGACATAATAACATGCTTGCTTTTAATCCTCTTGATATATACGTAGTTATCTTCATCAAGTATGGAAAATCCATTTGATAAGACAACTTCTTGAAATCGTATATACCATTGCCTCGAGGATTATTTAAGACCATATATGGGCTTACGAAGTTTACAAACCTTATGGTCGTTTCCTTCTTTTACAAACCCTGTTGGTTGTTCCATATAGATCTCCTCGTCCAATTTCTCCATTGAGAAAGGCAGTCTTTACATCCATCTGATGTAATTCGAGGTATAAGCAAGCTACCATTGCCAGAATCAGGCGAATCTAGGTAAAACGCATAACAGGTGAGAAGGTCTCTTCGTAGTCTATCCCTTCCTGTTGTGTAAAACCTTTCGCGACAAGGCGAGCTTCATATCTATTTATAGAGCCATCAGCCTTATGCTTGATCTTGAGAACCCATTTGTTCCCAATTGCTCTATTTCCTCTGGGTAAGTCAACTAAGTCCCAGACTTGGTTAACTTTCATGGATTCTAACTCCTCTTGCATCGCTTCCATCCATTTGTCTTTAGCAGGGCAAGATACGGCCTGTTTGAAAGTAGCAGGCTCGTCATCTTCTTGTAGTAAAATCATAAAGGTTTGCGGAAATTCATCCTCAAATATTAGAGGAGCCAACCTTGTACGACTACTACGTCGTATTTGAGATGCTTCAAGTCCTTGTTGACTTGAGTTTAGATCAATTCTAATATCACTCCCATTTGGAATGTTGTTAGAATTGCTCCCACTTGGATCATTATTCCCGTTTGGAATAGGATAATCGTCATTCGTATAATCCATTGGTGAAGGTTGAAACGTATTTTCATCTTCACCAAGAATTCTCCCACTCGAATGAGGTAATCCTTTTTGATCATAAATCTCAAACAGAGATAAGTCCTGACTTATCTCGCCCTGTCTTGGAAACGTGTTTTCCAAGAAAGTGACATCCTTCGATTCAAACTCGATTAGCCCACCATTGTCTTCCTGACTAACATAAAACATAACCTTTGGAGTTTTCTGCGTATCGTATAAAGATACATTTCCTTTCCCTTGGCCCAAGTTTGCCATACTTATGGGAGGAAATATGTGCGTAGGATGCACAACCCCAGGGTTCAAAATGTTTAAGTCAGGAGACCTTTGGTTCCACAACTCATAAGGAGTGGAGCTAACTGATTTCGAGGGTACGCGGTTCAAAATTGTAACGGCCGCTTTCCGACCGTTCGTATTTTCTGCGTGCACGTGCTTTATCGTGCACGTATTTTATTTGGCTATTTCTGATCTCCGGCATAGGCGATGTGATATGCAGTTGCGATCATTTTGGGGTGTTGAATTTTATAGTAATTTTTGGGAACGTCTTTTCACGGCTCGTTTTCTCGCGAAACGACTTTGAACGATAGGGACGTTTTAGTCATTTGACTCAAAACGCTGTTCCCAATTTTACGTAAATTCTTGGTAGGCGTTACGCACGATCGGGCTTCGTAGATCTGTGCGTCTCGTCTCCACGATCGTCCCGGTATTTTCGGATTATTTTTCTGACGCCCGGATGGAGAGATATCGCACGGAATAACCTCGACCGTTGATTTGCCCAATCAAATTCCAATTTCGAATTTGTTAGCCAAATGTGGCTAAATATCTTATTTAAATCGTTTTAAATCTTTCCCTAAGCTGTATCCTATTTGTCCCTAGACTTACCCCTAATTGTACACCCCCTAACCCAATATCCTCCTCTTTTAACCTTAAACCTATAGTTATTTATCATCACCCATTATTATAATAATATCCCTAACCCTAACCTAATACCCTTTCACGTTTAACCTATGGCTAACCCCCCCCCCCATTCTCAGCCGCCGCCACCTAACACTCTCCCTCTCCCCGATCTCTCTCTCATCCCCTTCTCCTCAGCCTCCGGCCCCCTTCTCAGCGCGTCGCCGCGGGCTGCGAGATCCGCTGCCCTCGAGTTCGTCGTCACCGGCGCCCCCGAGATTCCGATCGCCGGCCTCCCCTCGCGGCCTCCCCGCAGCCGCTCCCTCCAGCGATCGTCACCGTGCCCCGTTTCTCCGCCCGATCGCCGCCTCTCCACGGCGATTACCCCGCCTGCGACCCCGACGCCCCCCTGCACTGCCCCGCGACACCGGCGCCACCCCCGACTGCCTCCTCGCCATCGTACGGAGCCGTGCTGCGTTTTCTCGCGACCACCGCCTGTCGCGCCGCCGCCTGGCCGCCTTGACCCGCTGCCGTCGCCGCAAACCGCCGCTGGCCGCCGGACTAGCTCCTCCGGCGTACATCCTCCCCCCTGCAAGCAAACGACACCAGTAAGCCCTTAATGTTAGTATTATTGTTCTTAATAGTATTCAAGAGCATGAGCAGAGGTATTATAATCACAATATGGGTTAGGGATGTTTATTGATGTTATTAGTCTCTGGCTATTAATCTCATGACCATTACTTAGGTTAATTAATGTTAATCGATGTTAGTTGACCATCACTTAGGTTAGTTTGTTGGGATTGATATTAAGATTAGTTGATGTTATTAATCTCATACTAGATAAGACCTACAGCATGCCTTCTTCTTTTCGTGATCAGTAAATCATAGTAAATAAAATTTTAAGTTTCAGATGTTATCAGTAAGTTATATATATGTTATTAAGATGTGTTAGTTGCATGTATTAGGTTACTTTAGTAGTCATAAACTGTGTACATGATGAGTGGACAGTAATATTACTTTAAAATTTGTTAGTGTGTTAAATAAATGTATAGTTCCTGGTATTAGGACAACATTTAGGTTGATAATGTTTCATTGAATTTAATCGTGTTTAGCTAAATATCATTTATCCGATGTCTCAGATTAATCTCGCATCTCGCTGACACCTCCTGGATATCCAAATCGTACCGATCAGATATTCTGGGAACGGAAATGCTGCTCGCTTCCCGATCCGATGCCGATTCATGCATGACCGTCAGACCAGGTTAGGTCCCCTAACTCGTAGCACAACCCACACCGTAGCAAACTGAACCCTAACTAAAATCGGACCACTGTAACTAAATTTATTTTCTGCAACTTTAAAACGTTGTGCAAATCTAGAATATCGACGAACGGACTTTTTGACTGTGCACATAGGATAGATCGTCGATTAGGCTGTTACAAAAAAAAATATGACTTTTGACTAATAAGATAGTCCCGATAACCTAGAAACCAACCCTAATAGGAATTTCTGAAATTGAGACCTGACACCGTCGCCGTGGCGCTATTTCAGACAGACTTTCGCGGACGAGACGCTTGGATGAGACGCTTCGGGAGGACGGCACACTCACCATCGCAGGCAAGTGTATCCACTTGCACTTTTGGCCGTGCTTAGGCCCTAGTTGGTTAGAATTGTTAACTGTGAACAAATAGATTCCGAACGTGAAATGATAGCGTCCGGGACAACTCCTGACGGCTCAGACTTGACGACGAAGTCTGAGCATGACAACAACAACTTTTGTTATTGTAGGGCTATCATGTGTGTGCGTGCGTGTGGACACCCTAGAATAACAACTCCCTACACTAGTCATGTCGTGTCCTGTTACACAAAAAGCCTTCGGGCGTTTCGGATGCTTTCCTTGCGGAAGTGATCCCTGTTATGCAAAAAGCCTTCGGGCGTTTCGGATGCTTTCCTTGAGGAAGTGATCCCTGTTATGCAAAAAGCCTTCGGGCGTTTCGGATGCTTTCCTTGCGGAAGTGATCCCTGTTATGCAAAAAGCCTTCGGGCGTTTCGGATGCTTTCCTTGCGGAAGTGATCCCTGTTATGCAAAAAGCCTTCGGGCGTTTCGGATGCTTTCCTTGCGGAAGTGATCCCTGTTATGCAAAAAGCCTTCGGGCGTTTCGGATGCTTTCCTTGCGGAAGTGATCCCTGCTACACAAAAAGCCTTCGGGCGTTTCGGATGCTTTCCTTGCGGAAGTGATCCCTGTTATACAAAAAGCCTTCGGGCGTTTCGGATGTTTCCCTAGCGGAAATGATCCCTGTAAATCTTGTCCTGAGTTCCTGGGTTTGGGGTTGGGTTGAGCGTGCGCACGGCAAGAGGGTCTGATCCCCCTCGAACCGTAAGGCATGAACCCTTTCGTGTCTCACTTGTCCTGTCATGTCTTGTCCCGTCACGTCCCGTCTTGTCTTGACACCTGTAGGTTAGTCCCGTAGTTGGTAGCACACGCTACGACTACTACCTGTCCCGTTTTACTTTCCTGCTGCGTTACTTCCTGTCGTGTTACCCTGTTATAACCACAGCATGCTAATCAACCAGTAAACTGTTGTCAAAAGGAACCTCAGCATGTTAATCAACCAGTAAACCGTTGTTTAAAGTTCGGTGCACTTGCAGTAAAGTCTAACCCTTCTTGTAGACTTTACCTGACGTACAGTTCCTTTTTCTTGGGCGCTGTACGTCAGGTGTTCAGCCAGAGTTCGTGGACGAGGCAGACTCACTGGAGTACGAGGAGCCGAGGACGTCGACCCAAAGCACGTGCCTGACGAGGACCAGACCTTGAGGTCTTTTGAGTCGACACTTTCAGAGGTTACTACTTTTGGTTTGCATTTAGATAGTTTGTTGCCATGCTTAGGCTTCTTCTTTTTGACTTGTGCTCGCTGGATATTATATCTCTAATTTAATGAATGCCTTTTTCTTTCTGTACTTCCCATTGTTCCGAATTTTATTAATGCAAGAACCTGAAAATTTTAAAATGGTACCCCTACAGACGCTTATTGGGTCCGAGCTTCTCAGCTCTGGCCTAAGCGGGCCTTAGTCACGCTTCGCCTCCGTCCATTTTGGGAAGCGGGGCGTGACAGGTTTTAGTGGTGGCCCATGCAGGTCTTGCAGAAGTTCGGAACAATAAAAGTACCGCATTCATTTAATATCCACGAACAAGTCTGAATTAGTTTCCCAGTCTTAGATAGTAGGAAGACATAGGTAGACGCCCCAATTTGATAATCTGGCGCCTTGGTTAGGAATTAGTCATCCTCATCCTAGAATACCTTAGTAGCCACTTGACTCTGACCGTGTTAAATTTCCAGAGCCTTCTTTTAGTCGTTCGCTCGGGTCCATCGACTTCGGGCCCAGCAGAACTAACCTGGATTCTCTTAGGAACCTTATCTTTAAATCCTGATTATAGACTAGCTCATTCGGAAGTCTTAGAGCTGAGTTATCCTAATCTTTAGACGACCCGATAATTAGGACCCCTGACTTCTATCGTTCCTTTGATCATTACACTTTTGTGTTATCTGCCATAGAGTCCCATCATAGCTTCCGTAAATCATATCATGTGTGTAACCGTCATGCGATCACCTTTATTTTCTCCCGATTCACGTGATCGCTTCCTGACGGTCATCGTAGATCCTTCGAATCTTTCTCTTTGCCAATTTTGCCTCCTCTAAAAGTACTTTCGAAATTCCTTATTCAGTTTCTTCGCTCAGCTTAATTTCTTTGAAACCCCATATACTACATATTTAAAATTTCTTGTTTTTTTCGGTTGAATTAAAATTCTTTTATTGACTTGAAACCTTCTTGGTCGTAAATTCTTAGGTTACTATCTCGTACTCGCTTTCGAATCATTATCTTTCGAATTTTGGTTTTAAAACTTGTTACTATTTTGAAAATTCAATATTATTCTTTTTATAAAAACTACAAAAAAAAATTTCTAACCACTTAACGTGCATATTTTTAAAATATTTCCTAAATTAGAGGGAACTCCAATTATTTTATTATTATTATTATACCAGTTCTTTGTTCTTCGCGACCACATTTCAAAATCTTTGTTAAACTTACTTTCATTTGCAAAACAACCGCTACCTCACCCCACTTTTTCATCCAACTCTTTCTCCAAAATTATAATAATTTTTTTTACCGTCTGCTCACTTTTCCCTACATATTTTTTTTAAAGTATAAAGTATACGATATCATATTTTACCCGTAAATCTCCTTCATTTATCTAGTTATTCTGAGAAATATTTTTGTCTCATCCAACCAACTATCTCTTTACTCCGTCTTATTTGAGCTCGTTCTTTCCGATCTTATTTCGTTTCGCTTTTGGTCTAGTTTTCTTTTCCTTCTATTATTTAGACATTAGACCTCGTAGTTATCCATGCTATCTCCAGTTTAGGAGTATGCCTTTGGTAGGTGATGTCGTTGCAGTGCCTGAGTATAGGTAGAGTGTATAGACCTGTATGAGTGTGTCATCTTTAGAATCCTGATGTTTGTCTCCTGTGTCTTGAATGTGTACTCAGCGTTAACCATGATTTGCAGGAAGTTGTCTGAATGACGGTATTCATACTTGTATGAATGGCGTCATCGCAGGCAGATCCTTAGACTTAGTTTTAGATTTAATGAATGGTTTATCTTGGTTGTATGTGACCGTATCAAAACTTTGTCTTCTTTAAACCAAATCTTTAAAGTTTTCAAACTAGCTCACAAGATCGCAAAACAATTAACTTTTTCCCATCCATTACCGCAACACCACACGTTTTTCCAAAAGTTTTAAATAATTTCCTTGGCCTCAAGTCCCTCTTTCCCTCCTCTTCTTCTCACTTAAAGAAAGTTTTCGTGTTTATGGTTGTTATATTAGTTGGGACTAGCTATTATCGTTATAGGATTGTTGTTTGCGGGTAGGCTCAGGGTGAGATGAGATTTATTATAGCAATGATTAACCGATTTTGGAACAATAGGATATTGGAATAAATATCTTTAGGATGAAAAGAATGGACTGTCCAAGACTTATTTATAAAACCGAAGTGTGGCGGACTTAATGGAAAACTCTGGTTGACTGAGATTATATGCGTGAAGATGAGAACTTATCAGATTTGAGGCTTAGACGAATGGTAGATAGGGTTGGCTACAGAGTATGGTAGGAGTCAGGGTGATCATGAGATTGAGTAGAGCTTTTACTAGCATCGAGATTTGATTGTTGAGTTGACGAGAGAAGACATTGGGAGTAACACGACGTGCTAAGATGAATAGATGGTTGGGTAGTCGGACTTACATTGGTTGAAAATAATCATAATAAGTAGGAGGAGACATGATTTTGATAGTTCGATTATTTGGCGGATAAATATGACACGGAAGGTATTGAGGACACGGCGATTGTTGATTTGTGAAAGTATTATAAGTTAGACAAAGTTTTTGTCCTGGATTGGTGATTGACTAGGAAATTATTTTAGCAATTGATAAATTTTAGGAAAAGATGGAGAAATTTAAAAGATGTTATTGAGCGATGATGTATAGCGGAGTGGTAGGGGATGAGAAGATGATTATTATTCTTTTGTGAGGATTTGGAGTTGGAGATTTAAACAGTAGTGATGGATCTATGGTTGAGTGTTAGGATGTGAGATTAGCCGTGGCTTTATCCAGTGAAAAGAAGGATTATGAGGGATTAATTGAGGAACGATGTTGAAGTTATAGGATTAGAGATCCTGGTATGAGAGAGGGGAGTGATAAGCTTAAGTATTTATAGATTTTATAATTAGTCTTAGTATGAGTGATTCCGAGGGCGGAATCATTTCTAAGGTGGGTAGAATGTAACGGCCGCTTTCCGACCGTTCGTATTTTCTGCGTGCACGTGCTTTATCGTGCACGTATTTTATTTGGCTATTTCTGATCTCCGGCATAGGCGATGTGATATGCAGTTGCGATCATTTTGGGGTGTTGAATTTTATAGTAATTTTTGGGAACGTCTTTTCACGGCTCGTTTTCTCGCGAAACGACTTTGAACGATAGGGACGTTTTAGTCATTTGAATCAAAACGCTGTTCCCAATTTTACGTAAATTTTTGGTAGGTGTTACGCACGATCGGGCTTCGTAGATCTGTGCGTCTCGTCTCCACGATCGTCCTGGTATTTTCGGATTATTTTTCTGACGCCCGGAAGGAGAGATATCGCACGGAATAACCTCGACCGTTGATTTGCCCAATCAGATTCCAATTTCGAATTTGTTAGCCAAATGTGGCTAGATATCTTATTTAAATCGTTTTAAATCTTTCCCTAAGCTGTATCCTATTTTTCCCTAGACTTACCCCTAATTGTACACCCCCTAACCCAATATCCTCCTCTTTTAACCTTAAACCTATAGTTATTTATCATCACCCATTATTATAATAATATCCCTAACCCTAACCTAATACCCTTTCACGTTTAACCTATGGCTAAACCCCCCCCCCATTCTCAGCCGCCGCCACCTAACACTCTCCCTCTCCCCGATCTCTCCCTCTCCCCGATCTCTCTCTCATCCCCTTATCCTCAGCCTCCGGCCCCCCTCTCAGCGCGTCGCTGCGGGCTGCGAGATCCGCTGCCCTCGAGTTCGTCGTCGCCGGCGCCCACAAGATTCCGATCGCCGGCCTCCCCTCGCGGCCTCCCCGCAGCCGCTCCCTCCAGCGATCGTCACCGTGCCCCGTTTCTCCGCCCGATCGCCGCCTCTCCACGGTGATTACCCCGCCTGTGACCCCGACGCCCCCCTGCACTGCCCCGCGACACCGGCACCACCCCGACTGCCTCCTCGCCGTCGCACGGAGCCGTGCTACGTTTTCTCGTGACCACCGCCTGTCGCACCGCCGCCTGGCCGCCTTGACCCGCTGCCGTCGCCGCAAACCGCCGCTGGCCGCCGTGACTAGCTCCTCCGGCGTACATCCTCCCCCCTGCAAGCAAACGACACCAGTAAGCCCTTAATGTTAGTATTATTGTTCTTAATAGTATTCAAGAGCATGAGCAGAGGTATTATAATCACAATATGGGTTAGGGATGTTTATTGATGTTATTAGTCTCTGGCTATTAATCTCATGACCATTACTTAGGTTAATTAATGTTAACCGATGTTAGTTGACCATCACTTAGGTTAGTTTGTTGGGATTGATATTAGGATTAGTTGATGTTATTAATCTCATACTAGATAAGACCTACAGCATGCCTTCTTCTTTTCGTGATCAGTAAATCATAGTAAATAAAATTTTAAGTTTCAGATGTTATCAGTAAGTTATATATATGTTATTAAGATGTGTTAGTTGCATGCATTAGGTTACTTTAGTTGTCATAAACTGGGTACATGATGAGTGGACAGTAATATTACTTTAAAATTTGTTAGTGTGTTAAATAAATGTATAGTTCCTGGTATTAGGACAACATTTAGGTTGATAATGTTTCATTGAATTTAATCGTGTTTAGCTAAATATCATTTATCCGATGTCTCAGATTAATCTCGCATCTCGCTGACACCTCCTGGATATCCAAATCGTACCGATCAGATATTCTGGGAACGGAAATGCTGCTCGCTTCCCGATCCGATGCCGATTCATGCGTGACCGTCAGACCAGGTTGGGTCCCCTAACTCGTAGCACAACCCACACCGTAGCAAACTGAACCCTAACTAAAATCGGACCACTGTAACTAAATTTATTTTCTGCAACTTTAAAACGTTGTGCAAATCTAGAATATCGACGAACGGACTTTTTGACTGTGCACATAGGATAGATCGTCGATTAGGCTGTTACAAAAAAATATGACTTTTGACTAATAAGATAGTCCCGATAACCTAGAAACGAACCCTAATAGGAATTTCTGAAATTGAGACCTGACACCGTCGCCGTGGCGCTATTTCAGACAGACTTTCACGGACGAGACGCTTGGATGAGACGCTTCGGGAGGACGGCACACTCGCCATCGTAGGTAAGTGTATCCACTTGCACTTTTGGCCGTGCTTAGGCCCTAGTTGGTTAGAATCGTTAACTGTGAACAAATAGATTCCGGCCGTGAAATGATAGCGTCCGGGACGACTCCTGACGGCTCAGACTTGACGACAAAGTCTGAGCCTGACAACAACAACTTTTGTTATTGTAGGGCTATCATGTGTGTGCGTGCGTGTGGACACCCTAGAATAACAACTCCCTACACTAGTCATGTCGTGTCCTGTTACACAAAAAGCCTTCGGGCGTTTCGGATGCTTTCCTTGCGGAAGTGATCCCTGTTATGCAAAAAGCCTTCGGGCGTTTCGGATGCTTTCCTTGCGGAAGTGATCCCTGTTATGCAAAAAGCCTTCGGGCGTTTCGGATGCTTTCCTTGCGGAAGTGATCCCTGTTATGCAAAAAGCCTTCGGGCGTTTCGGATGCTTTCCTTGCGGAAGTGATACCTGTTATGCAAAAAGCCTTCGGGCGTTTCGGATGCTTTCCTTGCGGAAGTGATCCCTGTTATGCAAAAAGCCTTCGGGCGTTTCGGATGCTTTTCTTGCGGAAGTGATCCCTGTTACACAAAAAGCCTTCGGGCGTTTCGGATGCTTTCCTTGCGGAAGTGATCCCTGTTATACAAAAAGCCTTCGGGCGTTTCGGATGTTTCCCTAGCGGAAATGATCCCTGTAAATCTTGTCCTGAGTTCCTGGGTTTGGGGTTGGGTTGAGCGTGCGCACGGCAAGAGGGTCTGATCCCCCTCGAACCGTAAGGCGTGAACCCTTTCGTGTCTCACTTGTCCTGTCATGTCTTGTCCCGTCACGTCCCGTCTTGTCTTGACACCTGTAGGTTAGTCCCGTAGTTGGTAGCACACGCTACGACTACTACCTGTCCCGTTTTACTTTCCTGCTGCGTTACTTCCTGTCGTGTTACCCTGTTATAACCACAGCATGCTAATCAACCAGTAAACTGTTGTCAAAAAGAACCTCAGCATGTTAATCAACCAGTAAACCGTTGTTTAAAGTTCGGTGCACTTGCAGTAAAGTCTAACCCTTCTTGTAGACTTTACCTGACGTACAGTTCCTTTTTCTTGGGCGCTGTACGTCAGGTGTTCAGCCAGAGTTCGTGGACGAGGCAGACTCACTGGAGTACGAGGAGCCGAGGACGTCGACCCAGAGCACGTGCCTGACGAGGACCAGACCTTGAGGTCTTTTGAGTCGACACTTTCAGAGGTTACTACTTTTGGTTTGCATTTAGATAGTTTGTTGCCATGCTTAGGCTTCTTCTTTTTGACTTGTGCTCGCTGGATATTATATCTCTAATTTAATGAATGCCTTTTTCTTTCTGTACTTCCCATTGTTCCGAATTTTATTAATGCAAGAACCTGAAACTTTTAAAATGGTACCCCTACAGACGCTTATTGGGTCCGAGCTTCTCAGCTCTGGCCTAAGCGGGCCTTAGTCACGCTTCGCCTCCGTCCATTTTGGGAAGCGGGGCGTGACAAAAATGAAAGCAGCCGTCAATAATGCATCACCCCAAAAGGTGATTGGCAAGTTAGCTTGCGACATCATTGAACGGACCATTTCCATTAAAGTCCTATTCCTCCTTTCTGCAACACCAATTTGTTGAGGAGTATAAGGCATAGTTACCTGATGTACTATGCCTTTTTCATCACAAAGTTCCTTTAAACTTGTTGATTGATATTCACCGCCCCTATCGGTTTGCACGATCGTAATCTTGCGATCTAATTGATTTTCCACTTAACTCATATAGTTTTTAAAGCAGGTTTAGTGCTTTAACTTTTGTGGGATATCAAATAGATATGACCGAATCGGGTGAAATCATCAATAAAAGTGATGAAAATAGGACTTCCCACGTCTTGACTTGACATTCATCAGACCACATATGTCCGAATGGATAAGCTGTAATGGAACCTCGGCCCTTGTGCCGGTTCCAAACGGCTTGCGATAAGATTTCCTCACAAGGCAATGTTCGCAGGTCGACATTTCAACCTTTGAAACATTGGATAGAAGGCCACGTTTGGCAAGTCTATCCATACGCGTTGATCCAATATGACCAAGCCTTGCGTGCCAACAAATTATATTAGACTCATTAGTCAAAGAATTTGTCACAAGGAAATTTTCATTACATGAGGAATTATACATTGTACTTATTACAATAAATCCTTTGAAATACAAACCCAGTACCAATAAAGGAATTATTACAAAAATAGGTCCATATTACAATCATGAAGGAACCAACTATAACCAAGACCCATTAAATTGACCACAGGTTTAATATTCCTTTGAATATATGGAATGAAGAGAACATCATGAAGTAGGAGAGTGTGGCCGTTGTCCAAGACTAGCTTGCGAGTCCCAACGCCTTTCACTTCAACACGTGTGTTGTTTCCTACATTGATCCACTTCATTCCTTGGGGTATCCGGTGATACTCCACGAAGGACCGTTTGTCCCATTTTATGTGGTTGGTGGCACCTCGTCACTTCCACTCATACACGAACGAGCATAGTGACCGAGCTTGTTGCACTTGAAGCACTTGATCCTTTTCAAGTCTTTCTTCTTGTGCCATTTGTTGTGCCCACCCTTATGTTTGGGTTCCTTGGTAGACTCAGGTTGCTTATTACGTTCATTAGAAGACTTCGAACGATCTTTACGTTTCTTTCCCCCGTGTGAGGAACTAGCAACCATGTGCACTTCTGCACTTGGCTTGGCAGCCGCAAGCCGCTCTTCCTCTAATTCGTGCTTGGAAACATCGTTGAAGGTTTTGATGCTCTCATTATGAGTGAGATGCATCTTCATCTGATCCCACCCATTTGGTAGGGAACGTATGACTGCTTAGATTTGTTGCTCATCTGTGAGCACATGACCTGCATCCTTTAACTCCGAGATAAGGTTCGCCATATGTCGCAGATGTTTCCCCATGGAATGATCTGGACGTTTCTTATATGAATCGAACCTTATAGTTAAGGAGCGAAGTTTGGACACCGATGTGCCACCGAACTTCTCCTCTAGCTTGGACC
Source organism: Scilla litardierei (assembly GCA_030789695.1). Taxonomy (NCBI): domain Eukaryota; kingdom Viridiplantae; phylum Streptophyta; class Magnoliopsida; order Asparagales; family Asparagaceae; genus Scilla; species Scilla litardierei. The sequence goes on along the minus strand of CM061133.1, from coordinate 242,683,810 downwards.
AAATGTCCATGGCTAGGTCATGTTCTCGGAAGATGCGCATTATGTCATCAGCCATACTGCTTAATAACGTAATGCGCGCTATCTTGTTCTTCCGAGACCAAGCATCAAAAGCTTCCTTGTCTCGTCGGTGTTGGGCCGTAGTGCCCAACTCTGGTTCAATCATAACGTTCTTTAGAGTTTCGAGCACTTCTTGCTCCTCTAGAACGTATTGTATCTTGATGGACCAAAGTTTGTAATTATCGCCGTTGAGTTTTTCACCTTTGTTTAACTCAGCGACGATATTCTTTGAAGCGGAAGACATTTTACTTTTAAAATGCTGCAAAAGACACAAAACCGAAGGTTTGATCAAAACATTGCATAAAAATTCTTAAAATATAACTCCCACTTGAAATGATAATAGAATATCCCATTTGGATAGTTCTAAAAATTCAAATCCCACTTGGAATTATATTATATTTGATAAGTTACTTTCGAAAAATATTGAAGATGTTGTTCTAGAATCGAAAAGGTCTCTTCGATTCCAATCACCATCTAGAACAACCTTCAATATTCCCCCATCACTTATCAAACAATAGTACTCTTATAGTACTAGCAGCGGAAAACGAGTTTGAAAACGTATTTTTCAGATATAATTCCCACTTGAAATGATAATAGAATATCCCATATGGATAGTTCTAAAATCAACTCCCACTTGGAATGATATTCATAATTTGATAAGTTACTTTCGAAAAATATTGAAGATGTTACTCTAGAATCGGAAAGGTCACTTTGTTTCCAATCACCATCTAGAGTAACTTTCAATATTTCTCCCTCACTTTATCAAATGTTAGTACTCTTATAGTACTTTGCAGCGGAAAAGCACTTTTGAAAACTTATTTTTCAAAACGTATGAAAACGTATTTTTCAAAAAAATGAATATTTCATCTTAGTACCCTTATGATACTTAGTGAAACATTCAGCACTTCCTGACCATTTGTCGGGAATGAGCCGTAGTCGTGCCTAGGTCGGATCCCCCTTTTGGGATTTTCTGCAAACTATCGTCGCTGGCTCCCGTATGGATCCAGGCGTTTCTCCCCGTATGAGAGAATTTTGATACAGACGACTGTCGTTTGGCGCCGTATGGGCTAGTCGGCACGTTCATGTTCAACCAAGGCCTTTTGTCGAATTGGTCGACCAAAACACCCAAATTGGTCGACCAAAATTTGGTCTTCTTTACTCCCGGCCAGAGCCCCTGCCCTGGCCGAGGCTGGCCAAGGGCCACTGCCCTGGCCGGCCAGGGGCGGCCTGCGGCAGCCCTGGCCACTGCCCAGAGGCCGGCCAGGCCTCTGCCTGGCCCGGCCTAGGCCAGAGGCCGGCCTAGGCTAGAGGCCGGCCAGGCCTCTGCCTGGCCCGGCCTAGGCCAGAGGCCCCTGGCCGGGGCCAGGGCCCCTGCCCTGGCCTCGGCCAGGGCCGGCCAGGCCCTGGCAGGGGCCAGGGCACCGGCCCTGGCCTCTGCCAGGGCCGGGCAGGCCGGCCATGGCCGGCCTGGCCATGGCCGGCCACTGCCGGCCTGGCCATGGCCGGCCATGGCTTGGCCATGGCCGGTTATGGCCAAGGCCATTTTTGCCTTGGCCGTCCATGGCCCTTTGGCCATGGCCGGCCTCCCCTTGTGTGGGGTGGCCGCACACCCCCGCCGGTGGGGGTTGCCGCGGTGGTTATTGGCCGTAGCCAACCCCCTCCGCATGGGGATGGGGGTGCATGGCCTTCATAGCCCATTTGGCCATGGTGCACATGCACTAAAATTCATCTTCCCCGATGGGAATAACCACCACCTTCTTCCTCGATGAAGCACCCGTTCGTCGAGAAAGTGGTTATTTTCTAATGGCCATGTGCCAAAAATGAAAACTAACATACTACGTGAACGGTCGGTTCTTCCCGTCACGGAGAGTTCCTACCATATCCGTAATGATAAGAGACCCTAACGTGAAAAGAACAACCGCTGCGTTCTCTCCGTCACGAAGCGTTCCTACCATATCCGTAATGGTAGGATACCCATTCGTGAAAAAGACAACGACTCGTTCATAGTTTCGACGGGGCGGCGGTTTGACCGGGGCGAACCCGTATTGCTCCGATACCAATGTAGGATCCTGCCAAAATAGAGTTAGGATCGATAAATGAAGTTGAGACTTACGCTTGCGTATGCAGCACGGTAGTCTACGAACTTCGCCTTCGGATTCGCCACGACGGATCGAGTCTTCTCACGAACGGAGTAAGGCTACTAAATCCACAATCTAAATATCTACTTTTAGATTAAGAACTTGGATAAAGGGAGAGGAAGTATTTCGGCAGAGCTTCGCTAGAATGAAGATGCATGCATGAATGCCATGCAAAGTGTAAGAAAAATGGCTAACCCTTGGGTCTTATTTATAGCCCCCAAGGCAGTTATTTTAGGATCAATTGTTCCTTTGGAACAATTTAACTAAGGTGTACCATCGTACATGGCATATTATAAGCTTAAGTTGTACCATATGCATGGTACAATATAAGCTTAAGATATTACCCCTTTATTAGCCATATGTCGCATGCACTTATGCATATATAATGCGACTTTCCCATCAATCTAGAGATCCTCTCCGTAAGGGAACATATTCCCTTTGCACACGACTTTGTGTACGCGACGTTCGAGGTCCGTATTCCCTCGTACATCCCCTACAAGGGTGTACTAACGTCTTCCATATCCAACATGAAGTGCCTCAGAGATTCGGCCGGTCCCTGCACCACATTGAATAAATGTTCCGAATCAGGTTTTACCTGTCGTCTGGCCATAAATTGCTTGCAGAACAGCTGGGTGAGCTCGTCAAAGTTATCTATCGACCGACCGGGCAGGCTGAGGTACCAGGTCTGGGCGCCCCCCGTAGGGTGGAGTAGAAGCCCCTACAGAGCAGGGTGTCATCGGCTCCCTAGAACGCCATGACCGCCTCGTAGTCCATCACATGATCCGCGGGGTCGCTGACGCCGTTGTACTTCTCCAGCGTCGGCACCTTGAAGTTCGAGGGTATTCGTGCCTCAGTTATCCTCCGGGTCAGGGGGCATCGTTCTCCGCTGATGCACCCGGGTCGCTCCCCTTCGCCCGCCTCCTTGTCGTTCGGCTACAACGGGGGGGCTGGTGGGAGCTTGACCTCCTCTTGAGTCTTCGCCGGCTTGGGTGCCGGGCTCGTTCGGTGCGAACATTCCTTCCGGCTCTCCTGGTGGTGGGTTCGCCGGCTGTCTCCACTCCGTTCAGACCGAACGCTCGTTGATCGTCGATCATCCCGCCTACGCTTGTTTGACCTTGGATGCGCGGACGAGGCCGTCCTGGAGAGGTTGCCCGTCTGCTCCGAGTCCTCCCCATTTCCCTCTCTGACTGAGGTGGGAGTGGGAGATCGTGCCGGGGAAGAACCGGGCCTGGTGAACCTCCGTTCCATATTTCGAACTCTTTTTCCGTGGTCGGCGACCACGGCGGAGCGAAGGAGTCGACGTTCCCCTTCCTGGCGGTGAGCCTGTCTCTCCCCACCTTCGGGGGTGGGAGTGCTGATGACGAGCTGTTGAATCATCGTGGCTAAAGTTTGGATGTTGGTGTTGGTCTCCTGTGCATAGGCTCGGAGTTTCCCCTGCGTGGCCAGTAGGGCGTCGTTGGTTTCCCTGGCAGCGTGACCGTTCAGGTCCTCGACGGGGGAGTGGTATGCGCTCTCCTCTGGGATGGGTGGCATGCGCCCCAGGCCGTTGACGATGGGTTCCATTTTGGTGGTTTGACGTGGGTGTTAGTTCGGTTCCTACAGACGGCGCCAGATGTTTACGGGTGTTTTCTCACCACAGCTCGTTGACCGCCAGTTGTGTGGTCAACGTGGTCAAGGGGCCGGTTTGGGGGTCCCTTGGGTTCGCCGAGCCCTCTTGTTCTTGGCGCTACGGAGCTGAGGGGAAGCCTCGGCTCGGTGAGTAGCGCTCGGCCTCGGCTGGATCGTGCTCGGCCTCGGCTGTATCCGCATCGAGGGGTAGCCTCGGTGCTTTGTAAGCCGGTCGGTGCTTGATCAGTCGTCCTCCTGGCGACTGCGACGGTGATGGCCGACCGACGCTGAGGGGTTGCCTCGGCGTCTCGTATGTCTTCTTCCTGGACAGATGAAGAAACTCGTCAGGGAGGCCGGACCTAGGTTCTGGCCAAAGCCCCTCCGATGCCTAAGTCAGCTCAGGGTCTGAAAGGATACTCGGCGGGGGAGATCCGGCTTGTGAGGAAGCCGGAGCGTCAACCCAGGCGACGCGAGTTTTGAGGGAGGGGGGCAATGAAGTGGAGAAAGCCTAGGTCGTTGATGGAGTACCTCTGTGTGGGTTACCTGAGTTTCGATCCCCTGTTCCGTTGTCCTGGCCTTCCCCTTATAGGGTCTTCTGCGATTGCCCCACGTCCTGCCTCATCTCACGTTCCCACGATCCGCCTCCGCCTCCTCCCCCTCGCGCGTTGTCGTGGGGTGGCCCATTAACGGGTCCGTTAATGGCCATCATGGGGTCGCGGATTCAGAGGTGCGGTTAATCCGGCCGAATGGGGCCAATCGAGTGGACCCGAGGGCGAGGTGGCTGGGCCTTCCGCTCCGTCCATGGGCCCCATTCGGGCGGGCCCGTCTTCTCCAGTGGGCTTCTCCTTTGAGGTCGGGCCGTGGGCCGTCATCTTTCGGGCCCGTCGATATTAGTCGTAACAAAAACCAACACCTCTAAGCAAAGAAATTCTTAGTATTTCAGTGAAAACTGGCTTGAGAGTATGTTGTTCTGTTAATTATATGGCAGGATATGACATTTAGCTTCTTAGCAAAACCAAAATTTCAAAATTAACAGAAGCTAAATTAACACATACTCCTGATATAGTATTTAGCTTGAGTGCTACTTTTGGCAGGATATAGTATATGGTTACCTGAAGCTAAATATTAAGTGAAGTTAACAGGAACTAAATACTATATATTACCATATAAATCTCTGCAAAATCGCAAAACGAATACTATATATATATCCTGACATATATCCTGCCATATAAATACTATTTATATCCTACTATATATCCTGAATATTTATTTTGGTTTTATGGTTTTGGTCATACGCTCCCCCCACCCACACCCCAATTTAAAAATCTTTATTTTTAACATGATTATCAATATGGTTTAGTTGTAGCATATGTGCATGTTGAGCATTGTCCATGGTTTAGTTTTTACTGAGTTTTATTTCTTCCAGGTATAAAAGCGAAGAAATAAAGATTCAAGCATGGGATAGCCATCAGAGATCAAAAATTGAGGCCAAAATGCAGAAACTTGAGGTACCTTCTCATTATAGTTGTAGTTGCTTTACACATTGAGAATGTCACTAAAATGGAGCAATTTTACTTTCTAATTGATGTTCGAGGAGGGTTCTTAAACAACATCTTCTGTAAGATCTATAAAAATATGGCATTCTAAGGACTTGAAGCAATTATCTATTGAAGATTATATATTGTAAGTTCTGTAACAATATCTTCTGTAAGATTATATGCTGAAGATTATATGCAGAAAATATGGCATTCTAACAACATCTTCTGTAAGTTCTATAATTCATGTGCTAATTGGGTAATTGTATACTGAAGAGACTTGAAGTAATTATGACACATGCCTGCCTTCCACATAGAGATGTCATTTCTGCATGCGCAAAAGCTAAAAAAAGTTGATTCTCAAAGATAAATAAACGGGCCTCAATTTTGCATTGAAATATACATTATGACATAAATAAAAAATGGTTAAATCCAGTGGTGGTAGTAATCCATGGGGGCGTAGTTTCAAAGTTAAATGGTTACGGATGTGTGACTTGCCTTTTCAAAGGACTCTTCATCTCAAGAATCCATTAAACGATTACAAGCCTATTAAAGTTAGCAGGGATTGTCAGGTGCCATATAATAAGATATACATAGGGAATCTATTTGGTTAAACAATTGAATGATGTTTTATATGCTATTGCTTTTACTAGGAGCTACCTAATGGCATCGGTGAAGCTTTATGTAGGTTGTTTAATGGAGAAGACATCATGGGGAAACCGAAAAGGTGCTGATAGACCATATTCATTCGGCCATTTTTTCTCACTCAATTCCACTTTCAAATGTCAATGATATGGATTTATGCATGACCAATTTGTCATGAACTGGGATTATATATTTGTCAAATTAACATAGCATGAAAATATATTTGACAAATTTGGGATTTGTCAGAATAACTATCTAATGACAAAATTGGGACTTAGTAATTGGGATTTGTCAAAATCCCCATACTTGGCAATTAACAGAGCATGAAATATATTTGACAAAATCCCACATGTAAAGGTGTTTGATTATATTTCATGCTCTCTTTGCAATTAACAGAGATTTCGACTTGGTAAAATGCTTCCTCCAGCGTTCGTCGAATCTGGCAATTCTTACGACGAACCAGTCAAGAAGAAGCCGACGACGACCGAACCATGCCAAGCATGTGCAGATGATGAGAATATCAAGTACTGTGAATGTGGGTGGGTTGAGATTGCATGTGTGATATTGACAAATCTAACATCTGAGAATGAGAAATTGTGAATGAGAATATAATTCAATTGTTCGATGGGATTTTGTTGTTAGCATTCAATTGCTTTCTTCCTACTCACATGATTTATTTTGTCATTAGCAGGTGGGATTTTGTTATTTTTTATCATTTCAATTGGGATTTTGTAATTAGATGGTTGAAATAACAGATTCACATGTGGGATTTTGTTGTTCGCATTCATGCATTGATTTGCAAGTGGGTTGTAGATTACAGATGAGTATTTTGCTCTCAATTTTCTCTCTCTCAAATCCCTCTCTCTAATCCCAAGCTTAGTTATATCTCAAATCCCATTTATTTTCTCTCTTAAATTCACCTATTTTAAGTGAAATGTATATGGTTTGCATATGTTGTAACTTTCAGTTGTTAATATTTAAACTTACTACTGAAGTAGCAAAAAAGTAGGATTTTGAAAATTTTTGATAACATTTAAAATTTTTGCAGCTGTTCTTTATGCTATATTATCTTTTTGAGCTATTTTTTGAAGAGTAGGATTCCGTCTTTTTGAGCAATTTTTGAAATTTTACAGGATGATGATGATGATGAGAATGATGATGATGAGATGGTCGGAGTATGCATTTGCTTCACAAACTACAAATGTAATGATGCTGAGTTAATGTATTCAGTCTTTTATCATGCTTTTTATGTGATGTGCTTGCTCATAAAAGTATGAAAATAAGGAGATATCATGTCTTCTATCATGCTTTTTGGGGTTTTCTTGGGTTAAATTTCAAGTCTTTTCTTAACAACCCCTCTTTAGTTCTCTCGCTCTTTTTTTCATGTCGATGTTTAGTGAAATAGAGCACATTGGCCCTATTCTGTCTACAGATTTGCATTAGTATGTAGAACTTATATCACATCCTTTTTTGTGATGAGTTAGTGGGATAATTGCTTTAGTGATTAGTTAATGGGATATATCACATCCTGTTATTGTCAAATGTACTGGTGGATTCCCCCTAACCAGAGGACTTGAACCTGGGGCTGGAGCATCCCGTAATCCACCCATACCCCCACCTAAATCCCCAAGCCTTTTCTGGCATTTACACTATGTAGTTGATGCTTCTAATAGTTGATTCACTCATTTTTCAGGGCTGTAGAGTAAGATTTTTTTTGGAGGCCTTCTGAAGAGAACAATGTTCAACATTGGTTACCGAGTAAGCTTTTGCCTGATCTCCTTATTAAACCAACTTAGTTTTTCTGGTATTTTTGGATATGGATCCTTACCATCGTATTTGATGTTAATTCCACAAATGTGATATTTGATCCAAGTCCTTACCAATGTTGTGCACATCTATTGGTTGGGGGAGTATTTTATGGTCTAAAGCCTAGACACGGTTCTCATTATAGTTCAAGCCCACATTGTTAGGGACTTACAAATATCATGGGTGGGGGGACTAACATCAAACTGCACTAATTGTTATGAACGTCTATCTAGTGGAAATACCGTTTTCGATATTTGACATTAATGTCATCTCTTATGATGTTTCCTTCTCTTTAATTTTTAGTCCTCTAATAGATCAACCTCATTGATTGTTATGCCTATTCTTATCTTCATTTTGCTACCAGGTCCTTTCATTATAAAATTAATCACTATTTCACAAATTTTAGTTTTTTGTGGTTTATGTAATACCTTAGTCATTCAATGTACTGTTTCCATAGCATTGAATACTTTCAATTCATTGGTCAAACCCGATAATTGGTTGTATTTATATGGACTTTGTTTGACATCTTTGTTGGAATTTGTCAGCAAACTGCGTAATATGATAAAGGGAAGTAAACATGAGGAGGCAGATTCAATTTTTGATAAGATTGTTTTCAGTAAGGTAAGTAAAAAATGCCACATAACAGTTATCTGTTCTGTGTGAAATTTCTAGCCACTGGTCCTCTATGTATGTTCTTTATTTAACATTTTTAGCTTTATCATGGCTTATCCAGGTTAAAACAAGGACTTGGTGGCAGGGCCTTATCATTCAATGTAAGATATGGAGATGACATATATTGTGTTTTGACCAATTGTATAGTTTCCTTATGAATGTGAGGGTATTTTACATATTGGTCACCTTGCTTAACAAATGGGGCTATTACCTGCAATTTACATGTTAAAGAGGTTAACATATTCCCTTCCATATTATTACATAGTTTTAGTTTCAGCTTCAGCATCTCCATTGGCATGTGCAGCAGATACAATGACACAAAATAACTACACAGTAAAAAATGAAGAAGACATCAATAGGAAGAAGAGCACATTTGATTCATGTGCTTGGTCACATTGTTTCTGAATACATGTACCTGCTGATGATTCTTGCCATCATTATATTGTTACGAGTCCTTGGTGTGTGGATAAATAACTTAATTTTTCTTCTTTTTACGGTATGTAATCAAGGTTGATCATGATGCATATGGCGTAGACACTCCAGAAGCTGTTAATCCTTCTTGATCCTACTAAATTGAACGCAAGGCAATGCGATGCAAGTTTTACTGTAAAGCTCAATTGTCAGTGTTTAATACAAGTTGGGTCGATGTCCATACCAAGTGGTCGGCAGATTAAATTCTATGGTTTCTTATTTTTTTTGATATCATGTACTGATTTCTTTTTTATAATGCATCCACCACCTTAATCTAAAAATAGATATGTCTTATACAACGATTAAAAACATTACATGAAACAACATTCTTGATTATTTGTCTTCAATGCGTGCTGATTTGTTTATGCATGACCAATTCAAAATGCCGGTGTCTGAAATTTTTATTAAAATTGGGTTCATAATATGATAATTTTTCAGTTGCAGTGATTTGTGAGGGTCTCAATTCAAATTGAAGGAACTTGACTTTGCGAAGTCGGCAATCTCTGAAATGTAGATATGGAATGAAGAATGCAGTGCCGATATCTTCATTGATGAATACTCTGGTAGTTGTTCTGTGATCTGAATGTTGAAAGTAAATTTCAGAGTTTTACTATTTGTGTTTTAAGTATTTTTCTAAAGCACTTGGTTTTTTTGTTAATGTGGAATTTTTTTGTAACTTCTGTGTTAGCACTGATTGCTTTTTGTGTTTGGGGTCTGTGCTTTGTTGTGTGTTGTGTGGGCTTCTTTAGGCCCTAATTATCATGATCATATGAGACTGTGATATGAATAATGAAGAAGTTGTTTTGTATTATTTGAAGGGATTTGCTCAGAGGATATATGGTGGTCAACTAGGGTATAGTGTGCAGGCTTTGTCTCCCATGCATTATTATGACTTGAATAGAATCGGGCAACAATCCCATTTGGCAAGCTTATGCTTAGTCCTTTTTGAAAGAGTAGAGGTATGGTTTTCTTGATCATTATGGACAAGGGCCTTCTAAGCTTAGGAAAACTACTTTATATTTGGCATGTTTTCAAGAAAAAAAACCAGATAGTTGCGCATGTTTTCAAAAAGTCAGAGCAATGATTTTCAGACTAGGTGTTTGCTAACCTGAACTATGATGTTGATGAATGGGATCTGGAAGCATTGCAGTTTTGGATTGATGGCCACTACTTTACCTCACAATTACATTAATGAGCTCCCCTATTCTTGCACACCGCATCCTATAAATAACAATGCGAACCACTCGGCAGAATGAAGAAACTACTCAATGACCTGGATTTCCGGTAGGAGACACTCCACCGATTAGGAACTCTGGGAATAATGCCTATAATCATGTGAAGTGCAAGGTTATAAGGGAGGTGATGTCCAGAATTTCCAGGATTGAAGCTGGTTATAGGCAATGTCTCAATAGAACCTACCCACTTAAGACTATTTTGTGTTATGGCTGGAGAAGTGATTCAAATTACATGCATGGAGAATCATATGGAATCAACTCCCGATTTTTTTCGTAGGGAATGAAACCTCAAGACCAAGATAAGATAAAACAAGTAATAATGTGACAACCGAGCTGAGTAGCACATTGATACACAAGCAGCTGAGTAGCATTGGGTGACTTCCAGGTTTCCAATCTTGGGCAATTTATTGAAATCAGAATTTGGTCTGAGAAATATCCGATAAAGTTTTCACAGAACTAGAGAACTTAGCCACTGGTTCTTATGGAGAATAAGCATGAAGATGATCAATAAATTAAACATATCAAATTAAACATATCTTTTTATGGAAAAATTGTCATTGATGTTTTGTTATGTATGAAGATCATATTTTTTTATTGTCACCCTTTTTATCGTTTTGTTTAATTGTAAAAACAATCTTCATTGCATTGTAAGAGCGAAAATTGTTGGAACGGATGTTATGATTTACCATTTTCTACTATGATCTCTTCACATGACATGTTTCTTTCATGGGACTACAAATTTAAAATTGGACAAATCTAATATTTTGCCCATTTAGCTTGAGCTTGATTGAACCGTAATGAATATACACTTTAGGTTTATATATATCAAAATAAATTCCTTTCTATGTATCTTTCTCGATTGTGCTCTCATCGTGTATACTTATCAAATAGCATCAATCAATGATGACATGTTGTTCTCAGTGTATCTCATTAAACAAAAGTTGGAACTGCCATATTTATAATTGAATTGCATAGAAGCACGCCAGGATGAAGCAGGAGAGTACAAAAGTTTTGATTTTTGGTTGATTCGTGTCATGAAATCTTGTAGTGACATTTGGAATTTTGTGAAATCTTGCAGGTAGGCGGAGCGATGTTAGAGGTCAAGCTCAGGGGCAAGCAGTAGCAAGTTTATTTAGAACATATGAATGTGGCAAACAAATTATAAATTTGTTTTCAAGTTTGTTTAGTAGCTTTTGGTGTGTGAATTTGAATCGAACTAAATATTGGGGGGACTAAAAATTTTGGCGTGGGCTAATATTTTTATTTAGAATTATATAAATAATGTCGGAACTAAATTCTATGGCGGGGACCTAAAATTTGGTGAACTAATATTTTGAGGGGGTCATAATAATTATTGCGCTTTAATTATTTCTGTTCGCTTAAAATTAGGGTGTATAATATTTTGATGTGGTGATATTTAAATGATCGGTGCCCTTGGGCATGGGTATATACTAATATATATATACTCAGGTGGATTTCCATTGCCTCATTATACTCTAATGTGAAAAATACATGGAGTATACAAAAAGATACCAACTCCACGTACACTAAAGTATCTGACCGACATATACAACCATCCAACCACAGATACAACTATAGCAAAAAACATACATAAAAGTGTCCAATGTGCCAACCATCCATACGTGGACCACACATCCAAAATCCATCCATCACCTCAACAAAAAATATCTAAGACACTCTAACCCTAACAAAAGAAGTCCTAGGGTGAGCAACATCAACCCAAGTAAATCACATCAGAGGAATCCCAAGGAGCACTCCTCTCAATGTGGAAATCATGGGTCTCTGGATCAGCAGACGTCATGACAGTAGCAGCAGCATCAGAATCACCCTGAGGAGCCTGAGAAGGAGCAAGCTCAGAAGCAGCATCAACAGAATGATCTGGAATCTTAGTGATGATAGGAGGAGGAGGCTGGGTGACGACAACAGGAGGGGCGTGACTGTCACCAGAAGTAGTAGCTGGCTGAGTGGGCTGAGCAGCAACAGACGGAATGTATGACTGGAGGTGGGCAGGGAAGGGTATGCCCAGATGCTGGAATGATAGGCTGAAAAGCTCATATAATCCAGATACCTTCTTGTCTAGCTCAACAAGAAAGGGATCAGAAGTGGGTCCAGCAGAAAATGAAGGCAATGATGAACCATCAAGTGCAGTAGTAGATGATGAAGGGCGTGAAGTGGACTGCCTCTTCTTTGATGCATTCAGAAGAGCCGAAGTGGACTAAGACTTCGTTGATGCATCAAGAAAAGGGCCAAGTGGGACTGGCTCAAAAGCAGATAGGTCAATGCCAAAATGGCGAAAGACATGGGTAAGTATGCCTCCATAGGGAATATGTGAAGTGGAGGAGTGGATCTCAACATGGTCCATCTGGTCAAGAATGACCCTTGCATAGTTCACCTCCATCCTAGAGAATATGGCATACATACATTTCAGAATCTCATGGGATGGCTGGTTAGATGATCTGTATTTTGGTAGGATGTTGGACTTGACCACATGGTGGACAACCTAACCTTTAGCAGTAAACATGGAGGACCTGACTCCAGAGGTAAGAATGGGAGGAGTCTCCCGAAACATGTCCCGAAGGACAGCTTGGTCTAAATCAGCAACAGAAGAGAGAGATATGTCTACAGGCAAGGAACTGGTAGAGGGAATCCTAAGAATGGTTCCTAATAGCTTTGGTTCAAGCTTGATATGGGTCCCCTAAACAATAATGTCAACTATCCCAGACTCGGCATACTCACTGCGTATGCGGTTAGCATAGAAAAGTTTCACGAGAAAGGGGTAGGGACGAGGAGAATCATCATGAGAGTACCTAAACAGATCGACCAATTTGGTCGTCGTAAGAAGATGGGATAGTCTCTTGGTGGTGAAAGCCTGATATGAGATAAAACGCTCCTTAAGGAGCGTAACGCCAATCAAAAAAAGATATTTGGCCAAACTTGCGTCGTCACGACTGATGAGTGTTTATTATATGTCGTTTTCCCCTCTTTTTCATGCACATTTTACATCGTTTTACTCTCCATTCCTCCCCGTTTTCCCGCTTTCATCTTCTCTTTTTCTTTTATGGTCCCTTTTATCTTTGCAGGAAATATGTGATGTCCTAAGGACCATATTGCAAGATTCTAACGCAAAGAGGAGAAAGGATCGAAGCCAGAGAGTCAAAGTGTACAAGGAAGAGGAGTTTCATGAAGAACAGAGACCCACGTGGCCGTGCCACCCATATCTACATGGCTGCGTCAAAGTGGGTAGGAATCAAGATCCACAGGACCACGTGGAACGGATGCAAATGGTCGCATAACTCCATGTACACTTGTTCCCAAGATGTAACCCTACAGAGGTATTTGTGGCCACAAATTTTCGGACGACGTGACCGCGTCGGTTGCATCAATTGAAGGCAACAACGTGACCGTGTAAGTTCAACGACGCGATCGCGTCGCCGTATTTGTTGGGAGCTCTACCGATCAACACGGTCACATCATTTCTCAATGCAACCACGTCGATTTATCAAACAACATCCATTTGGGGGTCCTTCACGAGTGTCAAGACGATGCGACCGTGTGTGTTCTGACGCGGACGTGTCGAGTCAGGTCTATACCCGACTTTCTAGGGTTTCTGGGCCCTATTTAAAGAAAATGCGGCACAGCCGGAGAAGGAGGCAAATGGGGGTGTGATTTCTACCTTAGTTTTACCTCATTTTCAGTTTCCTTAGGAGTTGGGTTAATTTAGATAGTTTTGAAAGTTCTCTCTTAGATTGTAACTAAGGATTGATAACTCTTGTGTATGATTCAAGGAGATACATTTATTTATCTCTCTCTATTGTGATTGATTTTGTATATTGATGTCTTAATCTGTGTTTCTTCCCTCTCTAATTGTTATCCCTTGTGTGTATGTTCATTTCTTTCACTTGTATGCTAGAATCCCTAGTATAATCTCTGTGATCACGTAGCTAACAATAAATCTAGATCTAATAGGTACTCGACCACTCCACCTTCTTGCGGACGACCCGTAACGCGCTATGACGACAGCCGTGTACTTACGGCTTATAAATGTTAAAATCCTATCAAGCTTCTTGGCGCCATTGTCAGGGAGGCACGAGTTGGTTGATATTAGTTAAATTTGGGGTTAGCTAGACTACGTGTCATTCTAAAACCATAAAAATTTCTAATAAGCAAGATTTTACCTCACCACCCACGTTATTTTAGTTGCAAATCTCTTGTGCCACTGATGCGCTTCTCGTAGCCAATTTTTCATATTTTAGGTGCCCTCTAAGGAAAATGAGGATGCACGATGGATCTTACGTGGAGAGTTTCAGCGATTTATTCTCGCATAATGCTCAAATTGGATGCTATAATGAGTTGCCACAGGTTGCAGCGATATGTATAAGGTGTGGGATGTAGGGACATGTCTTCACCCAAAGCCAAAATTTTGCATACCCCTACGACCCACCGCCATATACACACAATATATCTCATGAACCCTCATATCTTATCCATCCACCACCATCGCAAAACTCCCATATAAAGTAGCTCATAGAAGACCAACTCCGAGATGGAGCTCGATGGCTCAAAACCCAAACCAATGCCCAAGCCCAACTCCATGAACTCATCCAAAGTGTGAACCAATTGATCATATCACAGGGGGAGTCACATTTGCTTGGTAGGGATTCGATCGTTCTATAAACCCCGTCCAGATGGGATAATTTTAATGGAGGAGTAAACCCCACCGTCGAGATTCAGGCGAGGGAACACCATACACCACAGGATCAGATTTACAATTTCACCCAACTTGCTGAAGAGACTCTTTGGCAAACTTGGGGGAGATTTATCAGATTGACGGACAGATTTCCAAGGCATGAGACGTGCACGCATGAGCTCCTTTGCTTCTTCTGTGGAGGACTACAATACGTTCTGCAGGAATTCATGATGAAGATGAATGGAGGCCGATTCTTTGACATGCCACCTGAGGATGCATTGGATTATATGGAGGCTGCGGCTGTGTCTCACACGTTATTGACTTCCTGCACAAAAAACGGTAACTCATACAAACTAAATTTGGAAAATTTTAATATGAGTCTATTTTCCCATGAAGGTACCACTTCCGAGATGCGAGTAGTTGACTCTCGCATCCATCAAGATAACTTGGTCCCTGAGGTACAGCTCGATGACCATCACGACCCGGTTTTCTTTTTCGATGATGAGATGGATAATAACTCCAACATACACCAATGTGATCATACATATATTGATGGAGAGAATAGGAGTTATCCACCGGGTCCAGACACTATACATGGAGATCATCTAGACCCTTCAGTGTCTCAATCTGAACCTTACGACACACCCTCTACACCCCTAAGTTTAGACCCCCATGACTCAACATTACCCCTGCAGGAATTAGATACCCATACAACGGAGGTATGTTGGGTCTTCACTGCACCTGAGGAGTACACATACAGGGTTGGCCCTAGACGATAGCATCATCGTCGAGATATTGCAATTTATTTCCAGGGAGTTCTCATCAACCCATTTCACATATTTCATTACATTTCGATGACTATCTCTGGAATGCATTTAATTTGGGAAAATTTTCATCATCACGGACTGACACTCCTTTTCTTTTGAAGGATATAGGTGGACATCTTCGAGATAAGCTGGGGGAGCGTTGCTGGGGTCCGTTGGTGTTCGTGGCACAAATTTTTTGACAGAGCCATGAAAGGAGCAGTTTGAGCAGCTGCCTGCTCCAATTAAGGTGTTGGATGCTCCAATCAAGGTGTTGGATCCACTATTTGTTCAGGTGAACCCAAATCCAGTAGTGTAGATAGGTTTTATAAGCTTTCTAGGAAGAATGAATAAACTCGTCTCCCCTTGGTAGCGAGAGGAGTGAACTAGGGTTTATTGCTTTTTTGGAATAAATCTCACCTCCATGAGGCACACTCATATTTTAGCCCAAAAACTCAATACACGATTCATCACCCGTTCGTCGCCAATGCTCCATGTTTTATAACTCTCACACCCATACCCACGTACACTCTTGAACCCTCACTTTTACAAACTCATTTCATCAAGGCTACACATTTATGCTAGCTTGGGGGAGATGGACCTAGGTCTCATTCCCCTTTTTTTATTTGTCCACACGTCGATTTTCTGTGTTTTCTTTACGTTGATGACAACACTTCGTTTAGCTTAGGGGAGGAGCTCTTTCGCACTAATTTTCTTCTTTTCCCTCTTATTTTCCTATTTTTATCATTATTTTCATTTTCATTTCCCTTTTTCTTTCTGATTTTTTCATCTTTCTTTCTTTTTCATATGCATCATGTTTAAATTCGATATATGCATTGAAAAAGCCAAAAAAATCAAAAAATATATATCAAAAACTCCAAAAATATTCGCATTCGCATATTGCATCATGCACCTTCATGTATACATTTGTATATACTTGCATTCGCCTCGAGAATTTTTCGAAAACAAGTTTTTATATGCGCTGAAGCCTGATTTGAAATTCGTTTTCTGAACTTTAATGCTCAATTTCCATAATGTTGACTTGAATATATGAATAGTTCATAACCTTAGTTCAATTCTCTTGTAATACCCTAGCTTTGGATGTCCTCACAACTCCTAATATAGGATTACTTGAAGCAAACCTAGATTGACACCTAGAAACCCACTCTATGCATGGACCGTAGAGTCGATAGTTATGTATAATGGTTTAAAATCCCTCGAAACTTGTATAACCACACTTCACCTAGTACTGAGGATTGAATCTGCCTAGTTTACTCCATGCTTTCAAAAAAATCAAAAAGAAAAAAATTGTGAATAGAAAAATAATATGCACCGTCCCCCCAACGAAGCTAAGTAAGCGGATCCCCACGATAGTAACCGTCGGGGCCTCGCGTAAAAAGGCCTAGTTTGGGGGAGTGCGTATAAATAAGGATTCCACGTGGGTTGAGTTAGTAAGTCAGAGGGGTGCTTTTTGGCCCGGTGCCCTAAGGTTATCTGATGTGGGAGTCACCGACCCAGTGCTCCTTTCACAAGCCAATTGCAAATCCCAAAAAAAAGAAAAAAAATTTGTGTATATAAAAATTTGTATATACATGTGTATATAAGAAATTATGAATAAACTTGGCAATTTCTTGAATTAAGGAACTGTATCGTGTTGTGAGGGCAACTTCCTCGATCGACAAATATCTCATTGTCTCATACTTATCCCTTCTTTGACTGTTGTATAGCTTCAGTTCCTACACGCTCAATCTAAGGTCGGGTTAGAGGAAATGTCTTAGAATGTGAGTATAGCCATCACCTAGTGTATTGCTTGGAGATTTGAGTAGTGATAATGTTCTAGGAACATATTCTCGTCGATGGGAAGATTTTTGAGCATTTAAGTTTCTCGAATTCACGTTTTTAGTTCACTCACGTATATATTCTCGATTTTTGAAAATTCTCGAAGTTTCATCGCTTCATTTGCATGTTGACTGCATTCCTTTAATCTACTCTCTCTCTCTTCTCTTCCTTGAGGACAAGGAAGAGTTTAGCTTGGGGATTTTGATGAATGTTTATTATATATATAGTTTTTTCCTCTTTTTCATGCACGATTTACATCGTTTTACTCTCCATTCCTCCCAGTTTTCCCCGCTTTCGTCTTCTCTTTCGCTTTTATGGTCCCTTTTGTGCTTTGCAGGAAATATGTGCTGTTTAAGGACCATAAGGCAAGATTCTAGCGTAAAGAGGAACAAAGCCAGATGGTCAAAGTGTAATAGAAAGAGGAATTTTATGAAGAACAGAGACCCGCATGGCTGCGCCACCCATATCTACACAGCCGCGTCAAAGTGCGTAGGAATCAAGATCTACGCGACCGCGTGGAACGAATGCGAATGGCCGCGTAACTCCATGTACACTTGTTCCCAAAACACAACCCTACAGAGGTATTCGTGGCTGCGAATTTTCGGACGACTCGACCACGTCGGTTGCATCAATTGAAGGCAACAACACGACCACGTTGGTTCAACAACACGAATGTGTCGCCGTATTAGCTGGGAGCTCTACCAATCAGTGCGACTGCATCATTTCTCGACGCGACCCTATCGATTCATCAAATGACAGCCAGTTGGGGTCCCTCACGAGCATCAAGATGACGCGACCATGCTTGTTCCGACGCGGCTGCGTCGAGTCTGAATCGGGTCTATACCTGACTTCCTAGGGTTTTTGGGCCCTATTTAAAGAAAATACGGCACAACAAGAGAAGAAGGCGACTAGGGGCACGATTTCTACCCTAGGTTTACCTCATTTTCAGTTTCCTTAGGAGTAGGGTTAATTCACAAAATTTTGAAAGTTCTCTCTTGGATTGTAACTAAGGATTGACAACTCTTGTGTATGATTCAAGGAGATAAGTTTATTTTTCTCTCTCCATTGTGATTGATATCTTAATCTGTGTTTCTTCCCTCTCTAATTGTTATCCTTTGTGTGTATGTTCATTTCTTTCACTTGTATGCTTGAATCCCTAATATAATCTCTGTGATTTCACTTTGTCCATTCCACTCACGTAACTAACAACAACCCCAAATCTAATTGGTACCCGACCACTCCGCCTCCCTGCAGACGACCTGTAATCCGCTATGACGTCAGCTGTGTGCTTGCGGTTTATAAATGTTAAAACTCCTATCAACGACAAATGGTGATATGAGTGGCAGAAGATGAAGGAGGAGCACCGTGAGGATTTTGGCATTGGGTAGGAGGATCTTCAGGGTCGACATGAGGCTCTGAGTGGGGTTCAGCTTGCATTTCAGCCTCAACATAGGGTTCGGCCTGGACAAGAGCAAGGGGCTGAGTAATCAAAGTTTGACTCTTCTTGAGTGTATGCCAATATGAATCTCTTCATTCCAAAACTCGTCGGAATCGGATAGGGAGAGGGAAGGCGAAGGAAACTATGCTTGTTTCTACAAGATTTGGTCGGAGGCTTGGGAGTCCCAGCTTTGGGTTCTCGAGGCTTCTTCGAGGATTTACCCTTAGAAGAGGATCCGATTTTGGGTGACATAAGAAGAAAATTGACAAATATGCAAACCTAGGGCACGGGCTGAAATCAAAATGAAAAGAGGAGAAAGTTATACCAAATCGATGTTGGTGGAATGTAGAACAAGCGACAATGGAGGATGAAGATCAGACGACGGCTAGGAGGAGCAATTGATGGAGGGGGAAGACGATCTTCGGAGGAGAGATCGACGTAGAGGGTGAGACAGTCGGATGAAAATGTGTTCGAATGAGAGATCTTGATCAGTTAAGAGGGGGTCAGGAGAGAGCTAGGCTATTGGATCAGAAATAACGGCTCAGATCGTGGGCTATGAACTGCCAAACTAGGTGGACTGGTGACTGATGCAGATCATGCAGTCGCCTGTCAAGCCAAAATAAAAAATGACTCAGAAATCAGACATGTGCCTGTAGAAGAAAATACAATCGCCTGGATTTAGCCTGGCACCTGTGAAATGACTTACAAGTGTCTGCTGCATAGTAAAATTTTGAAGAAATTTTGAGCCATCTCACGAGAAAATTGGTGACAATTGGGCATGCACCTGATGACCAAAATATAGTCGCCTGTCGGATTACCAGTCGACTGAAAAATGGCCATCAGTCGTCTGTCATGAATAAGAGTTATGAATGTTAAAAACTGGAGATTGGGTAGTCGACTATAGAAGAAATGGCATTCGACTGACATGGTGCTGAAATCCAGAATTGAGTTAGAATTAAGGATTTGAGACTTCTCACCCTTTGACATATACTCGAATCACTCCAAAAACATAAAATAACCATCATAAACATACAGACTAATACACATATCAAGCATATTAATCAAATCATCAAATCATCAAAAAATCTCCAAAAAGTCTTATTGCAAACAAATGTGAAAAAATGACATATTCAGTATGAGATATGGAAATGATCATATGAGTTCAAAACATGATATGATATATAAAAATGAACTTCTATATCTCAAATTCACTCATAATCCCTAATTCTCCATGCAACCTCACAAATGAGTCTTCTTTTTAGAGGTAGTGAAGATGTCGACGATTTGTTTTTGGGTTTCGATGCACTCTAAGATGATGTCCTTCTTAGCTACATGGTCATTAATGAAAGGATGTCTCACATCTATGTGTTTGGTACAGGAGTGGTGTGCTGAATTTTTTAAAAGACATATTGCACCTTAGTTCTCAACCATGATAGGACATGTATCACAATTAACACCATAGTCTTTGAGTGTGTGTCTCATCCAAAGGACTTGTGCACATGGAAGACCCGCAACAATATATTCTGCTTCGGTCGTGGACAATGATACGAAGTTTTGCTTCTTGTAAAACCAAGAGACAAGGGAATTTCCTAGAAAATGGCAAGTGCCACTAGTACGTTTTCTGTCGGATTTGCATCCAGTAAAATTAGCATCACTATATGAGACTAGCCCATATGTGCTAGATTTAGGGTAAAGTAACCCATAATCTAGTGTGTGATTGAGATTACAAAAAATTCTTTTAACCGCAATCAAGTGTGATTCCTAAGGGCTAGCTTGATATCCAACACAAAGACATACTAAAAAATGATATCGGGCCTACTAGCAGTTAAATAAAGTAAGATACCGATTATATTGTAAGGATCGTCGATATGGCTATTTCAATACTAAACCGTGGAAATGATTAGTATTGTCAATAATTAGGAGATATACAAAATTACTTGTATATTTCTTTAAATATAAATAATAATTTACAGTGAAATAATCAACACAATTAATGAAACAAAACATATAAGCAAACCATCAAATCAAACGTAAACATCAAGAATTTATCCTGGTTGGGATCCTCGTGATCCTACGGCCAGTCCTCTACCCCATAAAGATTTTCAATCCACTATAACACTTGCCCCGCAAGCACGACATACAAAAATGTCGATACTCAATGTGCCCCAAACTTTGTACAATCTATACACCAAAAGATTCAACTTATAAAGGAAAGAATAAAACAACACCTAAAGCCTTGAGTGAATTTCAAATGGAATTCAAAGGAAAGGTGTAAATGAAATTTCAAGGTTTCTAGATTTTGAATGGAAGAAACACTCTTGAAGATTTCAGTTTTCAAATGAAGAAAATATCAGAATTTTACTTCTCCAAATGTAAACAATGGCAAAAATTTCTCTTGATGAAGATATAATTTAAGTTCTAAAGAAGAAAGTTGAAAAATGAAGTGAATGGAAGAGAAAGGGGGTACTCATCTATTTATAGATCTGAAAGGAAGTTATTACGGTCATATTAGAAAGTTGGAAAATGAATTGAATGGAAGAGAAAGGATGTACTCATCAATTTATATATCTGAAAGGAAGTTATAACGGTCATATTCCAATAGTTAAAACCCGTCTCCAACGGATAGAACAAACCAGTTGCAAAAAAGGGTCAAAAAACAAAATTGCTCGGCCAATGATTTTTTGTTGATCGACTAATTTTGAAACGACAAAATTTGACCATTTGAAGTTACTGACGTGGAATTGATATGAAGAGGAATTGATCAACAAATTTCAAAGTCAAATTCGGAAAGGAAAAATTAGCCGGCTAACAAAAATGTATTGGTCGGTTAATTTCTAAAAGAAGAATTTTAGGATTCTGAAAAGACTAGGTTGTAGATTGTAACGTCCCGCTTCCCGGGATACCCCAAGAAGCGAGTGTTACGAAAGGAAAGGTAAATACTATACAAATACGTGCAGGTCCACCGTGCACGTGCTGGGAAGTGCACGTAATGCTCCACAATTGATAATTTACAACACAAGAATAACCCATGCAAAAGCACAATGGACAAGTATAACATCCTTCGTATTAAACAAAAACAAAGTCCAATTGCAATTTCCATACAACATCTATACAACATATACTCAACTCAAGAATACAAGGAATAAACTATCAGTATTCATCATATAAGGAGCTAGACTCAAGTACAATTTAGCGTACTGTTCTCCCTAATTCCAACCCTCATATGAAACACATATTCAACACCACATTCACGTACCTCATATAGAGATAGTACACAAGAAAAGAACAACTCATTTATAATGAGGAAGTCCATTCTCAATATTACAATATGAATGCAATTAGTGACACACTCTTGTAATTACAACAATATACATCTCTCAATTAAATTAGAACCAAAGTTCAATTACAACTATGCATTATGACTCCCATTATACTACTATCTTATACAACAACTACAACATTGACTCTCTACAACAAAACCCTAAGCCTCCACTTCAACTCCAAGGATCTCCAAATACCGCTACCTGAAAAATATCAACGGGGCACGTCATCGCGTGACCCAGTAGGAATACCCATCTCCATATAGATTATTATTCAATACATGGAAGTGACTACCATGTAACATATTTCAATGGAGGGAAGCAAGCAACACTAAGTGGCATGTCATAACATTATGGAATGAAAACATGAGAATAAACATAAAGCTTCAAGGAGGGAAATAGCCAAATAGCGTATTATTCAATGACAAATGCAACTGCGAGATGACATATTATTCAATACAACCTACAACAAGTGGCATAACATAATGTTATGGAATGAAACATGAGGCAACATAAAGCAACAAAGAGTGGTTTTACATGGCATCTTACGAAATGACATAGAGATAAACCTTAAGCAAAATTGTAGTGGCAACTATAAAGTAACTTGTTACATAATGACATGTTGCATTAATAGCGTAAGCATTCACATGGTATTAAAGAGGAAACTACAACAAGTTAACATTTTACGATACAACTTGCCTTAAGCATTTCCTCGGATTAATACAACTTTGGTTTAATTTAAAGGTGACTAACTTAACCCAATTTTATAAGGAAACCAATGTTCACTTTAAGATTGAAATCCCATAAAATGCAACCAATTACATGTAAGCTAGACACGTGTTCTTTAAAAGTCAACAAATCTCTATAAGCCACCATTTGACTATCAAGGATGCAATCTCATAAATACGACCAAGTGGCGTAAGCTTAAATTGAATCAATCAAGGCATCACTTAAGGGAGTGAATATTGATGCAAGCATTAGCAACATTAGTATCTTTGCATGGTCTTTAATGAAGAAGAATTGGATCTTGGCTTACTCTAGTAACTATTCTTAGTTTAAAGCCTAGCTTAGTTAGGGAGAGCTCTATCCTTAATCTCAATATAGTGACAAATGGCAACTTGGATGAGCAAATCAAGTGGTCAACATTCTCTTAATATGCCAACCTAAAATTTGCAACCTTAACTCTAACATTCTCACAGATGAAGCTTTTAAGGTATTACTCAATGGTTTTCCTTAAAGTTACAACTTAATTAAACTACAAGAGATTGTCCTAAAATGCAATCTTTAGCGATTTACGTACGAGATGACATTCAAAAAACCAAACTTATTCTATCAATGCTACTAATCTACAGCAACCCCAAATTAACATTTAAAACACAAGTAGGAATCCTATAGCAACTACGAGTGAGCTACATACACACATGTATTAGCAAGCCCAACCATTTCTAACTTACTAAACTAGTTAAAGGCCCAATCAAGGAAACGACAATAATGACCATGACACCAACAACAACAACCCTAACAATACCAACTTTAATAGCATTCACCTTACCCCTATTAACAACAACAACCACCACAATAGTACCATTTTTAATTCACAAGAGAAACACAACATCAACCCGAATCCAAATACTAGCAACCACAAAAAAAACCAGACTTTCCAACATACACCCATTTCAAGCACCTAATGCAACCATGGCAACATTCATTCTTATAAGATAACAATCACACATACATAACCACAAATCACATGTAATGCTCAATGATGCCAAGATGCGCATGAAACACAACAATGCGATGCAATGGGATCCCATGAATGAGCCGACATGCAAGTGTATCGTGACTACTCCGTTATCACGTGGTGCCACCTAATGGTATCAAGAGGTTGCCCACGACGACTCCTCCCGCCTCCTACCGTGGCAACTTTGTCCATGCCGGTGCACTCCACTGTTCGTGTCCTAATAACATCAAAACACCCCATTCCACATTCCACGTGTATCCAACAACACACCGCCAATTTCCCCTCTCATCTCATTTCATATAATGCCCACTTTCTTTCATACAAGGGAAATTTCTAACAATAAAGATTCCAACTTTCTAATAGAGAGCATTTTCGTATGAATTATGAAACGCGACAAATTGAATGATAAAGCCTCCAACTTCCAACATAAGGGCAATTTACTTGTCTATTGAAGCAAATGAAAATTAAGCGTCTAACATTTCAAGAGGGTTTGAAATAATTAAGCTTCCAACACTTCGTTATACAAGGAAATTTTAAACCATTAAGTTTCCAACCTAATAAAATGAGAACAATTCAACTTAATCAATGAAAATGGAACTCAAAGAGCAATTCAATTTATTCAATTAAACATAATTTCTGGACATCTTACATTTACAATTAATCCAACACCTCTACTGTTGGGTATTAAAGCAACCGCATGGAAATTGGGTATTAAAGCAAAATCATCACATAATTTCAATTAATCCAACAACATGAAAATGGGATATTGAAGCAACAATTGACCCAACACATCATACAATGTCAATTACACAAAGTTAGTGAAACAAGCATTCAAGAACAACTCGAAGCCTAATCATGGCAATTGAGTTCAATTGAACCATATGAACCAATAATAAAAGAACAAACTTAAATCAATTCTCTTGGTTCACACTTGCCAACTCTTAGCAACATAACCCAATCAACTCTTTTGAATATGCTTCATAGCATGAAGGGAAATGATATTTGTAAATAAACCTAGCCTCTACAATTTGGGTCATGCTTAGCTTGTTGGGTTTGTGTCATTACCACTTCCTCTTTCCCACTTCCACCCATATGAACCTACTACCACTACATCGTTCCCATAGCCAAAATGTGCAAGCATTTCTCTCTAATTCCCTTCTTGACTTCATGCAAGCAATTCAACAAACACATAGTGGGCCTAATGACAAACCCACTAATTCAAGTGAAACAACACAATCTACATGAAGCCAATATCAATTCGAAACCACATAACAACATAGACAACATGGAGCAATGTAAAGCCAATAGCAAGTTGTCATTTGATAGCATGTTGATTTACTTCATCTCATAAAAGGAATACTTACAAGCTTGGATGAAATTTGATTAACAACCTAAATGGAGAGGAGTTCCTACCTCAAAGGAGAGTCAAATCCATCCTTTAATTTCTTGAGAGCTCCACTAAGAATCCAACTTCAACTCCAAGCCCTAACTCCTCTTGATCCCAAACTCCCACAACCACTTGAGATTGAAAACAAGGCCCAGAAATTTCGGCCAAGGTCAGATTTTAGGTTTTGGGAGAAAGTTTTTGGCCATGGAGTTGAGAGAGATTGAAGAAGATGAATGGTAGAAGGTGGGAATGGGTTAGGGCTTTGATTCTCTCTTCCTACTCGTCTTTTTCTTTCTCCAAGACCCCAGAATTTCGGCAGCAAGGGACTTCGGCCAGCATGGGGCATGAGGAGCTCGGCCTGGGTTGGGGAAATTGGGAGAAGACTAAAGAAATTCAAGAAGAAGAAGGGAAGAAGCTAAAGGAGATGTCTTATCCTTCCTCTCTTTTGTTTTCTTGTTGTCTGGATGATTTCGGCCATGCTTTGAGGGTTTCGGCAGCAAGCAGCCATGGGGGAGGCTGACGTTGGCTTTGGGGAAGAATGGGGAAGAGAAAAGAAAAGAATTGAGAGGAAGAATGTAGAAGGGAGTGGGTATTACAAGTTTTCCCTTTCCCAATTAAATCAACCCTCTTCTCTTATCTAATAGTCTAGCCCAATTATCAAACCCAATCAATAGTAACTAACAATAACCCAAGCCCGTCTCTAGCTACCAAAATTAATTAAGGCCTTCACAATAGTAGTGAAATATTAATCAACATCACCAAGGATAAAAATACTAATACCAATTCTAATAACAACATCACTAAGAATAATAACCAACATCAATAATATTAATATCATTCAGTAATAACTATCCCAGTATCACCAAGTATCATAAACATACCATTTTACTATACACACTCACCAACTAAACCCTCTTAAGCACGATAATAAACACCAAGAGTATGATACCAATAATACCAATTTACTACCCAACCACACGTATTCACTTATATTCAAAGCATATCATAGGCACCTGATAGCCATACACGTAGAAAATTACTATACACACACTCACAAATAGTAGTTTACACAGACATGCATTACATAGATAAATGTTTGAAGAGACCCTAGTCATCTAAGATAAGTCATCATCAGGTTTAAAAGCTATAAAATGAAAAATACATTGATTACGTAAAAGCCGTAGATATGACTGGATTTGAATTTGAGAAGTCTTTGTGCAGGAAGCAGTAACTAGTGATTATGTCCAAGATGTAAATGCTGAGTAACCAGTTATCTGCACATAAGGAGTTTGTAACAACAATATGTTTGTCATATCAAAACCATCTATAATATAGATATGGAATTATGGAATTCCAACACATACCTCGACATAGACGAATGTCTACATCTTTTCCGTTTTCATTCTTGTGTAGATGGGTGGTCGTACTCATAGGAGTCCTTAGCTTGAAGACTATTCTATCCCAAATTGCTTGATAAGATCTCCGGTATACTCTGTTAAAATCACATCCTTCATTTGTCGAATTTGAAGACTTAGAAAGTAGTTGAGCTCACCCATGTGGCTCATCTCAAATTCTTCCTTCATAAATTTAGAAAATTCTTGGTATAGGTTAAAGTTTGTAGAACCAGAGATAATTCGTCTACATAAACTTGAATAAGGAGGATGTCATTTTTATAATCTTTAATGAAAAGAGCTGAATCAACTTCATGCATTTTAAACCTTAAATCCAAAAAAGGGGTTGAGTCGATCATACCAAGCTCTAGGAGCTTGTCTCAACCCATATAACGCTTTCTTAAGTTTGAAAACATGATTAGGAAATTTTTCATGAATAAAACAGGGTGGTTGAGAAACATAAACTTCTTCATTAACTATGCCATTTAAAATGCACTTTTAACATCCATTTGAAATAATTTAAAATTCTTATGAGATGCAAAAGATAAAAGCAACCTAATAGCTTCTAATCTAGCTACGGGAACAAATGATTATTTGAAATCAATATCTTCCTCTTGCCGGTAGCCTTGAGCTACTAACCTTGATTTGTTCCTTGTGATGATCTCATTCTCCTCCATCTTGTTCTTAAATATCCATTTGGTCACAGTGACTTGGTGACCATTTGGAAGAGGGACAAGCTCCCAAACTTCATTTCTTTCAAATTGCATGAGTTCCTCTTCCATTGCAACTATCCACGAGCTATCTTCACAAGCTTCTTGGATGTTCTTTGGCTCAATGGTAGAGACAAAGGAGCAATGAGAGAACTCAACAATCCTTGACCTTGTTCGAACACCCACACCAATATCTCCAATTATTTGGTCATGGTGGCGGTCACGAACGGTCGGATAAGCTTTGGGAATACCTGGATCACTTGAACATTCTCAACATTTTCATTAGCATTGTTAGTCTCAATAATAGAATCATTAATTTTAACATTACTAATGGAATCAAATAAAACATCTATACTGTCATCGACAATATGAGGAACATCAAAATCTTCATAAAATGAAATGTGTAGTGATTTCTTGATCGTTGAAGAGGTTTTGTTGTATATCCGGTAGGCTTTCCTATATATGGAATATCCAAAAAAATTCTTTCATCGGATCTTGGGTCAAATTTGTATAAATTACCAAAAGTGTTCTTTATAAAACATTTTGAACCAAAAACACGAAAATACGTAACTGAAGAATTTTTATCATAAAATAATTCAAAACAAGTTTTGATTGTTCGGGGCCTCACTGGGATCCTATTGAGCACATAACATGTCGTGTGCATCGCCTCCACCCAAAATTGAAGTCCAATATGACTATCATGGATCATGGTGCGTGCACACTCAATAAAAGTCCTATTCTTTCTCTCAATAACACCATTTTATGGTGGTGCACGAGGAAAAGAAAAATTGTTAGTAATCCTGTTGTCATCACAAAACTTAGAGAAAATTTCACTCTCAAATTCTCCTCTAAGATCACTACGAATAGTGATAATAGTGGTTCCTAAGAGATTTTGAACTATCTTTGCAAATTTGGTAAACTCATCAAAGGCTTAATTTTTATTAGTTAAAAATGATACCCATGTAAATATAGATAAGTAATCTATAATGATTAATACATAATGAGCATTTCCTAAAGATGCTACTATGGTACGCCCATATAGATCTAAATGAATAATTCTAAGGGCCTCTTAGAATTTATGCCATCTTTAAGTTTAAATGAAGATTTACGAAGTTTATCTCATTGACATGAATCACAAAAAAATTTCTTAGTAAAAGAAATCTTCGAAAAATGTTTAACTAGATCATTCTTAGCTAACTTGTATAAATGCTTAAAATGAACTTGACCAAAACAGCGATGCCATAATAGTTCTTCATTTGTATTAGCAAATAAGCAATGTTATATGGTTTTAGGCATGCTCAAGTAATAAATATTTTTACGCCTAATACCGGAAAATAAAACATGTGAATCATTATCAACTATATTACAAATACTCCCTCCAAAGTTAACCTTGTAACCTTTGTCACAAAGTTGACTTATGGAGATAAGGTTATAACATAAACCACTAATTAAATAAACATTTTTAAATAGAGGGTTGGATGGGTTACCGACCTTGCCTACTCCAATGATGGTTCTCTTTTGATCGCCCCCAAAGGTGACCATTGCACCATCCATGATGCGGATCACTTCAAAGAGCACGAAGAGATATCCCGTCATGTGTTTGGAGCAACCATTATCGAGTATCCGTCCTTTCCTTTTAGAGCCAATATTTCTATTATTTCTCTCTTGCTTGTTCTTGGGGTTCCAACATAGTATACCATAAGCTCATGGTACCCATGCTTGTTTGGTAAAGTGGATTCGCTCTTTGGAAACCAAGTCCAAGTGGACTTTAGCTTCCCAACATAGTTACCACTATTTATCACATCACTAAAATAAGAATTTACATATGCATCCTAACACTTGTGCTAGTGTTCTTGGGACCCCAAATTGTGTATGTTTTGGGTGTCCTCTTCCTAGTTGCATGCCCATTAGGTTGAGGTCTATGTTGTGCATGTTTTCTAGGAGCATGAGATCTAGCATATGAAGGTGAAGAAAGATATGCACGAGACATATACAGGTTATATGCAAAATGAGGTGCACACATATTATATGGTGTAGGATCCTGTCAAAACAAAGTTAGGATCGATAAATAAAGTTGAGACTTACGCTTGCGTATGCGGCACGGTAGTCTCGGAACTTTGCCTTCGGATTCGCCACGACGGATCGAGTCTTCTCACGAACGGAGTAAGGCTACTAAATCCACAATCTAAATCTCTACTTTTAGATTTAAGAACTTGGATAAAGAGAGAGGAAGGATTTCGGCAGAGCTTCGCTATAATGAAATGCATGCAAGAATGCCATGCAAAAGTGTAAGAAAATGGCTAACCCTTGGGTCTTATTTATAGCCCCCAAGGTAGTTATTTTAGGAGCAATTGTTCTTTTGGAACAATTTAACTAAGGTGTACCATCGTACATGGCATATTATAAGCTTAAGTTGTACCATATGCATGGTACAACATAAGCTTAAGATATTACCCCTTTATTAGCCATATGTCGCATGCACTTATGCACATATAATGCGACTTTCCCATCAATCTAGATATCCTCTCCGCAAGGGAACATATTTCCTTTGCGCACGACTTCGTGTACGCGACGTTCGAGGTCTGTATTCCCTCGTACATCCCCTACAAGGGTGTATTAACGTCTTTCATATCCAACATCTCCCACTCACACTTGAGGGGATTGTAAGAGAACGTCTTTCTCTTAGTTCTTTCATCTATCATACCGAGAAATAGACCGTGCGACCGTCATGCGCGTAGAGTCTGTTGTTGTGCACTTGTTAGAGATACACAACGACCTCGAAGGTGCAAAGTTGAGTAGTTCAACGCATGCTTTACCCTAGATTATTTCTTCACATTTCTTATACTTTATATTCAACAATTGAATCCCATCTGGATCACAATTGGCTGGCCAGCTTTTAATCATTAAAGTCCAAATGTGAATATGAAATCAATCTTCCTCTTCTTACGAACCTTCTGATCTTGACTTGATTCGCTTTTCTAACGTGCCCCGCCGAGCCGAATTATCATAGCCCATTAGCAACATGCTAAGATAGCGATCATCTCGTCAAATCTAAAGGAACCAATTGGAGTCCTTGAGGGTAAGAGTTAAGGCCCATATGGCCTTTGAGTCTCACATAATAGCAAACACTATTGCTACTAACTCAGTGGTCGAAATGCATACGTGGTATGAACACGTATTACAACATCACTCCTTTCCCAGGGAGAGTATGTCTTAATGATGTTGTACGGATGAAAGATCAGACACCACAGTGCCTATCTTTTGAGTCCCCTTACTACCCATGAAATATTCCCGGACTCTCATCCTGCATAAGACAGATAGGATTTAAAAAATCCTATGAGATCCTTTTTAAAATATCCTTGTGATACAGATCTCAGATCTTTTTGTAAGCATCCATATGATGCAGATCTTTCATTCGACTATCTTGTTTAAGTCACGACTCTAAATCATTCGTCTAATGATTTTGACTTTAAACTAGTCTCATCTCTATCTTATCCATCTGATAAGATAAGGCGGTTGCTCATGTGAGAGAGCCAACCTTAATCTGTCCGACATACACACAATTCAGCTGAGATTTCAAAAATGTACACAAACATTTCTTAAGAAATTCATATGCAATGTTTGAAAAAGAACTTATTCTTTTATTAATTTTGATCATTTACAGACATGGGAATTTACATTGGTACAACTCAGCTCTTACGTAATCCTTGAGATGATAAGTGTTTGTAAAACACATTTCTGGGGATCGCTTTCGTAAGCTGATCCTCTATCATCTCATGCGTAGATATGTACCTTATGTCTACCTTCTTGGTTTTATCATAGTCTTTTGCAAATCTGCAGTTCCTTTAAGATACTGCATTATGCTCTTAACCGCTTTCCAGTGTTCTTGCCCTGGGTTGGATTGGTAACGTCTTACCAACGGCAAAACAGATGTCTGGTCTTGTATGCATCATAGCGTACATAAGACTAATAACTGCACTGGAATATGGAATTTTTTCCATAATTTCCCTTTCCTTTTGGTTCTTTGGACATGATTTCAGATATAAATTATCGCATCTGCTTATAGGAGTATCAATTTGACTTGTAGTCCTACATATTAAACCGTTCTAGAACCTTCTTTATATAAGTCTCTTGTGAAAGAGAAAGAAGTTTCTTCGAATGATTCCTTGAAATCTTAATTCCAAGGATATATGTGACTTCCCCATGTCTTTCATCTCAAAACTGATGAAAGTCAAGCCTTGATATCCATCACAAAGCCCTTGTCATTTCTGGTTATTAAAATGTCATCTACATATAGAGACATAATAACGTGCTTGTTTTTAATCCTCTTGATATATACGCAGTTATCTTCATCAATCATAGAAAATCCATTTGATAAGACAACTTCTTGAAATCGTATATACCATTGCCTCGAGGATTATTTAAGACCATATATGGACTTACGAAGTTTACAAACCTTATGTTCGTTTCCTTCTTTTACAGACCCTGTTGGTTGTTCCATATAGATCTCCTCGTCCAATTCTCCATTGAGAAAGGCAGTCTTTACATCCATCTGATGTAATTCGAGGTTTAAGCAAGCTACCATTGCCAGAATCAGGCGAGTCGAGGTAAAACACACAACAGGTGAGAAGGTCTCTTCGTAGTCTATCCCTTCCTGTTGCGTAAAACCTTTCGCGACAAGGCGAGCTTTATATCTATATATAGAGCCATCAGCCTTATGCTTAATCTTGAGAACCCATTTGTTCCCAATTGCTCTATGTCCTCTGGGTAAGTTAACTAAGTCCTAGACTTGGTTAACTTTCATGGATTTCAATTCCTCCT
The DNA here is from genome assembly GCA_030789695.1 of Scilla litardierei. Classification (NCBI taxonomy): domain Eukaryota; kingdom Viridiplantae; phylum Streptophyta; class Magnoliopsida; order Asparagales; family Asparagaceae; genus Scilla; species Scilla litardierei. The sequence goes on along the minus strand of CM061133.1, from coordinate 242,651,485 downwards.
TCATCGCTTCCATCCATTTGTCTTTTGCAGGGCAAAATACGGCCTGTTTGAAAGTAGCAGGCTCGTCATTTTCTTGTAGTAAAATCATAAAGGTTTGCGGAAATTTCAACCTCAAATGTTAGAGGAGCCAACCTTGTATGACTACTACGTCGTATTTGAGATTCTTCAAGTCCTTGTTGACTCGAAGTTAGATCAATTCTAATATCACTCCCACTTGAAATGTCGTTAGAATTGCTCCTACTTGGATCATTATTCCCGTATGGAATAGGATAATCGTCATTCGTATAATCCATTGGTGAAGGTTGAAACGTATCTTCGTTTTCACCAAGAATTCTCCCACTCGAATGAGGTAATCCTTCTTGATCATAAATCTCAAATAGAGATAAGTCCTGACTTATCTCGCCCTGTCTTGGAAACTCGTTTTCCAAGAAAGTGACATCCCTCGACTCAAACTCAATTAGCCCACCATTGTCTTCCTGACTGACAAAAACATAACCTTTGGAGTTTTCTGCGTATCGTATAAAGATACATTTCCTTCCCCTTGGCCCAAGTTTGCCATACTTATGGGAGGAAATATGTGCGTAGAATGCACAACCCCAAGGTTTCAAAATGTTTTAAGTCAGGGAACCTTTGGTTCCACGACTAATAAGGAGTGGAGCTAACTGATTTCGAGGGTACGCGGTTTAAAATGAAAGCGGCCGTTAATAATGCATTAACCCGAAAGGTGATTGGCAAGTTAGCTTGCACCATCATTGAACGGACCATTTCCATTAAAGTCCTATTTCTCCTTACTGCAACACCGTTTTGTTGAGGAGTATAAGGCATAGTTACCTGATGTACTATGCCTTTTTCATCACAAAGTTCCTTAAAACTTGTTGATTGATATTCACCGCCCCTATCGGTTCGCAAGATCTTAACCTTACGATCTAATTGATTCTCCACTAAACTCATATAGTTTTTAAAGCAAGCCAAAGCTTCACTTTTGTGGGATATCAAATAGAAATGTCCGAATCGGGTGAAATCATCAATAAAAGTGATGAAATAGGACTTTCCGCGTCTTGTCTTGACATTCATCGGACCTCATATGTCCGAATGGATAAGCTGTAATGGAACCTCGGCCCTTGTGCCGGTTCCAAACGGCTTGCGACAAGATTTCCCCACAAGGCAATGTTCGCAGGTCGACATTTCAACCTTTGAAACTTTGGATAGAAGGCCACGTTTGGAAAGTCTATCCATACGCGTTGGTCCAATATGCCCAAGCCTTGTGTGCCAACAAATTATATTAGACTCATTAGTCAAAGAATTTGTCACTAGGAAAAAAATGAGGAACCATATATTGTACTTATTACAATAAATCCTTTGAAATACAAACCCAGTACCAATAAAGGAATTATTACAAAATAGGTCCATATTACAATCATGAAGGAACCAACTATAACCAAGACCCATTAAATTGACCACAGTTTTAATATTCCTTTGAATATATGGAATGAAGAGAACATCATGAAGTAGGAGAGTGCGGTCGTTGTCCAAGACTAGCTTGCGAGTCCCAACGCCTTTCACTTCAACATGTGTGTTGTTTCCTACATTGATCCACTTCATTCCTTGGGGTATCTGGTGATACTCCACGGAGGACCGTCTGTCCTTTGCTATGTGGTCGGTGGCACCTCGTCACTTCCATTCGTACACGAACGAGCATAGTGACCGAGCTTGTTGCACTTGAAGCACTTGATCCTTTTCAAGTCTTTCTTCATGTGCCATTTCTTGTGCCCACCCTTATGTTTGGGTTCCTTGGTAGACTCAGGTTGATTATTACGTTCATTTAGAAGACTTCGAACGATCTTTACGTTTCTTTCCCCCGTGTGAGGAACTAGCAACCATGTGCACTTCTGCACTTGGCTTGGCAGCCGCAAGCCGCTCTTCCTCTAATTCGAGGTGCTTGGAAACATCGTTGAAGGTTTTGATGCTCTCATTATGAGTGAGATGCATCTTCATCTGATCCCACCCATTTGGTAGGGAACGTATGACTGCTTGGATTTGTTGCTCATCTGTGAGCACATGACCTGCATCCTTTAACTCCGAGATAAGGTTCGCCATATGTCGCAGATGTTTCCCCATGGAATGATCTGGACGTTTCTTATATGAATCGAACCTTATAGTTAAGGAGCGAAGTTTGGACACCGATGTGCCACCGAACTTCTCCTCTAGCTTGGACCATATGTCCATGGCTAGGTCATGTTCTCGGAAGATGCGCATTATGTCATCAGCCATACTGCTTAATAACGTAATGCGCGCTATCTTGTTCTTCCGAGACCAAGCATCAAAAGCTTCCTTGTCTCGTCGGTGTTGGGCCGTAGTGCCCAACTCGGGTTCAATCATAACGTTCTTTAGAGTTTCGAGCACTTCTTGCTCCTCTAGAACGTATTGTATCTTGATGGACCAAAGTTTGTAATTATCGCCGTTGAGTTTTTCACCTCTGTTTAACTCAGCGACGATATTCTTTGAAGCGGAAGACATTTTACTTTTAAAATGCTGCAAAAGACATAAAACCGAAGGTTTGATCAAAACATTGCATAAAAATTCTTAAAATATAACTCCCACTTGAAATGATAATAGAATATCCCATTTGGATAGTTCTAAAAATTCAAATCCAACTTGGAATTATATTATATTTGATAAGTTACTTTCGAAAAATATTGAAGATGTTGTTCTAGAATCGAAAAGGTCTCCATGATTCCAATCACCATCTAGAACAACCTTCAATATTCCCCCATCACTTATCAAACAATCGTACTCTTATAGTACTTCGCAGCGGAAAATTACTTTTGAAAAACATATCTTTCAAAATGGAATAGGTGAGAGTTTGCGCAAAGAATTTTAGCGCAACAATTGCCAAGCCACGAGACCTGTTCTACACACCCATGGGTTAGATAACCATGGCCGGATCGTGGTAGGACTTGGAATTCTAAATTGCGCTATCCCGATTAAGGACGGGACATTACCTATTTGAAAACATCTTTTTCAAAAAAAATTTAAAATACATTGGCTAATCTCCGTAGAGTAGAGCACAATGACATGGCTAATCTCGCATGAATTAGAGCACTATGGTTAATCTTCAAGGAGTAGAGCCCAAGGAAAAACTTCATTAAAATGTTAGCCCCGTATGGGCTAGTCGGCACTGTGGTTAGCCACGTATGGGCTAATCGGCACATTCGAGTTTGACCAAGGCCTTTTGTCACCCCGTATGGGTCAGTCGGCAAGTTTACGATCGACCAAGACCTTCTGCCGGATTGGTCGACCAAAACAACCAAATTGGTCGACCAATTATTTGGTCTGCAACTTCTCCCGGCCAGGGCCTCTGTGTCACGCCCCGCTTCCCATTATACTTGGGAGCGAGGACGTGAGCGGCCCGCTTGGGCTGGAGCGGTGAACTCCAACCCAATAAGCGTCTGTGGGCAAACCGTAATCAGGTTCTTGCATTCAAACTCGGAACAAAAGAAAATTTCATTATCATTATATCGATGCCCAGATTTACAAGTACACAAATAAGGCCAACTTGGCCATTAGATACAGAAACGCAAACAGAATTACACTTGAATATAAATACAACAAATATTATTCTTAAGCAGCGTTGCGAAGGCACATTGTTCTCCAGCGGCAGATCTCAGTGTCTGGGCTCCCTGTTCAAGCTGCTCAGTCTCAAGCCTTGCTCCTCAGCAAACTTGTCTAATACCTGACGTATATTTCACAAGACAGAAACATACGTCAGCGAGGGTCGCTCGGCAAGATTTTAAAAACATTAGTAGGAAAAGACCCTCGGCAAGGTTTAATATAATTTACAAAACTTTAGAAATGAAAGACACAATATGTTTCCAAAAAGATGAAACATGGCAGCATGAAGCAACATGGGAACATAACATCATGTAGTGAGTAAAGTAGTGCAAGCGGAGTGTGGTGCGTAAAGTGGCGGGCACAACAAGGTGTAGTGTGTAAGGTAACCAGCATGGCAAGTGTAGTGTATACAGCAATAGTTGTGACGGTGTAGAGTGTACAGCAATATGTATAGCGAGTGTGGTGTGCACAGCAATAGTTGTGGTGGTGTAGTGTGTACAGCAATATGTATAGCGAGTGTGGTGTGTACAGCAATAGTCGATCGTGATAACAATTTTAGCAGTTTACGATGTAGCTTCAACAGAGGTAAAGAGAATGGTGCATCAATCATTCAATCAATCTCCTATCTAGTGACAAAGCCCAGTGTCCGAGGGGGAGGTGACCAGCATCACACCCAAGCCAACGGGAGCTACCCGTGACTCTCTACTCACCGACCCGGCCAGGTGTCGGTCAAGTTCACCAATCGGGTGCAATCCAGCTTTCCAGCCTCTACTACACTAGACTACCCCACCCAAGTGTCCATAAGTCAAACCGTAGTTTAATGTTTGCCGAGTGGCAAACATTCCGTAAATGCCCCGTGGGCCCATATCTGTATTGCCCGAAGGCCCATTAGTCCGTAGTTGCCCGAAGGCCCAAAAATCCGTAATTTGTCCAAAGGCACAATAGTCCGTAAATTTGCCCCAAGGGCCCAGTATCACATCCCAACACTGGTGTGCATTTAGCAGTTAAAAAGGCATACAATTATTGCGTGCGTTTCAAATACTTTATTTCGAAAACAATAAAAGTGAAAGCAACCAACGATGTCATTTTGTTCATTAAGCCTGAGCAACGTACTTGAAAATTGTTATTTGCAATTGTTTGGTATTTTCGGTCACGAGACCGGAGCGATGTAAAAAGCGATAAATGGTTGAGCCTTTGAAACCGGATAGAAAATTTATGTAGTTGAAAAGAGTAGATACTTGCGGTAGTAAATACTTGCGCCTTCGAAAGTTGGTAGAAGATAATATACTTGCGCCTTTAAAAGTTGTCGGAAAACAATATACTTGCAGGTGGTAAATACTTGCCTGACTCGATTTGGTTGCACACGTGATCGGGGTGAGAGGCGCGGAATAATCTGCGTTAACGGATTTAAATGTCAAGCCCAACTAATAACTTTGTGTAACTATTATGGTGTACCGACATACTCACATATATACACTACTGTGAATACTAACATCCTAACATTATAATTTATATACCCTATAAGTTAACTACTCAATAATTCACGAATTAATATTATGCAAAAAAAATCCGTACTGTTATTACCCATGTAGCTTCTGTCCCTTTTTTTCATATACTAGCACAAGTTTGTTTACATAAAATATATTATGTGGTTGGGTACTGTGAATGCCAGCTAATAGAGGGTACAAGCATTGGAGTGTGTTCACGTGTTTACTTACAAGTTGCAACTTCAAATAATCCTGCCTTTGCTACCAAAGTTTGTGTGTGGTCTCCTCTTCGCTGTTCGTTGTCTGCGTCGAGCGGTGTTCGGGCGATCGACGATGGCGACGGCGGGATCTGACGGCGGGCGACGGTGGGATCTGACAGCGGGCGGCGGCGGCTTTGACACGGCGACACGGATCGGGAGAGGGAGCGGCGTGCGGTGCTTCCACGGCGGACGACGAGATCGGCGACGGGGGCGGATCGGAGCGGCTCTGGGGTCGGGATGCGGCGGATCGGAGAGGCGGCGGGTCGGCGGATCTGAGGCGGACGACAATGCTAGAAGGTGGGGCGGCGATCTGGGTCGGGTGGCTTCGATCCGAGGTGGAGGGGAGCGAGATCGGGCTTCCTCTGTTCCGAACAGGGGGGAGGTGGCAAACAGGGGAGAGCGGATCGTTGGCGGCGTGCGGGGGCGCTGGGTTGCGGCGAACGGCTACGGAGGCGAACGGTCGAGAGGTAGGGTCAGCGACGTCGAACAGGGTGTAAGCCGGTGTCGGACGGTGAAGAGAGTGTGGAGGAAAGAGGAGATGATGGCCGGCCTGAGATGAGGAGGAGCAGGGCACGGGCCACGGCCTAGGGAGGAGGTGGGCGCGGCGCTGGGTCGTGCGACGCTGTGTGGAGATGGGGGGTGTGTTCGGTAGCCATGGCGAGGGGAAGGGAAAGGCGGGCTTTGGTGAAGGGTGGAGGAAATTCGGCGAGGCGATTGGGCTCTGGTCGGAGTTGGTCGGGGTCACGGCAGGTGGCAGAAGGGAAGATCTCGGCGCCGGAGAGGGGTGGGAGGTTGAAAGGAAACCGGGGGCGCGAGATCATCGGAGGGAAGCTCGGGGATGGCGGTGTGATGCGGGGAGGCGGGTTCGGACGTCGGGGATGATGGGCTGGTCGATGGAAGAAGGGGATGCGGTGATGTGTGCTAGGGGGTAGACGTAGGGCTGAGAGAGTTTTTGTGTGGATTGAAAAGTGATGAAGGCCTGTGTATAGGTTCTGGGGTTTTAAAAGAAACCTTAGGGTTTGGGAAAAAATGATGGCTGGGTCTCGTACGAAGGGAAATGCGTTTCTTGGCCTAGTAGCTTTAGCCTGGGTTATAGCCTTATAGGTTATAGTAGGCTAGGTTCTAAGAAATAGGGTTTTTAAAATGGAAGAGAGCATGGTAATGGCATGGGTTGTGTGCGAAAATAATAAAACCAAATAAACATGGCCGCTGTGTGAAGATGAATTGAGGTTATTAGTAATTAAGAGAATTAAATCCTAAGATAACATGGAAAGAAACAAGAGTTTTAATTACTATTAAGAGAGGGATTTAAATCTTTGGAGAATATGGGAAGAAACGGGGATAAAAGTCTCATATAAGTTTTTAAGGAAAAGATTTGAATTTCGAAATTAGAATTTAATAGGGGAGATTAATACTAAGGAATAATTAGGAAGATTTTGAATGATAACATTAATAGGAGAAATTAAGAGTAAGATAAAACGGAAGGTTGAATAAAAATAATTAGGGGAAATTAATTGTAAAATTATTAGAGAAAGTTTTTGAAATAAGAAGATTGTCTTAAATGATAATAATTAGGAATTAAAGCTAGACCAATTTTGGAAAGGTTGAGACATGTTAATAATTAGAGACATATTATTAGTGAGGGTTAGTTAGGAAGGTTTTTGAAATATAAATTTGCCTTTAAGGAATTAGAGAATTAAAGCCGAGTAAATAGAGAAGTTTGAATACGTATAATAATTGTGAGCGTTTAATGGGTTTAATTACAGAATAACTCCAAATTAGTTATAGAATTTATTAGGATCAAAATAGGAAGTTTTCAAAGAGAATTTGAATTCATCTTTAAAATATTTGAATTTTGAAAGTATTTAGTTTTGAAAACTTAAACCATTAAAAAATTTACATAAGCTAACCTAATGCAAGTGTACTAATGAGACTAACCCATTAAGGGCAATTAATGAATGCAAGTGTTTAAAGTTTGAAAATTGGAGTTTGAAAAGTTAAACTAATTAAACAAAGATATTTTGAAAATAATCATTAAAGGATTTATTTTGGTACTTTAAATAATGGTAGCAATAATCCATATGAAAAATGAAATTGATACAGGTACGGGGAACAAAAGTCTAACATCGGATACGCGGGAAAAATATTCGAGAGAAAATACAGGTAAAATGTATCGATAAAACTGGTCGTTACACTCTGCCCTGGCCGAGGCTTGGCCAAGGGCCCGCCAGGGCCTCTGCCCTGGCCGGCCAGGGCCGGCCAGGCCCTGGCCTCTGCCAGGGCCGACCGGCCGGCCCTGTCCTCTGTCAGGGCCGGCCAGGCCCTGGCCGAGGCCAGGGCACCGACCCTGGCCTCTGCCAGGGCCGGCCAGGCCTTGGAAGTGGCCAGGGCGCCGGCCCCGGCCACTGCCAGGGCCGGCCAGGCCGACCAGGGCCGGCCCTGGCCTCTGCCAGGGCCGACCAGGGCCGGCCCTGGCCTCTGCCAGGGCCGGCCACTGCCGGTCTGGCCATGGCCGGCCATGGCTTGGCCATGGCCGGTCATGGCCAAGGCCATTTTTGCCATGGCCGGCCATGGCCCTTTGGCCATGGCCGGCCTCCCCTTGTGTGGGGTGGCCGCACACCCCCGCCGGTGGGGGTTGCCGCGTTGGTTATTGGCCGTAGCCAACCCCCTCCGCATGGGGAGGGGGGTGCATGGCCTTCATAGCCCATTTGGCCATGGTGCACATGCACTAAAATTCATCTTCCCCGATGGGAATAACCACCACCTTCTTCCTCGATGAAGCACACGTTCGTCGATGAAGCACCCGTTCGTTGAGAAAGTGGTTATTTTCTAATGGCCGTGTGCCAAAAATGAAAAATAACATACTACGTGAACGGTCGGTTCTTCCCGTCACGGAGAGTTCCTACCATATCCGTAATGATAGGAGACCCTAACGTGAAAAGAACAACCGCTGCGTTCTCTCCGTCACGAAGCGTTCCTACCATATCCGTAATGGTAGGATACCCATTCGTGAAAAAGACAACGACTCGTTCATAGTTTCGACGGGGCGGCGGTTTGACCGGGGCGAACCCGTATGGCTCTGATACCAATGTAGGATCCTGTCAAAACAGAGTTAGGATCGATAAATAAAGTTGAGACTTACGCTTGCGTATGCGGCACGGTAGTCTCGGAACTTTGCCTTCGGATTCGCCACGACGGATCGAGTCTTCTCACGAACAGAGTAAGGCTACTAAATCCACAATCTAAATCTCTACTTTTAGATTTAAGAACTTGGATAAAGAGAGAGGAAGGATTTTGGCAGAGCTTCGCTAGAATGAAATGCATGCAAGAATGCCATGCAAAAGTGTAAGAAAATGGCTAACCCTTGGGTCTTATTTATAGCCCCCAAGGTAGTTATTTTCGGAGCAATTGTTCCTTTGGAACAATTTAACTAAGGTGTACCATCGTACATGGCATATTATAAGCTTAAGTTGTACCATATGCATGGTACAACATAAGCTTAAGATATTACCCCTTTATTAGCCATATGTCGCATGCACTTATGCACATATAATGCGACTTTCCCATCAATCTAGAGATCCTCTCCGCAAGGGAACATATTCCCTTTGCGCACAACTTCGTGTACGCGACGTTCGAGGTCCGTATTCCCTCGTACATCCCCTACAAGGGTGTATTAACGTCTTCCATATCCAACATATGGTGCATACAGAGTATGCATATGATGTGAAGGATATGCATGAGCATACATGGGAGGATGATGTGCATAAACATAAGAATGTGTGGGAGCACGTGCATGTGCATTTCTCAAGTGTGGGTTTGCATGTGCCCGTGGGTGTGGAGCATAAAACTCATCATTCATGTTCACATAAGAAGTAGGAGTGTTCCTACGAGGGTGAATGTTAGTGTACATAAACACATGTCCTTTCTTTTGATTTCACACTTAATGGGTTTCTTGTCAAACGAAGGAACGCATGTAGTGGTGACTTTCTTGGTAGGCTTGATACCAATAATGTTTTTGTCACGACTAGCGGAGGCACCGGAGAATGGCCTCACAAAATCTATAGCTACACCACTATAGGAGGTGCGTGATTTGGATGCGTTTGCTTCCACATAACCAAGTCTAACACGATGTGTGGCTGGAAATTGGTTGGAAAGCAATTCATCCAATTGCCCTTTCCCGTTGTTAAATATCTTAACATGGGAGGACATGAGCTCATATTTCTCCTTTAAAGAAGAAATGGTAGGGTCCAAGGTGGACACACGTGTAGTGAGCTCGTGCACTTGGGTTTTGAGAAGATCATTGTCAATACCCAATTTTTTGTTTTGTGAAATTAGATCATCATTATGTTTAGAAGGAATGTGATCTAATTGAGATTTGAGGAGATTCACCTCATTTCTCAATGTGCCATTTTGAGAAACCAAATTGGCTTTCTCAAGAGTAAGTGTGTCAACAATGGTGTCATTGTTGGTAATGGATGATCATGATATTGATGAATTATTAACATTCAATTTCTTCAAATTAGCAAACCTAAGCATGAGAGATTGATACTTTGAAAATAACTCTTCGTTAGCTATATGAAGTTCATCCTTTGTTACCTCGTTTTCATCGTTCTCACTATCGCTTCCATCTGAGAATGAATTTTCTCGGGCTATGAAGCACATATGTACACTCTCACCCTTCTCATCCTCAGATTCACTTGAGGAATCTCCACTTGAGTCATCGAAGTCCTTTCTTCTCGTCCTTCTTGAATTTGTCAGACTTATGGTACTTCGATGCTTTCCACTTTTCTTTGTTCCTTAGCATTGGGCAATCCTTCTTGATGTACCCTGGCATGTTACACTTAAAACAAAGAGAAGATGACTTGTTAGTGGAATCAAAATTTAGATTTGGAAGGGAATTTACCTTTGCAAAAGAAGCGCAGGAACTTCTTCACCATTAGCGCTATTTCTTCCAAATCCATTTCGTTCTCTGATTCATCACTATCAGAGGATGAAGAGGTACCCTTGAATGCTAATGCATTCTTCTTTGCCTTCGTTGTTGGATTCATCATAGCTCTAATCTTCAATCAGTTCTTCCTTCTTACTTTGTAAGACATAAGAGTACTGATGAGATTCACCACGGTATAATTCTTTATGGCATTGACCTCCTTAATGGAAATAGCCCTTCTTTCCCACTTTGCAGTCATTGCCATGATTATCTTTCTTACATTCTCTTGTTTGTGTATACTTGACCGAGAGCTTCAAGCTCATTGGTGATGTCGGTGAAGCGTTTGTACATTGTTGCAATGTTTTCACCTTCCTGCATTTGAAACAAGTCGAAGTTTTGTATATCAACATATAACTTTGACAATTTTACATTGTTCATCCCCTCGTAGGTGACGAAGAGATGGTTCCATATTTGATATGCACTATTACATGTGCATATCTTGTTGAACTCATCCGGATCCAATGTGCAATGAAGAGCATTCATTGCTTTGGCATTGTTCACCACGGAGGACTTTTAAGTGGGAGTTCATTTGTCAAAATATTCTTCAGTGGGTTCAACGTAATCCTTATGGAGGGTTCTCCAAAGAGAAACATACCTTAGGAATATCTCCATTCAGCATTTCCAATAGTTGAAATTCGTTCCATTGAAGCGCGGAGGACGAACTGTTGATTGACCTTCGAATACGGTAGAAGCACTATCACGATCGTGATTGTTGTACGAAGGAGGTGGAGGAACCTTATTGTTGGATGCCATAACTATAAACTTGAGCTCTGATACCAATTGTAAGGACCCTGGCTATGAGAAAAACACTAGAAGGAGGGTTGAATAGTGTTTATAAAATTTAAACGATAGTTATACCAATTTAAATTCCTAACCAATAATAAATATGAAATTATAAATTAACATGAAATAAAACAAACTAAAAAAGAGATGTTTCAAGGGTTCGGGGGTAAGGCCCTGGCTCGATACACGTGGAGGGGTAGGGATAAACGGTTACTTGAGCTTAGGAGTTGGCCCGCGCAGCCACTCTAGCCAAAAGACGGAATCTCTGTGCACGAGGTGCTTTCTTTACTTGTCTTGTACTTGTCTTGTGAATGCCATGCCATGCTCGTACTTTACTTTACTTTACTTTTCCTTACCTGTTGCACTCATTACTTAAAACTGCCATGTCATCGCATCATGCTAGAACTGCTAGGTTGCTTTACTTTTCCCACTTCCAGTTTCCTTGCACAAGTCTTCCAGACTTGCTGACATGTGCCCCTTGCTCTTTTGGGTGTCACATGTTAGACCCTGAGCCAGAGACAGTTGCTGAGGACGAGGTGTTTACCGACGCTGAGCCCGAGCCTACGTTCGTTGAGGAGTTCGAGGACACCGGAGACCAGTCTTAGAGACTGATTTTACTTGCTTTTGCTTTAGGTTGCTGTTAGATGTCGGTGCTTGCACCCTTTCTTTGTTTTCGTACTTTGTACTTTTGTTGGCCATGCTGGGCCTCTTTTAGACTCTTTTATTTGTAGCCTGGTGGCTTTTTCTGCGATGTTGAGATTTATTATTATGGATATTCTGAGATGTACTTTTGTCTCTTTTCGTTATTATTATCTTTGTTTCGTTTCGCGTTGCAAGGACCTGCAGTTTAAAGTGATTGACACTTATCGGACTTGCGGCTTGTAGCTTCAAGTCTGAGCGGACCTTCTCACGCTTCGCCTCCACGTTTTTGGGAAGCGGGGCGTGACAGGTTTTGTTGGTGGCCCATGCAGGTCCTCTTCTTGCGATTGCGAACTAACGGAACAACGATAATAAACGGAATATCCATTAAATAAATAGCAACATCCCAGTCATTAAGCTATGAGTCTAATTTGTTTGTTCGTTTTCTATGTCATTAGATGGCTGGACGACGACAGACCCGATCTGGCACTGGGCCCAATCGTGCTGAGGAGCCTGATAGAGAGCCCACCAATGCTGAGATCATGAGGATGATGCATCAGATGATGCAGGTACAGCAGGGCATGCTCCAGAACACTCAGAGTGCTCCTCGCCATGAGCCAGGAGCGAAGCAGTTCCGGGAGCTGGGCCCGACGTACTTTGATGGATCTGAAGGACCGATGGCTGCACAGGAGTGGATCAGAAACACCGAGGATAATCTGAAGATGTCGAAGGTCAACCCGGCTGGATGGGTTGATCTGGCGAAGAGGCAGCTGAAGGATAATGCCCGAAACTGGTGGGATGCAGAGGAGGCGTTGTTGGTGAGCCCTATACCTTGGGCTACTTTCAAGTCTAGATTTGATGAGGAATACTTTCCGAAGGCTGCTAGGAGGGAGATGGTGCAGCGCTTCATTGAGCTGAAGCAAGGGAGTCTGACGGTGGACCAGTACCACCAGGAGTTTACTAGATTGAGTCGCTTCGCGCCGAAGATGGTAGAGGATGCTGAGGAGAAGGCTCAGAATTTTCTGCAGGGTCTTTCTCTAGACTTGCAGAGTCTGGTGTCTACGTCGGACATGGAGTCATATCAGAAGTTGCTGGTAGCTGCTCGGAGACAGGAGAAGATTGCAAAGCAGAAGAGAGGACTGATTTCTGGAGCTGGGAAGAGGCCTGTGGAGCAGATCCGAGGAGTGGTTAGGCCTGGGACTAGGCCTAATCAGACGGTGCAGTTCAAGAAGCCAGGTGCGCCTGTTGTGAAGACTTGCCATTTCTGTGGCAAGCCCGGGCATATCAAGGACTAGTGTAGGAAGATGTTGGGACAGTGCCTGGTTTGTGGAGACCCTACTCATGCTATGAAGGATTGCCCGAGATCTAAGCTACCCTGGAAGGATCCCGTTGCCGCACAGCCGTTGCAGCAGAGAGCACTTGTACCTGCAGGTCGTGGAGCACCTCTCGCTCCTCAGAGGCAGGCCTTTCAGCAGGCCGTGCAGCCGAGGAGGCAGGCTTACCTGATGACGGCAGTGGAGAACGAGGCTACGGACGAGGTTATCGCAGGTAATTCTCAAACTAGTTGTTTCCTTCCTTAGATAGCTTGACTGTTAGCTTATGTTTGAATTGATTGCATATGATTGTTTGTTAGCATAGGGCTTGATTGTTAGATTATTTGTTAGGTGTGATTTTGGTGTGCACGTTTCCTGCACGAGTCCTCTTTGACTCAGGTGCATCGATGTGCATTATATCGTGGAGCTTCGTCGAGAAGCATTCCTTGACGACTTCCCCTCTTCCCAAGAGTTGGAACATCGTCACGGGAAATGGCGTGATCTCGGTGCATCGTGGGTGCACTTCTTGCCCTTTGGTGGTCTGTGGACATGAGCTTTACGCTGACTTTATTGTCCACGACATCATCAATTACGATGCCGTGCTCGGGATGGATTGGCTCGCGAGCTTCTATGCTACGATCGATTGTCGGAGGAAGAAGGTGGTGTTCGAGATCCCCGGACATCCGGTGTTTGAGTTCAGTCGAGGTAGCAGTTCGCTTGGCCCTGTCAGGTTTCGGGCCAAGCCGGTGGAGCTTGTTGCGATGCAGATGGAGCAGGATAGACCAGCTGTGGTACGTGAATTCGACGACGTCTTCCCCGAGGAGATGTCTGGATTGCCTCCCGATCGAGCTCTCGAGTTTTCTATCGATCTTATGCCGGGAGCGCAGCCTATTTCGAAGGCGCCGTATCGGATGGCTCCAGCAGAGTTGGAGGAGTTGCGTAGGCAGCTGGACGAGCTTTTGCAGAAAGGATACATCAATCCCAGTGTGTCTCCGTGGGGAGCACCGGTGTTGCTGGTGAAGAAGAAGGATGGCTCGCGTCGCATGTGTGTGGATTACCGGGAGCTGAATGCTGTGACTATCAAGAATAAATATCCTTTGCCTCGGATAGATGACATCTTTGATCAGCTCGGAGGATCGAGGGTGTTCTCTAAATTGGATTTGAGAAGTGGCTACCATCAGCTTAAGGTGAAGAAGGACGACATCCCGAAGACAGCCTTCAGGACGAAGTATGGTCACTACGAGTTCGTGGTTATGCCCTTCGGCGTAACCAATGCGCCCGCAGTCTTTATGAACCTGATGAATTTGATCTTCTACGACTTTCTAGACAAGTTCGTCGTCATCTTCATTGACGATATTCTGATCTACTCAAAGTCGGAGGAAGAGCATGCCTCGCACTTGAGGACAGTGTTGGAGATCTTGAGGAAGCATCGTCTATATGCTAAGTATTCCAAGTGCGAGTTCTGGCTGGATAGAGTTGCTTTTCTCGGGCATGTGGTGTCTGGTGATGGAATTTCTGTGGATCCCGAGAAGATTGTGGCTATCAGAGAGTGGCCGGTTCCGCAGTCGGCGTCAGAGATTCGGAGTTTCCTTGGACTTGCAGGCTATTACCGACGTTTCATTAATGACTTCTCTCGGATTGCTGAGCCGATGACCAGACTTACGCGGAAGGATGTACCTTATGTTTGGTCTGATGATTGCGAGAAGGCTTTTGGTATTCTGAAGGAGAGGTTGACGACTGCCCCCGTACTTGCTGTGCCTGATCGGAGTGGAGGATTCGAGATCTTTTGTGATGCTTCTGGAAAGGGTCTTGGATGTGTGTTGCATCAGCACGGGCATGTGGTTGCGTATGCTTCTCGTCAGCTTAAGGCTCATGAGAAGAATTACCCGACACATGATTTGGAGTTGGCTGCCGTCGTGTTTGCGCTGAAGATTTGGAGATACTTCCTGCTGAGTGAGAAAGTGAAGATCTTCACCGATCACAAAAGCTTGAAGTATATCTTTACTCAGAAGGAGCTCAACATGCGACAGCGTCGATGGTTGGAGCTCATGGCAGACTATGAGATTGACTTGCAGTATCACCCCGGCAAGGTGAATGTAGTTCCGGATGCGCTGAGCAGACTTCCAGCGGTGATGATGTTGACGTCGCAGTGGAGATTGCAGCAGGATTTTTGCGAGACTGGTATTGAGATTATTCTTCCTGGATAGACTTCTTCGATGATGAGCATGCAGATACAATCGACGATCGTGGATAGGATCAAGGCTGGACAGGCTGGAGATGCTAAGCTTGTGAAGATTCGGGAGCAGGTGGAAGCCGGCCTGCGGACTGACTTTTTGATTCACGAGGATGGTTCGTTGAGATTTGGAGCCAGGTTGTGTGTGCCAGCTGGAGATATCAGAGAGGAATTATTGGTCGAGGCTCACAGTTCGCCGTATTCTGTGCATCTTGGTGGGACCAAGATGTACAAGGATCTTCGTCTGAACTTTTGGTGGCATGGTATGAAGAGAAGTGTGGCTCGGAGTGTAGCCAAGTGCTTGGTTTGCCAACAAGTAAAGGCGGAGCATCAGCGTACGGTAGGGTTGCTACAACCGCTTCCGATTCCGGAGTGTAAGTGGCAGCACATCACTATGGATTTCGTGACTGGACTACCTCGGAGTCCGAAGCAAAACGACGCGATTTGGGTGATCGTAGACCGATTGACCAAATCCGCGCACTTTATTCCCTTCCGAGTAGGACAGTCTACCGAGACGCTAGCGAGGAGATACATGGAGGTAAATTCGTTTACTCTCCGTTCCTATTTCCTTTTTCTAGTTTAGATAGTGATGTAACGTGAATCGTGCAGGAGATCGTACGGCTTCACGGAGTCCCCGTGAGTATCGTGTCGGACAGAGACACGAGATTCACATCTCAGTTTTGGCAGAGTCTGCAGAAGAGCTTGGGTACGAGTCTGAGTTTCAGCACGGCGTACCACCCGCAGACGGATGGCCAGTCCGAGAGGACGATTCAGATTTTGGAGGATATGTTGCGAGCTTGCATGTTGGACTTTAAGGGATCTTGGGAGGATCATCTCCATCACGTTGAGTTTGCCTACAATAACAGCTACCAGGCGAGTATTGGAATGGCGCCTTTCGCCGCGCTATATGGAAAGAAATGTCGATCGCCACTGAGCTGGGATGACATTGGAGATCGGGAGCTGTTAGGACCGGAGATGATCGTGGAGGCCGTGGATGTGGTGAGGAATATTCGAGAGAAGCTGAGGATTGCGCAGGACCGTTTCAAGCATTGGGCAGATGCTAAACGGAGGCCTTTGGAGTTTCAGCCTGGCGATCATGTATTCCTGAAGATTTCTCCGAACCGCGGAGTTATTCGATTCGGGAAGAGAGGCAAGCTGAGTCCGAGGTTCATTGGACCGTTCGATGTTCTGGAAAGAGTTGGAGCTGTGGCTTATCGTTTGGCGTTGCCACCGTCGCTTGTGGGAGTTCACGACGTATTTCACGTATCTCAGTTACGCCGATACGTTAGTGATCCATCCCACGCTGTGGATTTCTCAGAGATTACGGTTCGTACGGATCTGTCTTATGATCAGCAGCCCGTTGAGATTCTGGATCGTCGACAGAAGCAGCTGAGGAATAAGACCGTCGACTTGGTTCGTGTGCAGTGGCGTCACGGTTCCCCCGGTGAGTCTACCTGGGAGCGTGAAGATGAGATGAGAGAGCGCTTCCCGCACCTTTTCCCGAGCAGTGCATGATGTTGATTCCGAGGACGGAATCATTTCTAAGGTGGGGAGGATGTAACGGTACGTTTTCGTTGTACTTCGTTCGTGCACGTGCTTTGGGCCGTGCACGTGTTTATTTTAGACTTTGTTTGATTTTGAATACTTTTGTGTGATATGCCGTTGTGAACGTCTCTGAGAGTATTAAATAGTGGCACTAATTTGGAACGACGTTTCTCGAGTCGTTTTCCCACAATTTAAACTTACTCGATGAGACGTGACGATTTTCACTTTTGACAGGAGACGTTTCTATTTTTAGTTTCGTCGTCCGACGTCGAATTTGAGATCCGTCTTCTTAGTTAGCTCACATTCGTCGCCACGATCACCATGATATTTATTTTATAATTTTTGGAGTTTATTTGACCACCTTTATAATTTTTACAAGTTTTATATTATTTTTAATAATTAATTTATAAAGTATTTTCGGCCAAATAAAATTTATTTGAGTTTTAAACGTTTTAAAGAATTTTTGAGCCAATTTCCAGCTCATTTGGACCAGGTCAAATCCTAGAATGGGTTGGAGAAGTTTAAATTCAAATTTCAAATCTTTTTGAACTTCTAATCCTATTAGATTTAGCCCTAGACCAAGTCAACCCATCTATACTATATAAGCAACCCCTAGCAAGTCCTATTTTCCAAAGAAATTAGCCCTAGCCTCTTCCAAACTCATTTTGGACGTTGCGACGAATCGTCGCAACGTTGCGACGTTCAGCACCCCGTACGACCGAAGAAAACCCCCGCATCCACCCGCTCTGACCGGCCGCCTCGCCCGCATTCTCCCCGCTCCGGACACAGCATCGACCGCCGCCCCGTTCCCCCGCTTGACCGAGAGGAGCTCTCGGTCTGACCGAGGCCCCGCTCCGCACCGACCCCCGCACAGCGCTCCGCTTCGTCCCCCGCTCCGCTCCGTGCCCGACCGAAGGAAACGCCCGCAGCGACCGACGGCCACTTGTCGCAACCCCGCATCCGTCGCATCGCTTGCCACCGTGGGCCCCCCAAGTTCTCCAGAGTTATTGTGGGTCCCCCAAAGGTCCCTAGGACTACTGTGGGCCCCACTTTGGTACGTTCTCTTCGACGACTTGCCGCGTACGACGTCGTCGCACGTCGTAGCCCGTCGTCGCACGTACGAGCTTTGGAATCTGGAATCGTCGCCCGGGTTATTTTTCTCTGAAATTCCAGCGAGGAAACTAATTGGAATCTGTACTTGGAGCGCAATCTTATTATTCCAACCCCCGGCGTCGCTACCCGACGCCGGTGTAGCTTTCGCGTCGTGTTGAGGTAACGTTTTGCACCCCTAGGACCCCCAACCCAATTGCATGCTAATAAAGACTAAAAATCAGTATTTTAAAGTATTTTTAAATGTTTCAGAAATCACTAATCAAGATTAATAAAACGGATGTAGGCCGGCGGACTTGTGCACGTAGGAATCGTGACTTTGGACTCGTTGGACGGTGTTTTCTTGACGTGATAGTTGAAGGCAAGTGAAACTTGCCAACTCTTGTGTAGGGCCATGTTTTTAGGCCACTTACTTGCCTTTAGCGTAAAAGAGACTAGTCAGTGAAATGATAGCTGGCTAGACGC
This sequence comes from Scilla litardierei, assembly GCA_030789695.1. Classification (NCBI taxonomy): domain Eukaryota; kingdom Viridiplantae; phylum Streptophyta; class Magnoliopsida; order Asparagales; family Asparagaceae; genus Scilla; species Scilla litardierei. The sequence continues at coordinate 242,633,051 of CM061133.1, read as the reverse complement.
CTACTTGGTCTAGTTTGACAACGAAACTAGATCCGTCACCTAAATGATCTAGCTTGACAACGAAGCTAGATCCAACCCTTAAACCTGTCATTCATGCATGTTAAACTGTCACGTTTACTTTTCTTACTTGTACGCTTTACTACTTGCCATGCCATGTCATCCATGCATTGATTGTTGCATCGTAGCACACGCTACAATACTTGTCCTCGTACTACTTGTCCGGCTAGGTGCACCCCTACGCCATACTTGTTTACACACTTCCTGGCTCGTGGTCCAGAAGCGAGCATTCCAAGTTTGGGGGTAAGGCCCTGGCTCGATACACGTGGAGGGGTAGGGATAAACGGTTACTTGAGCTTAGGAGTTGGCCCGCGCAGCCACTCTAGCCAAAAGACGGAATCTCTGTGCACGAGGTGCTTTCTTTACTTGTCTTGTACTTGTCTTGTGAATGCCATGCCATGCTCGTACTTTACTTTACTTTACTTTTCCTTACCTGTTGCACTCATTACTTAAAACTGCCATGTCATCGCATCATGCTAGAACTGCTAGGTTGCTTTACTTTTCCCACTTCCAGTTTCCTTGCACAAGTCTTCTAGACTTGCTGACATGTGCCCCTTGCTCTTTTGGGTGTCACATGTTAGACCCTGAGCCAGAGACAGTTGCTGAGGACGAGGTGTTTGCCGACGCTGAGCCCGAGCCTACGTTCGTTGAGGAGTTCGAGGACACCGGAGACCAGTCTTAGAGACTGATTTTACTTGCTTTTGCTTTAGGTTGCTGTTAGATGTCGGTGCTTGCACCCTTTCTTTGTTTTCGTACTTTGTACTTTTGTTGGCCATGCTGGGCCTCTTTTAGACTCTTTTATTTGTAGCCTGGTGGCTTTTTCTGCGATGTTGAGATTTATTATTATGGATATTCTGAGATGTACTTTTGTCTCTTTTCGTTATTATTATCTTTGTTTCGTTTCGCGTTGCAAGGACCTGCAGTTTAAAGTGATTGACGCTTATCGGACTTGCGGCTTGTAGCTTCAAGTCTGAGCGGACCTTCTCACGCTTCGCCTCCACATTTTTGGGAAGCGGGGCGTGACAGTTCCATATTTGATATGCACTATTACATGTGCATATCTTGTTGAACTCATCCGGATCCAATGTGCAATGAAGAGCATTCATTGCTTTGGCATTGTTCACCACGGAGGACTTTTAAGTGGGAGTTCATTTGTCAAAATATTCTTCAGTGGGTTCAACGTAATCCTTATGGAGGGTTCTCCAAAGAGAAACATACCTTAGGAATATCTCCATTCAGCATTTCCAATAGCTGAAATTCGTTCCATTGAAGCGCGGAGGACGAACTGTTGATTGACCTTCGAATACGGTAGAAGCACTATCACGATCGTGATTGTTGTACGAAGGAGGTGGAGGAACCTTATTGTTGGATGCCATAACTATAAACTTGAGCTCTGATACCAATTGTAAGGACCCTGGCTATGAGAAAAACACTAGAAGGAGGGTTGAATAGTGTTTATAAAATTTAAACGATAGTTATACCAATTTAAATTCCTAACCAATAATAAATATGAAATTATAAATTAACATGAAATAAAACAAACTAAAAAAGAGATGTTTCAAGGGTTCGGATTACCCAAGTCCAATCCCGACTTGTTCCCGGTAATCATACGTCTCTTCCACCCGAATACCTCTGGATACTCAAGTTAGAACCATAACTTGAGGTTTTCTTTAAACCCTCCTGTAGCAACCTTACAAGTGTAATCAATGTACAATCAATGTCATTGACTCCCACAACTTGGGATCAAGCAATCCCACTCCCATAAACCGAGAGTGTAATCGAAATACGAGATAATGAAATTCAAAATGTAAACACTCACAAATACCTATGCCTTGAAGTATAACTTGAAGGAGCAAGTGTGTGTGTGTGTGTGTGTGTGTGTGTGTGTGTGTGTGTGTTGATTTCTCTTCAAAGATGAGAGAAAGCCCTTACACTTGTCTTCACCAAATCTTGAAGCTCAGATTTGGTTTAAGTGGGAAGACAAAATTAGAGTTGAGATTTCTAGGGCTTGAGAGTTGAGAAAGAGAGAGCTTGAGAGATTGAGCTTAGGAATGAATGCAAGGTTGTCTTGAAGTTCCTCAATGGAACAATAAAACACCCTCTTATAGGTTCTCTAAAACCCTCAAGAAAAATACCCAAAACCCCCTTTGGAATCTGTGTGGAAAAAGCCAACGGATAGAAAATACGGGCCAGACAGTCGACTGGTGAAGAACACACAGTTGCCCGCTGCACTGTGTCAGAGGGTAGGTGAGAATTCAAATGGTAACTTCCCACGTAGGATAGTCGACTGATGAAGGTCGGACATGCACCTATAAACCAACAGGCGACTGAGAAACCTTCAACAGGCGACTGAATTCCTAAGTTCGTAAGTGGTGAAAACTTAGGAATTCTGGGAAGACAGGACATGCGACTGTAGAAGCATATACGGGCGATTGTGCCTTGGACAGGCACATGTAAATCCTTCTTACATCACTTGTTGGCGCAAGTGCAAGAGTTGTCAAAACTGGGGAAGTTTGACAAGCTGGAACAGGCAAATCTAGAGGCATATACATGTGACTGTGCCATGGGCAGGCGCCAGTAAATCCTTCTTACATCGCATGCAGGCGCACGTGCGAAAGTTGTCAAAACTTGGGGATTCTGGGCAAGAGTAGACATGTGACTGACTAACAAGTCATATGCGCTTGTAACTGGATGGGCACCTGTACGTTGTACAATAGTTGCCTGATGAAAGATACAAACAGAAAGTCCAAAAATCAAGTTAAGAAGTATGTGCATAAAAGACAACAGGAGAACAAATATCAGGGGCATGTAAGGAGACATGTGCTATATTTCGTTCCTTAGTCGCTTGTTTAAAGTCCAAAATGCACATGCTTGAGAATTATGAAATGGAGGCATGGAAAATGAGTTCTAAGGCTTTCCTAGGATAGAATGAAAGAGGTGTGTGTGCTCCAACATAATTCTACATCTAAGCTACATACTAGTGAGAAAGAAAAGAGAATAAAAAGATTACATTTTTTGCCTATCTTCTTTATATTGAATGATATTTAAGTCTTCTTGAAGCTTCTATCTTCATCTTTGATCATCCAGTCGACTTTACGAGCTTTGATTGATCCTTGATGTCATCCATTACTAATTGATCTTCATAAAAAGCTTAGGCAATGGATTAACTGTAAGTAGGGGATTAGTCACAAGTATTCATGTTTGCTCATCATTAAAACCAAGTAGGGAGAAGTCCAATACTTAACTAGGAGGAGATCGTTCAAGCTTTTGAATCGAAGGGGAGAGAGAGAGAGAGAGAGAGAGAGAGAGAGAGAGAGAGTCGGGCACAATTGACGGTAATAACATATCGTGGTAGAGATCTGGGCCGTTGGATCAAAAAGAACGGCTCATATCGAGGGCTACGAACTGCCAAACTCGATGGACAGGCGACTGATGCACAACGTGCAGTCGCCTGTCGAGCCCTAATAAGAAAATGGCTCAGAAAAGGGACATGCGCCTGTAGAAGAAAACACAGTCGCCAGGATTTGGACATGCGCCTGTGAAATGACCTACAGGGGCCTGCTGCACAGTAAAATTTTCAAGAAATTTTGAGCAATCTCTCTGGAAAAATGGTGACAATTAAGCAGGCGCCTGATGACAAAAATACAGTTGCCTGGGAGATGACCAGGCGACTGTAAAATGACCATCATTAACCTGTCATGAAAATGAGTTATGAAGGCTAAAAAGCTAGAGATTAGGCAGTCGACTGTAGAAGAAAAGTCAGTCGACTATAGAAGAAAAGTCAGTCGATTGTCCTGGTTCTGAAATCTAGAATTGAGTTAGAATCAAGGATTTGAGACTTCTTACCCTTAGACCTATATCCCAATCACTCCAATGACATAAAATAAGTTGGATGCAACGATCTAGGATCTCTAGTTTGATGATGACAAACGTGTGTTGCTATTTAACATGTGTGCTAAGTACGTTTCAGGAATGGCAAAGCGGTAAATCCTCAAAGTGATGACCAAGTCAATCGTTGGAGGAATCGCTATCCACATAGCTAATGGACTTGGTCAAAGAGCTATACACAAAGCAATTTGGTCAATATGGAGAGAGATGAAATCATTTTGGATTTGTTCAAATCAATTAGAGATGAATTCATATCCCATTACAACAATTTCCAATTTGAATCGAAACTCCTATTCCTATCTCTAATCCTATTAGGGATTGTTCATATCAACTTCAATATTCAAACTCCTAACTTCTATGGATTCTCCTTTAGCCAAGCCCTCTCTCTCCATCTCCTATAAATAAACCCTCCTCCTATTAACCCAAAGGTGAAGCAAAATTTCCTAAGAAAAAAACGTGCGTAACATTACTTGTCCCGAGCCAAAAAAACTCCTCAAGGCCGAACCCTAATTGCATAAACGTCTACCCTTGAAGCTCCTAGAAACAAGCAAGCATCTAAAAGCTCTTCAAAACTCATCTTCATTCCTCATCCTAAAAAGCTTAGCAGCCAACATCTCCTTGACGTGTGGAGTTCCTGTTGCCTATCATCTTCTTCAAGCGCTCGTAACTTCATCTCCATGACCGAGCCCTAGATCCAAGCTGTCCGACATCATCTTGCTGCGGAGAAGAAGCCAATGCAAACGTGAACCTTGTTACTGCCGAGTTTATCGCCGGCGAGACCCTACTGCCATCTTTCAACCACCACGATCATCCTCTCACTGCCACGATGCCCAAACCACCGGGGAGACATTTCCAGCTCGTCGTGAAGATCCGGAGTCAAGGGGCACGCTGAAGTCGAGGGTCGTACGTAAGCCAGCATCGCTCGTACTACCGTCCAAGAGAGTTGTCAGAGTCGATCTTCCACCCTCTTTCGGACGTCGAAGTCGAGTAGGACATCGAAGGTCGAGTTGTCGGCAAAGCTGCTCCATGCAAACACGATCGTACGTGAAAGCTACTATGTGATCATCCCGATGTCGTGAGGAGGTGTCGCCACCGTCGTGTTGCTGTCGAGAAGTCGAAGCTGTCGGTGCCTTTGTTGCTGCAGTCGGATGAGATCTCGAACGCCGTCGTCGTCATTGAGCCATCGGAGAAGTCGAGTTGTCGAAGAACTCAACACCGTCTATCATGTTGCCATCGACTCTTGCCACTGAGTCGTGGAGATCAGATCGCTGCCACCACCGGAGTCGACTGTTGCTGCTAATTGTGTCACTAGAAAAATAAAAAAGCTAGCATGCCTGAAAAAGCTACTTGTCTCACTTTTCCTTCCTTATTGAATGATATTAGCATGCTTCAGCAAGATTTGATTAAGCTCGAAACTTAAAAGGATTATATGAATAGAGAGATTAATGATAAACTGTGCATGTTAAATAACGAGCTCAAAAGGAAAATGGATGAATTTGGAAAGAAGGAAGAGAAAAACAAGAGAGCGTTTATAAGTAAATGTACCTTGCTTTTGGATGAAAATAAATTATTAAAATCCAAAGTTTCTAATCTAGAAGTGTCATTAAGAAAATTTTCAATTGGTAAACATTCGTTGGATACCAAACTTGAAAATCAATTATATGGCAATAATAGAGAGGACTTGGATTTGATTTGAAAATGTTGAAAAGCCCAAATTTAAGAAATTCCACAATGTGCCTTCTACTGGGAAAAATATGCATGCAAAGTGCTTTACTTATGATAGTGTTGGTCATACATCATATTATTGTAAGTTTAGGAACACAAACATAAGTCAATCAAGTGTGGGTTTCTAAAAATTTAATGGCTAACACTAGTGGACCTTATTGGATTTCAAGGTCACACTTAACACCTTTCATGTAGGTGTTAAGTGGGAAAAATATGCATGCAAAGTGCTTTACTTGTGATAGTGTTGGTCACACATCCTATTATTGTAAGTTTAGGAACACAAACATAAAGTTCAAACAAGTGTGGGTTTCTAAAACTTTAATGGCTAACACTAGTGGACCTTGTTGGATTTCAAGGTCATACTTAACACCTTTCATGTAGCTGGGATGGAGATTTGGCGACGAGCAATGCATTGAAAGCTTCATTCTTTAGCTTCTTAGTCAAATAGCGACGTGAAGGTATATTTCTTTTCCCTCTTTGCATTCATTGCATACCTTCAAAGTTTTTGTGTGTGCTTGATTTAATCTTTGTTTGTGTGCTTGTTTGTTCGCTTTTCAGGTTTGTTTTAGTTCTTTATAAAAGAAAACCAAAAAAAATTGAAAAACCAAAAATAAAAAAATGTGCATAATGAATACCTCTTTATGAATCTTTATAAGTGATATTATCGAATGTTCATTCATATCCTTTGTAGAAATCAGTGTATTAATGTTATAGCTACATGCGCATGTTAGAATCTATTTAGTAGCCATGACATGCTTCATGAAATGATTAATTTGATTTCTACACCTTCATATGCACTTCCATGAATACTAAACTTGTTGTACTTTTGGAGATTCTTTTATGAATAGTGGAAAGTGAATGTAGGATGAATAAAAACTGAATGTTCTAAGGGATATGATGTGTATTGCCATGAATAAAAATTGAGCACAAAAGGAAATGAAAATGAAAAAGAATGAAAATTGCTCTGTATGTAAAATGGATACAATTCATGGCAAGTACACTACCCACGAGTATCAAACATATGCTTTATGGGTAATCTTTAGCGTTGGTGTATTCTACTTGTCAAGCAATGCCATCCTGAATCTAAGAGTCCTTGTCGGCTATGTTTTGGGGTTTGGTACCTTGAACTCATTTTTAATGAGGTGGAAAAAAAATCAATCCTAGTGATATTCATGTTAATTGGAAATTGTGCATTGGTTTTAGTTGATTTCTAAATCGAATCTTCCTATGTGCTTCAATGTTTATATTATTACACTTACACATTGGTGGTGAAGTCTAAATTATGATCTTCTAGGAATTGAAATTGTCTACTTTATGGAAAATGACATGCAAGTGCTAGATATACTCAATAATACTCTATTTTTGCATGTGGTATTTGATGGCTTCGTTAGTCCACTTTGATGATAACAAAGGGGGAGAAAGGAAAAGATTTGGTATTGTTAATGGTATTATTTGTTGAAGGGGGAGCATTAGAAATACATGAATAGGGGGAGCTTGAAAATGAGGGGAGCATGCTTATTCCAATCCTATATTGTGTGCATGCTTATGTCTCATTGTATTGTGCATTACACCCTTCATCACACTTCACACACGCGCATTCATCCTGCTCAAATCTTTTATAGGTCTGTCATCATCAAAAGGGGGAGATTGTTGGATGCAACGATCTAGGATCTCTAGTTTAATGATGACAAACGTGTGTTGCTATTTAACGTGTGTGCTAAGTGCGTTTCAGGAATGGCAAAGCGGTAAATCCTCAAAGTGATGACTAAGTCAATCGTTGGAGAAATTGCTATCCACATAGCTAATGGACTTGGTCAAAGAGCTATACCAAAGCAATTTGACTTGGTCAATATGGAGAGAGATAAAATCACTTTGGATTTGTTCAAATCAATTAGAGATGAATTCATATCCCATTACAACAATTTCCAATTTGAATCCAAACTCCTGTCCCTATCTCTAATTCCATTAGTGATTGATTCATATCAACTTCAATATTCAAACTCCTAACTTCTAGGGATTCTCCTTTAGCCAAACCCTCTCTCTCCATCTCCTATAAATAAACCCTCCTCCTATTAACCTAAAGGTGCGACAACAAAAAAATCAAGAAGGAGTTGGCCAAAGAAAAATTTCCTAAGAAAAAAACGTGCGTAACATTACTTATCCCTAGCCAAAAACTCCTCAAGGCCGAACCCTAATTACGTAAACGTCTACCCTTGAAGCTCCTAGCAACAAGCAACAATCTAAAAGCTCTTCAAACCCCATCTTCATCCCTCGTCCTAAAAAGCTCAGCAGCCAACATCTCCTTGTCGTGTGGAGTTCCGGTTGCCTATCATCTTCTTCAAGCTCCTGCAACTTTAACTCCATGACCGAGACGTAGATCCAAGCTGTCCGACGTCATCTTGACGTGGAGAAGAAGCCCATGCGAATGTGAACCTTGTTGCTGCCGAGTTTTTTGTCGGTGAGATCCTGCTGCCATTTTTCAACTACCATGATCATCCTCTCACTGCCACGACGCCCAAGCCACCATGAAGACATCTCCAGCTCGCCGTGAAGATCCGGAGTCGAGGGGCACACTGGAGTCTAGGGTTGTACGTAAGCCAGCATTGCACGTACTGCCATCCACGAGAGTTGCTGGAGTCGATCTTCCACCCTTTGTCGGACGTCAAAGTCGAGTAGGACGTCAAAGGTCAAGTTGTCGGCGAAGCTGCTCCATGCAAACATGATCATACGTGAAAGCTGTTGTGTGATTATCCTGCTGTCGTGAGGAGGTGTCGCCGTCGTCACGTTGCTGTCGAGAAGTTGAAGCTTTCGTTGCCTTTGTTGCTGTAGTCGGAGAAGATCTCAAACTTCGCCGCCGTCGTTGAGCCATCGGAGAAGTCGAGTTGTCGAAGAACTCAACGACATTCATCGTGTTGCCATTGACTCTCACCGCTGAGTCGTGGAGATCAGATTGATGCTGCCACCGGAGTCAACTGTTGCTGCTAACGTGAGATTGTCGCTGGGGTCGCGTCGCTACTTCGCTGTCGAGGTTGTGTCGCCGTTGACGAGAGGAGCCATCGAAGTCAACGTTAACTCGTCGCTGTTCGAAGCCCGCAGCATGTTGCCCTAGTCGCTGTTCAAAGTGATCACGTTGTTGCTTGGAGTTTGCTGACGTAGATACCCCGCCATTGAAGAAGACGCGATCAGAGTGAGTTGAATCAGCCTGTCCTAACTCGAGTCGAAGAGGAGCGCTGCATGCGAATGAAAGAAAGGAGATACTGACGTGGAAGGGTTTTTAATTGAGGATTACTATATGCACAGACCGCCTATTAATTGGATTGAACTGGAATTGCTTTGTGCACATACCAGAGAGCTATTTAAGCCACAACTTGAGATTCAGGAGTCAGATCGAGACACCGCTTGTGCCAGACTGAAGCTGACACCGTGCTGACTGACAAAGACGACTACACGGACATGAACTGAGCATTTCTAAACTCTTTAATCTTTATATTCGTGTATTAGTGTGCTGATCTTTGTAGGAGAAACTTTACAGCTATTGTGTTATTTTGGGACTTGTCTGGTTAGGGCTAGACAAGAGGGTCTTGATGTGTTGGTACAGTCAAGATACGCATTTACTAGGTTGATAGGGTTCTGTGCTTTGTTGAGTGTGGTACAGTCTAGGTGGAGAGTTGGGGGTAGGACCACATTGTAGGTGTACAGAAGGCACTTATTAATGCTAGTATTTGCTTGGAGCTGGACATAGGTCGTTGGTGCGACCGAACCAGGGTAAATCTGTGCGTACTCTGTGATTGTCTCTTATTTATTCTGCTTTTGCGTTTAACTGCGTGTGATTTCATGTAGGTTGCGCGAGAAATTTTTATTAGCCTATTCACCCCCCTCTAGGTTAGGATCCAGATCCAACAAAATAGTCATCATAAGCATATACACATATCAAGCATATTAATCTAATCATCAAATCATCAAAAATCTTCAATAAATCTCATATTAATCATATGAAGTAAATTGACACTTATAAACATGAGATACAAAAAAGATCATATGAGTTCAAAACATGATATACCATATAAAGATGAACTCTTAGATTTCAGATTCATCCATAATCCCTAATTCTCCATGCAACCTCACAAATGAGTCTTCTTTTAGAGGGTTTGTGAAAATTTCGGCGAATTGTTTTTGGGTTTCAATGTACTCTAAGATGATGTCATTCTTAGCTACATGATCATTGATGAAATGGTGTCTCACATCTATGTGTTTGGTACGGGAGTGATGTACCGGATTTTTCAAGAAACAAATAGCACTTTGGTTATCAACCATGATAGGGCAAGTATCACAATTCACACCATAGTTTTTAAGTGTATGTCTTATCCAAAGGACATGTTCACATGCAAGAACTGTAGCAATATATTTTGCTTCGGTCGTGGACAATGATACAGAGTTTTGCTTCTTGAAAAACCAAGAGACAAGGGAATTTCCTAGAAAATGGCAAGTGCTACTAAAACTTTTCCTGTCGGATTTGCATCCAGCAAAATCAGCATCACTATATGAGACTATCTCATATGTGCTAGATTTAGGGTAAAGTAACCCATAATCTAGTGCTTGATTGAGGTAACAAAAAATTCCTTTAACCACAATCAAGTGTGATTCCTTAGGTCTAGCTTGATAACTAGCACAAAGACATACTGAAAATATGATATTGGGCCTACTTGCAGTTAAATTAAGTAGACTATCTATTATGCCTCGATATAGACGAATGTCTACATCTTTTCCATTTTTGTCTTTGTGAAGATGAGTGGTTGTACTCATTGGAGTCCTTTTGCTTGAAGATGATTCCATCTCGAATCGCTTGATAAGCTTCCCAGTGTACTTGGTTTGGTGTATGAAAATCGCATCCTTCATTTGCCGAATTTGAAGACCTAGAAAGCAGTTGAGATCACCCATGTGGCTCATCTCAAATTCTTCCTTCATAGATTTGGAAAATTCTTGGCAAAGGTCAAAGTTAGTAGAACCAAAGATAATACCTTCTACATAAAATTGAATAAGGAGTATGTCATTTTCATAATCTTCAATGAAAAGTGTAGAGTCACCCATTTTAAAACCTAATTCCAAAAGAAAGCTTTTGAGTCGATCATACCAAGCTATAGGAGCTTGTCTCAACCCATACAACGCTTTCTTAAGTTTGAAAACATGATTAGGAAATTTTTCATGTATAAAACCGGGTGGTTGAGAAACCTAAAATTCTTCAGTAACTATGCCATTTAAAAATGCACTTTTAACATCCATTTAAAATAATTTAAAATTCTTATGAGATGCAAAAGATAAAAGAAATCTAATAGCTTCTAACCTAGCTAGGTGGCAAAGGATTCTTCGAAATCAATACATTCCTCTTACCGGTAGCCTTGAGCTACTAACCTTGCTTTATTCCTTATGATGACCTCATTCTTGTCCGTCTTGTTCTTGAATATCCATTTGGTCCCAATGACTTGGTGACCACTTAGAAGAGGGATGAGCTTCCAAACTTCATTTCTTTCAAATTACATGAGCTCCTCTTTCATTGTAACAATCCACGAGTTATTTTCACATGCTTCTTGGATGTTCTTTGGCTTAATGGTAGAGACAAAGGTGCAATGAGAGAACTTATCAATCCTTACCATTTTTCCGACACCCACACCGATATCTCCAATTATGTGGTCATGGGGGTGGTCACGAACGGTTAGATAAGCTTTGTGATTATCTGGATCACTTGGAACAATCTCAACATTTTCATTAGTAATGTTAGTCTCAATAACATCGTTAATTTTAACATTACTAATCGAATCATATAAAACATCTACACTATCATCAACATGTGGAATATCCAACAAAAATTCCTTCATTAGATCTTGGCTTAAATTTATCTAAATTACGAAACGTGTTCTTTATGAAACATTTTGAACCAAATACTCGAAAATACTTAACTTGAGGCTTTTTATCATATAATAGTTCAAAACAAGTTTTGTTCGTTCGGGACCTCACTAGGATCCTATTAAGCACATAAAATGATGTGTGCACCGCCTCTGCCCAAAATTGAAGTCCAAGATGACTATCATGGATCAGGATGTGTGCAGACTCAATAAGGATCCTATTCTTTCTCTCAACAACACCATTTTTGTGGTGGTGCGCTAGGGAATGAAAAATTGTGAGTACTCCAGTTGTCATCACAAAACTTAGAGAAAAGTTCATTCCCAAATTCCCCTCCATGATCACTACGAATAGTGATAATGGTGGTTCCTAAGAGATTTTGAATTTTCTTTGCAAATTTGGTAAACTCATCAATGGCTTCATTTTTATTAGTTAAAAATGATATCCATGTAAATCTAGAAAAGTCATCTAAAATGACTAATCCATAATGAGCATTTCCTAAAGTTGCTACTCTAGTAGGACCAAATAAATCTAAATGAAGCGATTCTAGGGGCCGCTTAGAAGTTATGCCATTTTTAAGTTAAATGAAGATTTACGAAGTTTACCTTGTTAACATGAATCACAAAAGATTTTCTTATTAAAAGATATTTTCGAAAAGCCTTTGACTAAATCATGTTTAGCTAACTTATACAAATGCTTAAAATGAACATGCCCAAAACGGTGATGTCATAATAATTGTTTATTAGAATGAGCAACTAGGTAATGTTCAAATGATTTAGGCATACTTAAAATATAAATATTTTTATGTCTAATGCTGGAAAATAAAACATGTGCATCATTATCAATAATACTACACAAACTCTCTCCAAATTTAACCTTTAACCTTTTCACAAAGTTGACTTATAGAGATGAGGTTATGAAATAAACCTTCTACTAAATAAACATTATTAATTAAAGGTTTTAATAGGTTACCGACTTTACCTACTCTGATAATGGTTCCCTTTTGATCGCCTCCCAAGGTGACCGTTGCACCGTCCTTGATGCGGATCACTTCGGAGAGCAAGTAGAGATCTCACTTTCATGTGTTTGGAGCAACCGCTATCGGGTATCCATGCTCTTTTTCTTGTTCTTGGGTACCTACATAGTATATCATAAGCTCATGGTACCCAAGCTTGTTGTGTCCAAGGGGGTTAGCACTTTGAAAACCAAGTCCAAGGGGACTTTGGCTTCCCAACATAGTTACCACTATTTATCACATCACTAAAATAAGAATTTACATAAGCATTCCTATCATTTGTGCTAGTGTTCTTGGGACCCCAAATAGTGTATGATTTGAGAGTCCTCTTCCTAGTTGCATGCACATTAGGTTGAGGTCTACGTGGTGCATGTTGCTTAAGAACATGTGGTTAAGCATATGAAGGTGGATGAGGATAAGCATCCGACATAAAAGGGTTATATGCAAAATGAGGAGCATGCATATGTTATGGTGCATATGGAGCATACACGTGATGTGGTGGATAAGAATGAGCATACGTGGAATGATGAGTATGGACATAAGAATGTGCGTGAGCACATGCATGAGCACGTGCATGAGCATTTCTCAAGTGTGGGTTTGCACGTGCCCATGGGTATAGAACATAAAATGCATCATGCTTGTTCACATGAGAAGTAGGAGTGTTCATACGTGTGTGAATGTTAGTGTACATAAAGGCATGCCCTTTCTTTTTATTTCCACCCTTAGTGGGTTTCTTGTCAAAAGAAGGAACATGTGGAGTGGTGACTTTCTTGGTAGATTTGCTGCCAATTGACGAGCGTTTATATTCTATATATTCACGCACGTCTTCTTCGTGATTTTCCGTTGATTTCCATCGTTTCATACCCGTTCTTTCGTTATTTTGTATCTTTTCACTTTCTTCATGTTTTTGTGCGAATGCAGGAGATTGCCAGCGTTGGGGACGTTTAAAGAAGATATCACGAGCCCTCAGAGCAACGGGAGGAGTCACGCGTGATCCAGAGGGTCAAACGATGAAGAATGCTATATTTCAGCCCTCAACCGATCGGGTGGACACAGCCACCCGATCGGTTGATGCACGTGTATCCTACCCGGACGGCAACTAAAGAAGAGCAGCAGCTCGCTCGATCGGTTCAGCGATCGGGTGAACCGACAGAACTCTCTGTCTAATTGCACTGAATTCCAACTGATCGGGTGAAATATCACCCGATCGGTTCACCTGTAGCCGCAATTCCTCGAACGACGACCCGGTCACGCCACCCGCTCGCCTCAGCGCCCGGTTGAAAATATTCAAAGCTCTCACCCGATCGGTTGACTCATCAACCGATCGGGTGGCGATTTTTCTGTGGGTTTGGACCCGAACCATTAGGGTTTCGAAGGGGACTATAAATACATGGTGTTGGCCGACTGAAAGGATATCCTCTTCAGTTTTTAGGGCTTTTTGCCCCTTTCTCTTGTGAGACGTAGATTCGTTTAGATTAGGTCTTTTGATCAATAAGTCTTGTAATGGATTGAAGATTCAAACTCAAGATAAGTATTTCTTTCTCTTATTTTCCATTATTTTGTATTGTTTTCATTTTGCTCAATGGTGAATGTGTGTTTGTCATTTTTATTGCTTTCTTCTATGTTCTTCACCATTGAGTAGCTCTTGATGAACCCTAATACGGGTTAGAGTAGGATTGATGCTTGGGTTGTTTCATTTGGCTTGGTTGCATGGCATGTGTTCGATGAAATGTGTCAATGGGGGTTTCTAGTAATCTGAGTCCAATTCGTATGGTAACACACTAGTTGTGTTGGGGATTTGGGTCCGGTGTCTTGTCCAGTCAAGATCCGCTTCGATGTATTGCTAGAAATCACATTCGACCTATTTGGCCATTAGGGTCGCGCGGGGGTGTTTCATTGTCATTGGCGGGAGAAAGACCGCCTCTGACCGTCGGGCCAAGGGGGAATAAACTTGGCGGTTGACCCCCTAGCCATAGCTCACGCCCCTAGCGTAGACATCGAGTCCTCGCGCGTGGGAACGGCTTGGACAAAATGTTGGGAGTTATCATTGTGGCCTTAATGCTCCCGGCTGCGGAAGGTGTTAATGGACATGGGAATGCCCACCGTCCGGAACTGGGTAGGCCTAGCGTACTAGGCACCGATCGGAATATCGGGCCATGGATGCTGGGTACCACCTTTTGGGGCAATGTCTCACCCTGGGTCAAGTCAAATGCCAAGTGTCATGAATGCTCTAGCCCGTGTTAGCGGGGATTCATTTCGTGTTTTCTTTATTTCTTTCTTTTATTTCCACACTTCCACCCACATTGTCCGCGTAGCTAGCACACAACCTAGGCGAGGCTAGTAGCCATTCAAGCCATCCACCTCCCTGAGTTCGATAAACCCGCACCCTACACTAACCGTGCACTTGCGGTAAAACGACACCGCGCCCAAACCGTAAACGGGGCACCGGTCAAGTTTTTGGCGCAGTTGCCGGGGAGGCGTTCGGTTTGATATTAGCTTAGCTTGGGTTCGTTAGACCACGCATAAAAAAAACAAATACAATAACCGAGAAATTTTTTTCCCACCATTATATTATCTTTTTGTTATTCTCTTGTACTATTGACGCTCCTCTCTAGTTCTCTTATTTTTGTTGTCCAGGTATCTTTGGTGTAACCATGTGGAGATCAAATTTCGATGCTCAGATGGGAGGATACGATCCTTATTCAGTTGTGGTTTGTGAGACTTGTGGGATGGCGGGGCACATGTATTATGATTGCCCATTTACGCTTGAGAGCCTCCCCCTACACCAAGGCCAAACATTTTCCCACAACCATTACCCAAACACCTCCCATCCATTTCCTCAACCTTATATCCCTCCACCAACACAAGAAGAATCAAGCCTCGTGTCTCTCCTTGAAAGTGCCATGTTTAACCAGGGCCAATTATTACAAGACTTCATGGTACCAATCACCGAGCCTACACCGAGGAGAGGGGATGAAGGAGAGGATATACCCACTTTCATGGTTGAGACCACCATCTCATCGGCCACCATAGACAAATCTTATGCTGATACCCCATTTTTCCAACACTACCACTTGGATGACGAAGCATTTTTTGATGGTGATAGTGAGGATAGGGAGATGTCTCTAGGATTTGTGGGAGAGACTTCTCATCTTGATTTGGATACCCCACATGGGTCCTACGAGGGCACCGAGGAGACCACAGAGCTTATCCATACTGGCGAGGAGGATGTGTGTGAGGACACGGACACCACGACAACATACGAGTGGTCAACCATGAGGATGTCATTTAGGACATCGGGCAGATGGTGGAGCATGAGCATACCGTCGAGGAGGATGTGCATGAGGGCTTGGATACGATCGTCCACTTCATGGAGCCCGAGCCACATCCACCTCTACCGTCACGCTCCACTTCTTCTGCGGCTAAGCATCTACTTGAGCATATTGCCCCTATTCAGGGAGATTTTCATACTCACTCTCACTCCACTTTAGAGTCTCGCTTTTCACGTCCTATTCCTTTAGACTTATATATTTTTGACACACCATATCTCTCGCAGGACACAAGATCGACTTCCCTTGATGTATGTTGCGGTGTGTCACCACCTGGAGAGCCACTTCTCATGGAGAGCGAGGATTTGGTCATCGCCAGTACAGAGGATAATGACCCATTCTCAGGGAGTATTCGTCACCCTTTTATTATTTTTTCATCTTATGTTGACGATTATCTCTGGGATACATTTATTTTGGGAAATAATTTCTTGCCATAGACTAATGCACCTCGTCCTTTGCAGGTCACAGGTGGACACCTACGAGGGATGCTTGGAGGTGCATTGCTTGGGTCCATTGGCACTCGTGGCACAGCGCTTCTGGCGGAGCCACAGAAGTAGCAGTTAGAGCAGCTACCTGCCCCACTCCAGATCTTGGATCCGCCTATGCTCGGGTGTATCCTAATCCAGTAGTGTAGAAATTTATAGCTTTCTAGTTTAGATTAGAATAATCTCGTCTCCTCTCATGGCGAGAGGAGCGTATCTAGGGTTTGTTTTTGTATTATAATAACCCATCTTATCGTGCTCTTCTATCACTTCTACCGTACACACCCCACATCCTCTACCGAGGAGGACGAGGACACTTCCTCTTCTGCATTTTGATTTCTTTCTTTTATTTTCCGATTTTCCCCTAGCATATTTCTGCATCACATTGATCATATCATTTCGCTGGCATTGTCATGTTCAGCTTGGGGGAAATCGATTTTTGTGCATGTTGCGTGTGTATTTATCGTGTGTTTGTGTCTGTGAGTCCTTTGTTGTTTTTATTTTCTGTGTTTCTTTTTCTTTATTTTCCAATTTCGTTCGTGTGTTTTTCGTGGTTTTCATTTTTTGTGTCGGTGCGTCACCCCCCCATTTTCATTGTCTTCCCATTTTCACTATTATTGCATTGAGGACAATGCAAGTTTCAGCTTGGGGGAGTCGCACTTCGTGCGTCATTTGTGTCCTTTTTCTTCGTTTTTGAATCGTTTTCTTCGTGGTTTTCTTTTTCTTCTCTTCTTTTGTCCTCTCTCTCTCCTAGAGATGACCCCATATGATGAGTTACCACAAAACTACACACACACACACACACACACACCCAGTATGGCTTCGATAATCACTTTCACTAACCCTAGGAAGCCCAGTCCTCTGGCATTTCATGCTTCGTGGGTCCACTTTGCTTTTATGTGAGTCGTGTGTCATGTCTAGCTTATAGTGTGCTTCTACTTTGTGATGTTGATTTATATACCTACCCTTGGTTGACTCCTAGATTATCATGCTTCGATATTGAATATGCGGTATTTGTTTCTACTGTCTGCTTCTATATGCATGCTATATATATATACTAGTCATGACCCGTGCCCTCGGGCACGGTTCATTTATGATATACACTAAAAATCTGTGTTCTCCCCAAAAATTATTTACCCCTCCAAAATTTAAACGAACAAAAATTTAGCTTCGACGCGGGCACCTTCTAAATTTTTTCTCCCTCAAAATCTCCATACACAAAAAAGAACATAGGTACTATTGTGTAATGCCTTACAATTTTATACAACTTATCATATAAAAATACAAAACCACCAAAATTACTTACAAACGATAGCCTTGCAACTTCAAAGCTCGAGCCATAATCTTAACCATCCTATACTGGTGTCTTCTTGGGGGACATGCTAGACTTCACCCTTGTCATTCACTGATGTCTTCTTCGGTAGTAGCACATGGTTGATGTTCGATAGGACTCCATGTGAGCGATAAAGAACATGACAAAGTTTTCATGTTTACTAACAAAAGACCAATAAATGTTGTTTAAGGGGTTTGTAATCCATATAGATAAGAAATTGTATTCTCCAGTGGCCTCTCTCTAAGCATTCTCCCAAGACTCCAAAGTTCTTTATCGACATTTTTGCACATCTTTTGCATATCTCACGACATGAATGAACTCATCAACAGAATCAACTTAATTTTGTAAAAGGATCAGAAAGCATTTTAATAAGATCAACACAACTTTTGCATATTATAAGCTTAATTTCTTGAACCATCACTTGTATCCACACATTATATTATGATAACATTGGCTTAAAGTGAAACATTGTTATTAGAATCAAATATACAAAAACACCTTAAAAAATTTAAAAGTCTCTCTCCCTCTCTATTCTACCCTTCCCTAACCAGCATCTCCTTCAGCTACTTCCTCTTTCCTCCCCTGCTTGCTCATTTAAAACTCGTCATGCAAGTCTTCATCATCGCCACCCTCCGCTCTAGAACACAGAGCACCGACTGACCCCTGAAACACAACCAAGATGATCGGATTGCATGCAGTCTCCACCTCCTTGAGATTCTCCTTGTAGTCCTTCTCAGCATTCTGGTTGTCGGCCAGTACTCCAATGCCTCCATGAGAGCAGCCTCGACAAAGAAACAGTAAGTTAAAGACTGCTCCAACAATATAAATTAAAAATAAAGATTAGAGTGACAGTCATTACAAACCTCATATATGTGATGATGTTGCTCATCCACGCAGGCATGATTATAGTATATAGCAAATTGTCTGGCTGAAATAAGTGCCATGTGAATATCAACAAAGGAAAGAAGTTATTAGGAGTTAATTGTTTGATAGTCATAATTATGTGTTATTTATATATTTTACAAAATGTTATGAACACAAAGGAATTGTTTGAATAGCAATATATTTTACAAATTATTGCAAAGGAAGTTTATATATTTTACAAATTTTCTGGCTGAAATAAGTGCCATGTGAATAGCAATAAATGAAAGAAGTTATTAGGAGTTAATTGTTTGATAGTCAAAATTATGTGTTATTTATATATTTTACAAAATGTTATGAACACAAAAGGAATTAAACTCCATTCCTTTTTCCTATCGTTAATATTTAAGTAGAATAAGATACTATTAATTTATGGTGTTTGTATTGAGCAAATAACACCATATATCCCAATATTTTATATATCTTAAGGAATACAGCCAAATTACATACCCATGGGGGGTAGGCATGCCAAAATTCCGCTTGATGTACTCCTTTGTGTTTCTACCTTTTTACCTTTCTAATTATCGATAAACATGTTGCTTCTGCCCCCTATGCTAACAATACCAGTCACAATTGCAGGATCATCATATCCATCTCGATCTCCATGAAGCTCTACAAACTGCATAAATAAAGACGAATAGTGTCATTCAAACCAATTTTTTAATGTCCAAGGAAAAACAAAATAACAGGACTTGAGTATTGTTTCAAAATGAAATACAGCAATGTGAAAGATTCAAGCGTATAGATCACATTACCTTTTCGGTGGTGTTGAACACATGATCTAGAAAAGTTGGCCGGATGGTGGGCAATGCGCATACGTTGAATGGGTGTAAGATGAGCATACATATATTTTAAAGCCTGCAAAATCAACATGTGAGAAACAAATTGAAAAATTCAATATCACTGCTAATCCCTGAAATAAGTTCAATTGCAAAACCTACAACTATCTCTAAATTTGACCAAACTCAAAAAAAAGTGTAAACCCACGCAGCAAGGAAATCACCTGCTCATACGTAGACTCCAAAGAAATGATGTCTAGACCAGTTTTCGCAGCCATCTTTTCCACCTATTAACAGAGAAATTAATGATTCAAGTCCCTAATTGCTAAAAAATCAATATCACTGTTAATGCTCATACGTTGAATGGGTGTAAGATGGGTATACAGATCTTTTAAAGCCAACATGTGAGAAGCAAAGTGAAAAATTCAATATCACTGCTAATCCCAGAAATAAGTTCAATAACAAAACCCACAACTGTCTCTAAATTTGATAGGTTTTTTTTCACTGCTGAAATAAGTTCAATATCACTGCAAGTAAAAATTCAATATTACTGCATTTGATAGGTTCTTTTCCCAAAAGCGTAGATAAATATTTGGAGTTTGGGTTGATAACCATTTATGAGCTGTCCCATTGCTACCTAGGGCTGCATGTTAGTTTGATGAATCTGGGAAGAGAATTAGCAATCATACACATTGAGTGAATCAAAATAATGCATGAAATAATGTATCTTTGTCATATGTCTCATCCTTCACGAATTAGCGTTATGTCAGCTGCTAATAAGCCTTACTACCTATGGTTAATTACCAAAACAGGTCCAATATCAAAAATGCAATATCATCACCATTAAGCCCAACCACCAAAGGTTGACTACCAAACCGATTCATTATCAAAAGGCAATAGAATCACAATTATCAGGTTGAGAAGGCTAATCAAGAAGATAACCCAAATTTGTAGAACACTGTGGCAGCACAGATAAACCCTATTATGCTCTGCCAAATTCTTCAATAAGGATCCAACGAATGGATGTAAATATTATTTGACCATTCAACAAAAATGAAGAAAGCCTTTAAAATTGAAGAGTATTGAAATTAAACTGTCTTTAATCATAATGAAAACAATGAAATTATGCACGAAAATGATTTTCAATGAGATACAACATTATTAAACCAGGACACGCTCAAAATATTAGGGAAAGCATGAACATGTGTACATGTTTGGGAGTGAATCGAAGTTCAAAAGTTTAAATAAAGCGGCTTTGCAAGGACATGTTTAGAAGGTCATATGTCAATATATGAGTACATAAGAGCTTATTTAAACATTTCATACCATGATTATCTTGGAAATGCCACGTATTCCTTGTCGGAGTATATCATCAGCCAGGTTGAATGCTTCAGCCACAGGAGTATTTGGGGAAACTACAGTCAACAACTTGTCATTTGGAATAATGATAAGAGTATCTACGTTGTTTCGTAATGCCACAACTCCTTGTGCCTGAAGTGCTCTTTTTGTCCTTCAAATGAAAATGGAGTTGTTACAATACCTACGGTCATGATACCCATTGAGTTTGCTGTCTCGGCTATTATAGGAGCAACACCAGTTCCAGTTCCTCCACCCATTCCAGCCTGCACATCATGATCATGCATACATATCAAACTAAAAAATATTCTATGCTGCATATCCAGTTGCCTTGTGTATGTGTGTGAATAAAGGTGATCCCCTGGGTGAATTATGCAAAGATACATAGAAGAAATGTGGCATTGTACCATCTCTGGCATAACAGAATGAAGATGGTATGAAAAATAGTTAAAGAAGAAAAGCGGGAATTTACTTGCCATCTCCAAAGATTAAAGATGTGGGCATCCTTGATGTTTTTTGGATCAAGGTGAACAACCCTAAATGAAGCAAATACCTTGCATCTTTTTGGAATCTTGTATCATGTCCGCATTTAACAAAAGAGCATGAAAATTTTGTATCAATTTGTTTCATAAAAGATATGGACAACTATCTACTTTTATTAAAAAAAATTACATGTTTATCATTCAATTTTGGCACAGGAATAAACTGCCAGAACATGTCACAGAAAAATCTGCCAAGATACGAAACAAATTTAGAGCGAGACCTTTAAAATGGATGTCAGTTGTAGCTCACCTGAAAGCTCCACTGATAATGTTGGCCACTCGAGGTGTCTCGTTGACTACCTGAACAATTAAACACATAAAGATGTGAACAGTTGATACCCATTTATGAGCTATCCCATTGCCACCTAAGGTTGCATGTTAGTTTGATGAATCTGGGAAGAGAATTCGAAATCATACACATTGAGTGAATCACATAGCCTTGTAGTCGCTCCACTCCAAGGGTTCAGACTTGTGGTTCTTCCGAGCTTTAATCTCATCATGCTCCTGTTACAGAATCACATGGCATTACAGGCTGTTAAAATCATGCTTCCACCTTACAGAAATAGACCAACTTGAGATCTTCCAAAAATTATATCAAACAAAATACAACCTTAAATAATTTCATTCATGGAAAGAAAATCCAAAATTACATATATAAACATGATGATAACAGAACAAATCTTGATCACTCCCAATAACCGAACACATCCTAATTCTGTTCCTTTAAACTGAAAACCACTAATAAAAGGCAGGCTCCTAGCCATCGAAACCATAAAATTATGTCCCTGTCGCTTAAGGGCATAACTGACGTCAATTGTTATCACCGTCTTTCAGCCTGCATGCTCAATGTAGGTGACAACATCATAGATGACGTTCTCGAGGAAGATCTTAAGGACTACACACATCTCATTATAGATGAGACCACAGATCTCTTCACTCCCCCACTGTAAGATAGGCAATAGATCGCCGGCTTCGTGATACCCTGGATGTTGTCACAAAAAACTTTCTGGTGGTGTTTCAATCCTCCCTTCCCCACTCCCTTTCCTCCCTTCCCACAATCAGATATTTTCCTGGACTTGTGCTCGATTGAAACAGTTAGAGCTTACAATGTGGAACTTAAAGATGCAAGAGGTACACATAAATGGGTTGAAATAGTCATCTAATGAGATATTAAGCATTTTCTTGATCAATCACCAAAATGTGCATATATTCAGAATGTGCATATACACAGAAAAAAGCATTTCTTGATCAATCACAAAAATGCATATACCCAGAATCTCAGTCTCTATGCTTCTCGTAGAAACAATATAACAGCATATATGTGTAAACTTCTTGAGAGATACATTCCTTTTAGTAACTCCATTTGACATTAAACCTAAAGCAACACAAATCTTCTACTGGATGGAAAAATATTCGGGGGGGACCAAAAATTTATAGGGAAAGATGACGGTTGCAAACTAAATCTGAAAGGGCCTCGGAGGATAAAAAGAATTTTTGTTTTCCCACTACTTGATGATCCTAAACATCAAAATAAGCACAAATATTAGCGAAATCATTGTGCTAACTTATTAGACAACAAAAAATTAGTTTCTAAAAGGATCAGGTATTTTTATCGGATAGCATCCGATGCGATTCTCTTTGGGTATGTATGGAATTCTTGTTGGATATATAGAATATAGACTTTTTTTTTATTTAAAGTGGTGCATGAATATGGCCAGATTCATATTGTATCAATTTCACGTTTACAGTTTTAATGTTACAGATAAAGGGTGCAAATAATAATAAGAGTTCCACTTTGCTTATTTACTTTCTACATATAAACTTATTGCAGTGTAACATCCGATATGATTCTCATTGGTTACTCATGAGATTCATGTTGGATACATGATCACCTTAGAATATATAATTTTTTTGATTTAAAGTGGTGCATGGATGTGGCCAGATTTAAGAAACAAAACAAAAAAATCAGAACATATTTCATCCAAACAATGACTTATTGAATCTCCTCAATTGGCCTTGAGACTACGCTGTATGTCACTAACAATGACTTATTTTTTCACAACTGGAATATCTATAATGGAACACGTTAATATAATGAACTGACAAAGGTTGAATCTTGTAAGCGTTAATACGTTGGTTGATCTTGGTACATTCATTATAGTATAAAAGTAAATTATGGAGAAGTCCAACATTCAACACTCAATTCATTTAGGCAGATATTCCTATGTCTACTTGGAACACTTGCAGAATTTCAGCCGTTTTGACTTCTCGTTAGGTTGCTATGACCAAAACCATGTAACATGAACAGTCCTATCCTAAAACCATGTCGCATTGGACCCACACAATGGACACAAGTGTACTATGTATCTATTAGAATTTTTGTGTCGGCATGTTATGTCCATCAGGGTGTTGCCATGTCTATGCGAGATAGCCCAAATTATCAAAAAATGGTAAAAGAACAAAAAATAGGAAGGTAATTAAATGACGACAATGAAAGAAATTGTTTTTAACAAAATAAAAATGGAGCCTAACAATATAATTCTAAACCAAAACATGGACGTATATGCTAAATGGACAAAGTGTTACGCATCTCTAATCTTAAGCACAACCACAAAGCCCAGAACAGGGTATTATACCAGTGAGAAACTGATCGAGTTATAAAGTAATATGTGGGAAGAACTCATCTGCAATTCTTAATGTGCAATGTTTCTCCGTAATTTACCTGAAAGTTAACAAAATGATTTCAGTCCTGAAATTAGACCAGTGAGAAAGTTAACAAAAATGATTTCAAAATGATTTCAAAATGCGGAATACCTGTAATTAGACCAGTGAGAAAGTTAACAAAATGATTTCAGTCCTGAAATTTCATCTGCGAAATGTTGATGAACTCAATTTACCTGAAACGTAGCGGGATGTGTCCTTTAATGGTCTAATAAATTTTACATGCAACAATTTGTTATGAGCGTCGGTCATTCCAAGGTCGCACAACACTGTCTTGTTTGAAGAATGAATGTACAAATGTAAAGACCTTTGGATACATATTCAAAAGAAAGATTTCTTGATACCAAGTTGTTGATCATTGTGGCTACATGTTGGAAGCATGCTTCTAATAGTATGTACATTTCAGGTTTAACCAAATACGGTACTGAAGATTTTAAGAACTAACTGCAGCAATAAATGTCCATAAAATATGGCAATATAACATGATCTTTACATTAGAGTAGTAGACGATGTCATTGGTTATTCTTTTGACTTATGAGTGCTTTCCCAAATGATAAGTTCTCATTCTAAATATACTACTGCAACTGAACTTAATGTATTGTATATCATATCCTATTATAGCAATTTGAATTCAAACACCCACTATTGTATCATGGCAATATTGTGAGAAATATGAATATCAAATTGAATACCCATTGTCCTGATGCTATGCTAAAATTTCATATCCTGTCAATTTGAAATAGCAATTTGAATACATGCACCCACTATTGTATCATGTCAATATTGTGTGAAATATGAATATCAAATTGAATACCCATTGTCCTGATGCTATGCTAAAATTTCATATCCTGTCAATTTGAAATTTCATATCCTGTCAATTTGAAATTTGAGTTTGTGTGGGTGTTAAGAATATTAATCCCACAGTGAAAAATTGAATATGGAACAAAATTATAGAATGTCATTGGTCAGATTAACACACAAAAGCATGGATTGAAGTGCATGGGTCTTAAGTTTGAGTGTGTGTTATGAATGCTCCTGTCTTAAGATTGAAGTGCAAGAATTTTGTGGTATATGACATGAGTACAGAAAAAATGAACACATAAACAAAAACTTTACTCACATGCTCTAGTGTTAGCAGATCTAGTTACCAATTAGGAATAGAAGAAGAGAGAAGAATTTGGCATTCCGATCTAGTTACTAATTAGGAATAGAAGAAGAGAGAAGAATTTGGCATTCCTTTGAGATTTGGCAGCGAGCTAGTCGAAGAGAGATTTAAGATCGTCTTGCTCCGGTTTCGAGAATGCAACCTCCCTGAAAATGTACTCATCACATGTACTGAGGAGAAATAGATATGCCCAGATCACCATAAATTACACCGAAGCTTTGATATGCCAAAAGAAACCGGCTCTTATATTATTCTTTCTTGCGAGCCTACATGAATAAAAATAAATAAAAATAAAAATATGCACACAAAATAAAGGGAAAATTTTGCACACAATAAAAATACAGTTACAGATGCAAACCTGCAAGTAACATGAAAAACATCATTCAGTCTTCTCAACATAGTACTTCACTTGGGACATCTCTTCTACTTCTTACTCTGCCATTTCTATCAGCATCAGATCCTCTCTCCCTTTGTCATTGACTTCGAGTCACCGAAATTCTTTGTAGCTCACCCCCAAATGCCAACCCTGCATCTCAACAGAACAGCCTCTTCCAGCTTGTTCATTCAGATTGATCCACTTCCTCCTCATTGCTTCATCGGCCAGCAAGCAAAACAATCCTTAAACGGGTAGTAACTAAATTTCTTTGCATCGAGGACCATAGATTCACATAATGCATCCCCCCACCTTGCAAACACTTATTTAGGGATGCTATCCTAATAATGCTCGGGTTTAAGAAGTCCCTTGCACTCCTCTTTAGGGTATTTCACTGTCGATATGTTCTCTTTCATCGTCGTACTAATGTACTGGCTTATATAGTCGAAACAAAATGCATAAGAGCAATTAGGATTGGAGTCAGCAAATCAATAAATGCATGAGAACAATCAGTGAATCACAATCCAAATCAATAAATTTCATGAGATAGCACGGTTTTGTATCGGTCCAATTTTCCATAAGAAACATGGATTACACCTACGATCATCACTATTTTTCATCTCCTCAGACATATCCATGATAAAATCTGCCTGACAGATGGTGGCGCTATTGCTTATATCCTCCTCCCATGCTCACACCATCCCAATGCACATAGCTCGCCTACTACTGCTCCCAACACTATTGTTGCTGGCACCTATTTGAAACCAACTGCTGCCTGGCAATGTACTGCCATTCGACTCTTCCTCCTCCTCCATTTCATTATACTCCAAGATCCTCCTTTTAATGCTCATCTTCTCCTCTATCTCTACAGCCTCCTCATGCTTTGTGCTCTGAATCAGTGAGCAATCCACTGGAATATACATCTGCTTTGTCTGCTGCTTGTTTCCTTTATTCACCAGCACCTTCAATCTCACCTTAGTGCTTCGCCCCACTACCACTTCCTTCTTCATTAAGTGTTTCTTCCCCACTCTCTCCCTCCACAGCCCTGGCATCCTTAGTAGACACCACAAACATGTTCATTGGAATCATCATTCTGATAGTAGGCCTAGGACTCTTGTAATAGAGCTTGAAGCTAGTTCATGGTCAAAGTTTTTTATGTTCTTTGGATCAACATCGACTGACTTCTGGCAGACCTGGACATTGGCATCCTCATTAGAACCAGCAACAGCTCCACTGTCATCCTCATCATCACCATCAGACCCATCATTGGACTTGCCATCATAAGACAAACATGAGAAAACACTAACATTGAATAGAGACTTGGCAAGAGCTTGCACACCCATTATGCAAATTAAAATTAGGAATTGACAAAGAGAGAATTAAAGTGCATGACTTTAAATAAATAAAATTATAAGTTATACAAAATAAGCACTTACTGGAATGTTGTCATGAATGAAATTATATTTACGTAATGTTTGAATGAGCCTACAATCTATTCCTAGGAGTTTCACTGCCTACAAAAGATTCAAAATATCAGCAAACATCCAAGAGACAAAGGATTAAGCACTTAAGAAGTATAAAATAACACATCAGTAATGGCATTTGTTCCTGGTTTCATGATATCAGTTGAGGAAAGCAAATTTTAGTGAATTCTTCTAGAAAGCAAACTGTTACCTGCACGTAGCCCGCGATCACAGCATTCCATGAGGCCGAGCACCTCTGAGGCATTCCATCAAACACCTCTATTGCCTCCTCCAGCTTCCCCATCCTTGAGTACCCACTAACCATCCTTGTCCACGTCACCACGACCCTCTCGCCCATTCCATCAAACACCTTGCACGCGTCTTCATCAACCTCAAACCCAAGAGTTAGGAAACCCAATTGGTAATTTTTGAAGACATTTTTGAAGACAAAACTGAAGGAAAGATATAAAAAGATGAGATTTTTACCTGGAATACGATGATGAACTTGGAATCAAAGAAGAGGAAGATGCCCCCATCGCTGCTGTTGCCTAAACAAATCTGGAGAGCTCTGTTCTAATAAAGCTGGAGAGGTCTCTAAGGCGGATGACTTCCATTCCTGGGTTCCATCAGATGGGCGTGTCGAGGTATCCATTTGTGAAGTAGCTCTTCTTGATGTGCTAACCAAGGTAGAAGATGAGGGTGCTCTTCTTGTTGTGCTTGCTCATCGTGATAATGGAGGAAGAAGAAGATGGCGAGGAGCTCCGGTGAGATGCGTGTGTGATGTGAGGAAAATGTTTCCCTCTAGCGTGATTACGTTTGGGAATTGAGATGTGATCAAAAAAATTTCCCCCCCATTTGTGATGTGAGCAAAATTTTCCCTCTACTGCGATTACGTTTGATTTCAATTTTTTTTTAAAATTGATAGGCTCTGATATATACAATATCTCATAACTCAATTTCTCATACCCTATATACAATCTATATAAACATCACACCCAATTACACATAACCAAAACCAAATTCTCTTATCCATTATCTCTTATCCATTATCTCTTAACCAAAATCTCTTATACAACAATACACATAACCAATATCTCTTATCCAAATTCTCTTATCCAAAAACCCATGATAACATCCCTGTTTTATAATATAGATATATATATATATATATATATATATATATATATATATATATATATATATATATATATCGTATACTTCATTTGGCATGTCTCAGGATTCCACAATTAAGGACTAGGATAACCCATTTAGCCCATGCTCTAACTTGCGAGAAATATTTCCTTTGCCCAAGTGTTTAGAATCCGATTTCTTTTTTTGTTTTACTTGGTGCAAATCCCATCGTCATGTACCGTTCTCCCACTTGGGAGAATACACATGTATATATCCCAAAATCCAAAAATCCAAAAAAAGAGAGAAAAGAAAAACCCAAAAAAAGGGAGAAAAGAAAAGAGAAAAAGAAAAAAATATGTATAACCAAAAATCCAAAAATATATATACAAATACCCAAAACCCAAAAAAAATTCCAGTGTGAATATTTTCCTACCTGTCGAGAATAAAGGGAAGGCGAGAATGTGCACCGAGTGTTCTACTCCATACCTTCTCAACCTCCATCGTTTTCGAAAACACTTGGCATAGGAACTCTCTAGCGGTTACCTAGGCGATAGTGTGGTGATTTCCTAGTCCCTTGCTGTGGAGTCCCCGATGCATGATACGCTTCTATTCTTATACTCTTCTCATGCATGCTTGAGCTACTATTCACAGTGATTTCAAATTGAATTGATATTTGGGTCATTCCTTGGATTTGTGTATATGGAGCCGTATTGCACAATGTAGATAGCCACACCGTCTGCTAGCGCACGACCACACTCACTCGCGCTTCACTGCATAGGCCCACGACACTTGTTTGGACTCACATTCCTTGGTTTGGTGTTGTGTTTTATCGTATGCTTGCTTAGGGTGGCGTGTTTGATTTTGTTGGCTCTGATAGGCGATCTAGGAGTTTTCTCTTTCCGTCTCTTTCTCTCTATTTTGCCCTCCGAGCTCCTACTCTCACTCGTCTTCCTCGAGAACGAGGAAGGGTTCAGCTTGGGGGATTTTGACGAGCGTTTATATTCTATATATTCACGCACGTCTTCTTTGTGATTTTCCGTTGATTTCCATCGTTTCATACCCATTCTTTCGTTTTTTATGTATCTTTTCACTTTCTTCATGTTTTTGTGTGAATGCAGGAGATTGCCAGCGTTGGGGACGTTTAAAGAAGATATCACAAGCCTTCGGAGCAACGTGAGGAGTCACATGTGATCCAGAGGGTCAAACGATGAAGACTGCTATATTTTAGCCCTCAACCGATCAGGTGGACACAGCCACCCGATCGGTTGATGCACGTGTATCCTACCCGGACGGCAACTAAAGAAGAGCAGCAGCTCGCTCGATCGGTTCAGCGATCAGGTGAACCGACAGAACTCTCTGTCTAATTGCACTGAATTCCAACTGATCGGGTGAAATATCACCCGATCGGTTCACCTGTAGCCGCAATTCCTCGAACGACGACCCGGTCACGCCACCCGCTCGCCTCAGCGCCCGGTTGAAAATATTCAAAGCTCTCACCCGATCGGTTGACTCATCAACCGATCGGGTGGCGATTTTTCTGTGGGTTTGGACCCGAACCATTAGGGTTTCGAAGGGGACTATAAATACATGGTGTTGGCCGACTGAAAGGATATCCTCTTCAGTTTTTAGGGCTTTTTGCCCCTTTCTCTTGTGAGACGTAGATTCGTTTAGATTAGGTCTTTTGATCAATAAGTCTTGTAATGGATTGAAGATTCAAACTCAAGATAAGTATTTCTTTCTCTTATTTTCCATTATTTTGTATTGTTTTCATTTTGCTCAATGGTGAATGTGTGTTTGTCATTTTTATTGCTTTCTTCTATGTTCTTCACCATTGAGTAGCTCTTGATGAACCCTAATACGGGTTAGAGTAGGATTGATGCTTGGGTTGTTTCATTTGGCTTGGTTGCATGGCATGTGTTCGATGAAATGTGTCAATGGGGGTTTCTAGTAATCTGAGTCCAATTCGTATGGTAACACACTAGTTGTGTTGGGGATTTGGGTCCGGTGTCTTGTCCAGTCAAGATCCGCTTCGATGTATTGCTAGAAATCACATTCGACCTATTTGGCCATTAGGGTCGCGCGGGGGTGTTTCATTGTCATTGGCGGGAGAAAGACCGCCTCTGACCGTCGGGCCAAGGGGGAATAAACTTGGCGGTTGACCCCCTAGCCATAGCTCACGCCCCTAGCGTAGACATCGAGTCCTCGCGCGTGGGAACGGCTTGGACAAAATGTTGGGAGTTATCATTGTGGCCTTAATGCTCCCGGCTGCGGAAGGTGTTAATGGACATGGGAATGCCCACCTTCTGGAACCGGGTAGGCCTAGCGTACTAGGCACCGACCGAAATATCAGGCCATGGACGCTAGGTACGACCTTTTGGGGCAATGTCTCACCCTGGGTCATGTCAAATGCCAAGTGTCATGAATGCTCTAGCCCGTGTTAGCGGGGATTCATTTCGTGTTTTCTTTATTTCTTTCTTTTATTTCCACACTTCCACCCACATTGTCCGCGTAGCTAGCACACAACCTAGGCGAGGCTAGTAGCAATTCAAGCCATCCACCTCCCTGAGTTCGATAAACCCGCACCCTACACTAACCGTGCACTTGCGGTAAAACGACACCGCGCCCAAACCGTAAACGGGGCGCCGGTCACCAATAGTGTTTTTGACACCACTTGTGGATGCACCGGAGGAGGATGGCCTAACAAATTCTATAGTCACACCACTATATGAGGTGTGTGAATTGGATACATTTGCCTCCACATAACTGCTCGATTCTAGATTTGCACCCGGAAATACGAATGTCGTTTTACCGCAAGCGCACGGTATCTAAATATATCGACGAACGGGTATCGAATCCATAAGGAGGCGTTGCTTATACTACCTATCGATCCTAGGCTGGGTTAGGCTTCGATGTCTTATTGGGTGGAGATGGATTACGAAGGAATGTCGTAATGGCGATGGAAGTGGAATGGGAGGGTGTCACGATCGGCAAGGCATGACCAAGTCTCTACAGAAAAAGAACACAAAAAGAACAAAGAGAAACAATCGAGAGAAAGATCGCTAGGATGTCAGGAATCCCCGTTTGGGCTTTCGGGTTTTGTTAACAGGTCACGGATCCTTTCGTCGAACAACGTGCGGGTAGGATTGTCGCATCCGGAGATGGGAACGATCGTTCGACTTTCGTCGTCACGCTCATCTAATGCCTCCCTTGCACAGTCGTGCTTTTGCAGTCATCTTTGCACATGGACGTGTGCATTACGCTCGATACTTGGTTCACATACCACAAATCTGTATCCACTCTCATGATCTACGGACTGGGGTACCACTCTACGGTTGGTTCAGGCAGTCAGGTTACTCTCATAATCACTAACTAGCGGATCGAGGATTAGTGATCGCCCCTTGCTCTCGAGTCACTCTCGTGATCACAAACCCTAGAAACGGCAGCCAAGCCAAAATCAAATTCGTGGGGATTGTCCCTAGAACGTGGATCTACTTTTGTAATCCTCCAATTATAGGACTAATCCTCCAAAACCCCTTATCCAAACTACTATAGAGCAACCGTAGATTCGTCCAACTAAAGTTAACCCATCACCTTAACCTTAGAATCCTAGGGTTCATCCCTAATCCTAGCAATAAACCTACTCAATCATTACACGAGAGATAGAAACAGCAAGAATCGACATCACAAGCAAATAAAATGAAATCAAAAAAGGATTCAACAATGAAAACACATAAGAGAGCCATCAAAAGAGATTTACAACGAAAGAATACTTATCTAATGAAGATCTGGCGCATAGACATCCAAGAGGGGGTTTAAGCTTAGCCTAACCTCTGAAAAACCCTAGAAACTAGCTATCCTAACATAAGAGAAGATAGCCCCCAAATGGCTGCTCAAATACATACATACATACATACATACATACATACATACATACATATATATATATACACACACACACACAACCCCCCCCCCCCCAAACCCCCAAAATAACCCTAAATCGAGTTGGACCCGTGCTCTCTACCCAGGTAGCTCGGGCTGGCATCTGGAGGTCGCTCGGCCGAGCTATGACACGTGTCTGCTCGAGCACAGATTCCAGCACAGATTCGCCAACTTGCAAAAATTTCATAGGGCTCATCTGACCTCCGATTGGCATGTTCTTGGCGGTGTTGGAACCTTTATGGAGTTTACTATCTGGTAAAAATATGATAAAAATACTGTAAAATCCCTGGTAATAGCATAATTGGAAAGCATGAAGGGCTGTCCAGTTTCCAGCAATGTTGGCCATTTCTACTCCGCTCGGCCAAGCGGCTTGGGTCGCTCGCCCAAGTGAATTAAGAGCTGAAATTCCAGAGAGTTGAAGGCATATTTTTGGGCTCTTCTGATAACTAGCTCGGACGAGCGACTTTGTCGCTCGGCTGAGCGAGATAAGTTGCTCGTCCGAGCACCCCTTGAACTCTTGGCCTCTCCTTCAATTCTTCTCTTCCTTCTCCTCTTTCTCTCTTATCTTTCCTTCTTCTCTCCTTCATTGCTCCCCTCCAGCAATATGAGCTCCTCAGATATGATTCCATTGACGCTATGACATCGACGATCATGTCCACCTCTTCAATATGCTCCAAATCGCTCGATTTTCCTGAAATGCATCAAAATGCTTTCGAAATCAAATAGTTCCAATTATCGACATTAAAGCATATAAAATCGTGATTAAAGCGATCATTTTGACGTGTAAACATGTAGATAAAATGTGGAATATTATGACACATCAAATCTCCCAAACTTCTCTCTTACTCGTCCTCGAGGAAGACTAGTAAGAAGCGAACCCGAGAGAGGAATATAATGGAGGGGTGAGGCGACGAAGTGTGATGACATCAAGGGGCTCAATCTCAAATTCAGCAATTATATGGACTCGTGGGTGCAAGAATATGTGAACACACACCAATATATAATCATAACGCACATTCATGCAAAATACTTGAGTCTCGCTCAAATGAACATATAGTGGATTTCAATAAATGTGATGAACTTGATAATCAATGAAATGAGAATAGAGGTACATCCCATCATAGTTTATCTTGAAATATGCTAAGTCCTTAGAAATGAAACCAATGTCCATAACTCATTCTCTAAGCAGTATAAATATGCAGTGATCAAACATTTTCAAGCATGCATGATATTTTGTTAAGCTTCATGGGATGAGTTAGTAAATTCAATTAAGATAAGGCGTCACCACACTACGCCTGTTTCATGACTCGTAGAACCCATCTACTTTGCCAAGTCTCTATTATATATAGAAGGTGGGGTAAGGATATTGAATTTTTGTGCTTTTATATTGTTTTTGGCTATATAATTTTTTATATACATTTTTCCTTCTTTATATACACGAGATAATTCAATATATACAAAAAGCGGCATATGCATCCCAGACCAAATGGTCTTAGGGCATCGGGTTACAGGGAACCCCTCGGGCCCTTTATTTAGGATATTTATTTGATTTTTGTATTATTGGGATTCTTGCAAACTCACGTAAACACGATGGAATGCAAAGCATGATCAAGGATCATTTATTTGGCTATGCACAAAAGAAAAGAAAAAAGAATAGAATCTAGACATGGCTCGGTTTGAAGAATTCTAATCATCACTACTTTGGTTGTCGTGGAGTTATCCTATCTCTTTTGAATTACTAAACATCCATGAAGCAATAGAATTATCAATCAAATCATGCAAGAGTCAAATAATTTTCAGATTTTTGATTCATTCTTTTTTAGCTCAACTGTTTCGAGAATATGGTTGTGAAAATATGGATTCTACTATGAAAAAGCATATTAACAATGACACTCTAATCAAGGAATTAAACTCTAATGTGACAGATATTAGAGTTCATGAAAAAGTAAATCCATAATATTTCATAAGAAATGAAGCATATGAGACATAAATATAAAAGTGAACATGGTTCATATGAAAGTTTAAAATGTGCTGCACGATGAAGCAAAGTGCGTGCACTGTGCACTCCCCTAAGCTTAAACGTCACATTGTCCTCAATGTGTGTATGACATGAATAGAGAAAAACGACAAAATAGGGAGTTACATAACAAAATAATATCTCTCCCCCAAGCTATTTCATATGGTGCCCGGTGTGGACATATGTGCATAAAAATTGAGGAGAGAAGCAAAGTAAGCACCATGAAATTAGGGTGGGTAATTAAATCATAAAATAGGGTGGGTACAAAAGATAATTGAGCAACCAACATATGGGGTGTATTTATTAAACTAGGAAAGCATAAAAAGTCCTATACTATCCTCTCGCTATTGAGAGGATTCGTAATTATTAAAAGCTACAGCTACACTACTAGTTGATACCATATGTAGTAAAAGGAGGATCTAGTATCTTTGCTGGTGCAGCAAAGGCTCCAGCTGATCCTTCCGTGACTATGCCAGCTGCGTGTCTCTACGGACTCCATCAGATTCCAACAATGCGGTCCCAGCATCTCTCCAAGACTCCACCTGTAACATGAATGAGATAAGCCGCATCAATCTGATGTGGATTATTTTTCCCCAAAATTAAATTTTTCCAAAGAAGAACGTCAAAAGAAATATGTAAATTAAAAATAGGTTGACGATACTTCCCTAAATATATATCTTTGCTCCCGTGTACCACGACGGTCAATTCCTCGTCATTCGTTTTGGGTTCTTCAGGCAACTCTGGCGTATGAGTGTGGATCTCATCGAGTGACTCCTCACTGTGCTCCTCGGCAAGTTCCTCAAGTAGTGACACGTCCAAGCATACCGTTGTTCCATAATCGTATGTGTCCTGTAAAAGGTAAGACGTGTCAAATGTATCTGAATCAAAGTAAATATTGAATGGAATACAAAATTCAGAGATGGAATTTGTAAAAATATCTTCCTGAGTGGGAGCAGTAAGCTCTAGTGGGCAGTCTCATGTCGGATGCTCAGCCATGGTGATGGAAGGGAAAGGTGGTAGAATCTTCTCTGTGGCCTCCTCTTGAACAGCAACCCCTGGCTCTGCAGTGATACTCCCTGAGTGTCTTAATTCAGTTGCCTCATTAGAAGTAACTGCAATCGTGTCAGGTGCCACTGTCTCGTCAGAGGTGACATCATCCACCTCCTCGCAACGCATGGCTTCGATCTCCTCCTCGGTAGGTGCAGATGTGGCTGTAGGCTCATGTATATCCTCCACGGTGTTGAAATGGGTCTTGTTTCCCTCAACTAGAGTAAATACTTTACCATCAATTCTAACTATAGGAGAGAGGTGATGACTAATTAAATCTTGAAATGAAAGCTCAAAAGGATCACCTGCCGTTATTGCCAATGGACCGGTGTATTAGACTACGTTCACGATGCTTCTCAATAGGTCCCTATGTGTGTCCTCATTTTGCTCAACCTGAGGGAATGGTTCAAGAATGAGAGGTGGCTCGGGCACGACACCAGAAGCAATGTCGTTGTCGCCTACAAATCTTTCATCCTTGATGTAATGATGCGAATATTCTCCCCCAAGCTGAATGCCATCATCACTCTCCATAGCCAATGTGAGTTCTTCGTGTGCTTGTGATGTCGGGTGCTCATGAGACGCAAAAGTCTTGCAGATTTCATCGACCTCTTGTTGCAACTTAAGGGTCTCATTCTGCTAAGATCTATTAAGTTCCACGCTCTCCTCAACCCATGCGAATGCCAAATTAATGGGATGATCAGGACTGAAGAGGCAGACACGGCTTTCGTAGGGTATGTGTCCATCCATGTCACAAGACTCTTAATAGGTATAGAACTCTTGGTAGTGGTCATATCCTTCAATCTGATAGTACGGGTCATGTGGATAATATTTGTATTCTTCCATGGGAACCTCATACTGTGCTGAATAATCTTCGCCTGAATAATCCTAAAATTGTTTCATTGTACCTAAATAGTCAAAAACAACAACCTGGAAAAGATATCAGTGGTACAAGAGAATAGAAATAGTAATAAAGCAGGTGGCAGAAAAAATATATCTCTTCTTGTTTCTCTTTATAAAATATCTTTTTATTCGAAGTCTAGCAACCTAATTGTGATAAATAGATAGTATGGCAGAACACCTCCCCGACAACGGCACCAAAAACTTTTGTGGTTCCGGATTTTCACCCGGAAGTATGAATGTTATCTTATCGCAAGCGCACGGTATATAAATATATCGGTGAGCAGGTATCGAATCCACAGGGAGGCGTTGCTTATACTACCTATCAATCCTAGGCTGGATTAGGCTTCGATGTCTTATAGCGTGGGGATGGATTATGAAGGAATGTCGTAATGGCGATGGAAGTGGAATGCAGGGGTGTCACGATCGTCAAGGCAAGACCAAGTCTCCAAACAAAAAGAAAACAAAAATAACAAAGAGAAACAATCGAGAGAAAGATCGTTAGGATGTCGGAAATCCCCGCTAGGGCTTTCGGGTTTTGATAACGGTTCAAGGATCCTTTAGTCGAACGACGTGCAGGTAGGAGTGTCACAACCGGAGATGGGAACGATCGTTCGACTTTCGTTATTACGCTCGTCTAACGCCTTCTTGTATGCAGCCGTGCTTTTGCAGTCGGCTTTGCATGGGGACACGTGCAATACGCTCGACACTTGGTTTCCGTACCACAAATCTGTATCCACTCTCATGATCTCCGAACTGGGGTACCACTCTATGGTTGGCTCATCCACTCAGGATACTCTCGTAGTCACCGACTAGAGGATCGAGGATTAGTGATCACCCCTAGCTCTCGAGTCACTCTCATGATCGCAAGCCCTAGAAACCGCCGCTAAGCCCAAATCAGATTCACGGGGATCGTCCCTAGAACGTGGAGCTACTTTCGCAATCCTCCAATTCTAGGACTAATCCCCCAAACTCCCTTATCAAAACTACCGTAGAGCAACCCTAGATTCGTCCAACTATGATTAACCCATCACCCTAAACCTAGAATCCTAGGGTTCATCCCTAATCCTAGCAATAAACTTACTCAATCATTACACGAGAGAAAGAAACAACAAGAATCAACATCACAAGCAAATAATATGAAAGCAATAAAGGATTCAACAATGAAAACACATAAGAGTGACAACAAAAGAGATTTACAAAGAAAGAAGACGTATCTAATAAAGATCTGGTGCATAGACATTCAAGAGTGGGCCTAAGCATAGCCTAACATCTGAAAACCCTAGAAAGTAGCTATCCTAACCTAAGAGAAGATAGCCCCCAAATGTGCTATCTTCTTGTTACATTCAAAAATTTTACTGCTCTTGAGGTTAATTGGAATAAATGTGCGGGTATTTTTAGCAAGGGGGCTAAAGAAACGGGGTATCTTGCGGATATTCTGGGCATACAGAGAGTGCAGTCTCTCACCACCTATTTGGGGTGCCACTATCAGCTAATTATCCCAAAGCATCCATGTATACCAGATTACTTGACAGATGCAGAAACAGGTTGCAAGGATGGTCTTCATCCCTACTTTCTATTGC
The DNA here is from genome assembly GCA_030789695.1 of Scilla litardierei. Classification (NCBI taxonomy): domain Eukaryota; kingdom Viridiplantae; phylum Streptophyta; class Magnoliopsida; order Asparagales; family Asparagaceae; genus Scilla; species Scilla litardierei. The sequence goes on along the minus strand of CM061133.1, from coordinate 242,595,390 downwards.
GGGTCGTATAGAGCTTGTCAGAACGGTTATTCATGGCATGGTTGCTTTCTAGTTGCAGGCCTTTCACATTCCTAAAACAGTTATAAATATCCTTAATTCCATTTGCAGGAAGTTCATATGGGGGAAAACTCATGTTTGGGCTTGAAATGATTTGTGCACCCCTAAGCAGGAGGGGGGAGTGGGGCTCAGACTATTCTCTAAATTAAATACCGCTTATGGGGTTAAAATTACATGGCGCATGCTTACTCATGATGCTGGGCATCCTATATGAGGAGGTAGTATACGAATAGTGGTGGGTTTTGTTTGGTCGAGGCTATCCCTCTGCAGTCTGGGACCTGGAAATTTATGTTGCATTGCCGCGAATTCAGTAAGAAACTTATTAAACAGGCAGTCAGAGATGGTGCTACCACTCTATTCTGATATGACAATTGTCTCCCTTGTGGCCCTCTTTGTGACATATATAATGTCCCTATGGGGGAGGAAAGGAGAATGATTTGTGAATATTGGACTACGAAAGGCTGGGTTGAGGATCCCGTGCTACTACCTATTAAGCATATCATTAATTCGGTTGTTCTCCTACCTGGGGATGACTCTTGGAATTGGTGCTTGAAATCTCCTTCTCTGCATGACATATGGGCTGGCTCTCATTCTATTAGGCCCTTATTTTCTTTTTACAAAGTGGTCTGGTATCAGGGGCATATTCTGAAAATGGCTATTACTCTTTTGCGTGCATTCCACGGGAAACTCCTTACCCGTACAAGCTGGTCCACTGAGGAGTGCCCTCTTCACCCTATTGCGTTTTATGCTCTGATCTTACATAAAAGTGTTGATCATCTCTTTTTTTAGTGTAGTTATGCTAATTATCTCCTCTGCAGGAGTTTTCTAAATTGGGGATCACTACGGCTCCACCTTGTACACTCTCAGGGGTTGGTGACCTTTACGTAGCTCATTATCATAGAAGGGATATTGGGGGTATTCTGGCTAAGACAGTTCTTGCTGTGATGGTATGGCACATCGGGAGGGAAAGGAACAGGAGGGTTTTTGAGGGGTGAGCACGATCCAGGCTATCCTTTTTGAGGATATAGATGCTGATGTCAGAGTTGCGCTGAGGCATTGAGAATGGGAGCGGGATGATGCTGAGAATGGGCCCCTATCGAATTGGGGATTATTAGGATGATGAGTTCTTTCTGGCTTTTGATTGTACTTTTGTTTTCTTCTTAGGTTCCATGGGTCAAGGATGGTGTTAAGTATGGTGGGAGATGGCACATGTGCTTTATCCCTCTTACTGTAATTTCCATCCCCATCCCCTTGAGCATTGTACCTTTTCTGTGAGATCAATAAAGGCAAGCAATTCTTCAAAAAAAAGATAGCCCCCAAATGGCTGATCAAATACACACATACATACACACACACACACACACACACACACACACACACACACACACACACACACACACACACACACACACACACACACACACACACACACACACACACACACACACACACACACAGGAATTAATGTGTATCTTACGCCATATGAGAGGGCGTATGAGAGCATATCTCATATGGTGTATGATAGCCATTATTCTCATATATATATATATATATATATATATATATATATATATATATATATATATATATATATATATATGAAACGTAAAGGAAATCTATATTTATGTGCATCAAATTGTACACCTGGTCGATAGATGTAAGGATCCTATAGAGTGAGGATATGGCACAAGCGCCGTCACTCCCTACTGTCAGTTCCTCACCCCCATCTCACCAACACAAGTCATGCATAACCCCAACAAATAAAACAAAAGTAACTGCATCTGCATCTGAACTGAAACTAGCCCATGTCACGGAACTCCCAGTTAGACAAAGATTCTGTCGCTTCCCTATCCGATAAATCTTGGTCGCGCAACGCAATCCTCAGGTCCGCTGCAATATCTTCAAAAAGGAGTATCTTGGATTTCCTGGAATTCTCAAAGATCCGTCTATTTCTTTCCTTCCATATATGCCACACCATCGCAGCCAACGTTGTCTTGGCAAGCGTGCGTAATATATTTTTGCCCCCACACCGGCTTGAGAAATATTGCCCATCCTCAGATAATTTAGGTGGTACATGAGCAAAGACCCCACAGTTAAGCATACATCTACGGAATAAATAACTAGAGTACTCACAATCAAAGAGAATGTGCTCTACAGTCTCCAGCTTTCCATCGCACAGCACACAATCACTCGGACTGTTCAACCCCTACTTTATTAAAATGTCCCTGGTCAACAATTTTCCTTTGAAAGCACGCAGTAATGCCAAAGAGAATTTGGGTACATGATTGCCGTACCAGATGAGCTTGTGGAAGCCGAATTTTTGCCCCTGTACCCGTGCGGCTTCCCAGGCTTCCCAGTATTTGAACTCTACTCCTGGCAACCAGCTCCATGAGTCTTTGCCGAATGATAAACTGATATGATGTAGCTGGGGCTTCAAGAATTGTATTGAGGGGTCATTAACCCAGCCATTACCCTGCCAATAATCCGTGACCGTCATCCCATCAACGCTGGCGGGAATGGAGTGCGAGTTTTTCAAAGGCCCCCCTTGCAGCCAGTGGTCATGCCAAAATAGCGTAGATTTACCGTCACGTACCTCCTTTGTAATAAGCTTTTGAGATATGTTTTTGCAATGAATCATGAACTTCCAAGTCCCCGACTGAGTTGCCTTCCCTTTTGCGGCAAAGAAAGAATTTGGTTCCCCGTAATGTTCCCTCATGTAGGTAGCCCAAAGTCCTTTATCAGTAAGATAGCACCAAGTTATTTTTACTCGAGAAGCAATATTAAGGTCATTAAAGAGTCTGAGACCCACTCCTCCTTCATCTTTTGGGGTACAGATGTCCTTCCATGACCATATGCGGGTGGGGCCCATAATAAATCGTCTGCAGATTGAAGATATAGAACTATAGAAGTAGGGACGTGAAAAGCTTGCATCCAGAAAGAGACCATTCCATAAATTACAGTCCTCACCAGTTCTATCCATCCCTTAATTGAGAGAGTAGCTGAGGTCCATCCCATAAGCCTTTTTTTACATTTATCCACCAACTTGATGTACATTTGTGCTTTAGGGTACTTGGATGATGGGGGGAGGCCTAAATAAGTGGTGATAGTCGTTGCCAGTCTGATACCCAAGCATCCTGCCAGTGACGTTGGGTTTCTGGTTCCTTTGCTAAAAATGCCAACGCTTTTCTCCCAATTGATTTGAAGCCTTGTATTTGAACCGAAGTCTCCAAGGAGAGTTTCGAGACCGTATATTGAGCGAGAGTTAGCTCTACAGAAAAAAAGGAGATCATCAGCAAATAAGAGGTGGGATATGGATCCGATCTGCCTCATCAGGTCAATGGATCGAGTGGTAATAGCTTTAGCTACCATGAGAGAGAAAGCTTCCATCACTATTACAAATAGATACGGGGATAGAGTGTCTCCCTGCCTTAGAACTCTGTTACCTTCAAAATAACTGTGGGGGCTTCCATTTACCATAACAGAGAACATCGGGGTAAAAATGCATTCCTTAATCCAGTTGATGAAAGTATAGTTAAATCCCAGCCGGTGCAACATATAATAAATGAATTCTCTGTTCACGCTATCGAAAGCCTTCCTCAAGTCCAATTTAATGCATGCTCTGGAACCCATGGGATTGCTGAAATCCCGTATTTGTTCATGGGCTAATAGGGTACATTCCGAGATGAGCCTCCCCTTTAGGAAAGCAGCCTGATTTGGGGCAATCAGTTTATGAATGACCACTTTCAGTCTGTTACATATGATTTTGCTGATAACCTTGTATAACACATTACAACATGCTATTGGCCTATAATCTCCTAGACATGTTGCATTTGAATTTTTGGGGACCAAAGTTAGAAAAGTGTGGTTTACCTGTCGGACCATATTCCCAGTTTTGAAGAAAGCTAGCACTGCCTTAGTAACATTCTCCCCAATCAAACTCCAACTGTGATGGTAGAAATGCCCATTATAACCATCTGGGCATGGTGTCTTATCAGCCCCAATCTGGAAGACAGCGTGTTTCACTTCCTCTTTAGTGACTCTTCTTTCCAGCCAAATTTTTGCTTCAGGGGAGACTATTCGCTTAGGAACCAGATTCGGAAAAACCCTCCAATAATCATATTGGTTGTATAAATCTTCATAAAACTTAGGGGCAGATCTCTGGAGTTCCTCATAGGATTTGTTTTGAATTCCAGATGCATCCACCAGGTGATATAAGTTTTTGTGGACATGCCTTGCTTTCATGGAAGCGTAGAAAAATTTAATGTTTCTGTCACCCAGACTCAACCACTCCTGCCTGCTCTTTTGGCGAAACATTTATTCCTCTATACCCAGAAGATTAGCAAGTTCCATTGTAAGATATTGCTCCTTTATCTGCATTTCTCAATCGGAATGAATGCAAGCCTGATTCCTAAGATCATCAAGCTGCTTGCAGCATTGGGTGATGTCTTTTTCCTCAGCTCTTTCCTTTACCCATTTGCGTATGACATGCTTCAGACGGTTTAATTTCTGGGTGAGACAAAAGGTAGGGTTGCCGTAGATGGGTTGGTTCCAGCTTGATTCCATTAGCTCTTTAAAACCCCCCAAAATAACCCTAAATCGAGTTGGACCCATGCTCTCTGCCAGGTAGCTCGGGCTGGCATCTGGAAGTCGCTCGGCCGAGCTATGACACGTGTCTGCCCGAGCATAGATTCCAGCACAGATTCACCAACTTGCAGAAATTCCCTAGGGCTCATCCGACATCCGATTGGTGCGTTCTTGGTGGAGTTGGAACCTTTCTGAAGTCTACTAGCTGGGAAAAATATGAGATAAATACTGCAAAATCCCTGGTGATAGAAGAATTGAAAAGTGTGAAGGGTTGTCCAGTCTCCAGCAATGTTGGCCATTTCTAATCCGCTCGGCCGAGCGGCTTGGGTCGGTCGCCCGAGCGGCTTAGGTCGCTCGACCGAGCGGCTTGGGCCGCTTGTCCAAGCGAATTAAGAGCTGAAATTCCAGAGATTTGATGGCATATTTTTGGTCTCTTCTGATAGCTAGCTCGACCGAGCGACTTGGTCGCTCGGTCGAGCGAGCCAAGTTGCTCGTCTGAGAACCCCTTGAGCTCTTGGTCTCTCTTTCAATTCTTCTCTTCCGTCTCCTCTTTCTCTCTTATCTTCCCTTCTTCTCTCCTTCATTGCTCCCCTCCAGCAACATGAGCTCCTCAGATATGATGCCATTGACGCTCTGACGTCGACGATCATGTCCTCCTCTTCAATATTCTCCAAATCGCTTGATATTCCTTGAAATGCATCAAAACTCTTTCGAAGTCAAATAGTTCCAATTATCGACATTAAAGCATATAAAATCGGGATTAAAGCTATCATTTTGACGTGTAAACATGTAGATAAAATGTGGAATATTATGACACATCATAACCAAGTCCAACACAATGTGTGGCCGTAAATTGGTTGGAAAGTAATTCATCCAATTGCCCTTTCTCTTTGTTAAATCTCTTAACATGTGAGGACATTGTAATGCCCTGCTAAGCTACTGCACAAGTACTAGAGGGGGGGTGAATAGTACTTTAAAATAATTAAGAGGCTAATTCCTAATTACCTTGCAAACTCTACCAAACAATGCGGAATTGCGGAAATGTAAATGTTAGACAACAAAGAAACAATCGCAAACAAACGATATTACTGGGTTCGGATCCACCCAAGTCTCCCCGACTTGTTCCCGGTGATCCTACGTCCCAAACACCCGGATCCCCTCCGGATACTTGAGTTAGAAACCCTAACTCAAGATTTCCACTATGAAATACTTGTGAAAAACCTTCACAAGTCAAATCATACACAAATGACAATTGTGACTCCCACAACCCAGAATCACAAACAAATCTCTCACAACCGAGAGAGAATCACTTACAATATCAAAGTAAATTGAAATAGAAATTCTTACCACAAAATACATATGCCTTGAGTAAACTTACGAATTAGGGCAAGGATGATTTTGGGGAAGATGAAGAGGCACCAAACCCTAGCTCCAAGATGTAGATCAGCTATGGAGAGCTATGAGGTTGTTGGTGACCTAGGATCAAGCACTTGTCTTGGAAGGCTCACAATCAATGAATCTCTCTTTTGAAATAAGAGTGAGGGAGAGATTCTTGAAAGGAAATGAATGAGCTTTAATGAGATTGAATGCTTTCTCTTTGATATCTAAACTTCTCTTAATATCAGCCTTGAGTGCAATGAATGCAGCACACCAAGTATTTATAGGTTAGAGGAAAGAGAGAGAGAGAAAAACGTTTCAATTAAAGCTCCAACGGCTCTATTCTGAACCAAACTAGTCGGTCAAAGAACAACCACTGACCGACTAGTTCATTAACTAGTCGGTCGGTCAATCAACATGAACCGACTAAGTTGTGAACATGGAATAGGTCGAAGTTCAGACTAACAGAACTAGTCGGTCAAAGAACATTTGCCAACCGACTAGTTTCACAACTAGTCGGTCGGTGAGTGAACTTAGACCGACTAAGAGATAAAACAAATAGTCTGAGAACAAGTTGATTTAGTCGGTCTAAGAACAAAAGTTGACCGACTAGTTCATCAACTAGTCGGTCTCCAAACGTTCTTTGACCGACTAACGATAAACAGTAAGTTAGCATGTACAGGGAAAGCTCAACTAGTCGGTCCAAGAAGAAACACTGACCGACTAGTTCACAAACTAGTCGGTCGGTGAGTCAACATAGACCGACTAACTGTAAACAGTAAAGAGCTTAGAATTGAGAAGGCAAACTAGTCGGGCCAAGAAGCTTTGCCGACCGACTAGATCACCATCTAGTCGGTTGGTTCTTCTTCTTGAACCAACTAACATGCACAAGAAGTCGCGAATCGAAGCGCGAAGCTTCGGAAAAGTTAGTATGGACTTCTACTAAGATCCTATGTCTAAGATAGGAGCGTTATGAAGATTAAAACGTAAGACCTACTCAAGGCTTAACATTCTACGGAACGAAGCTAAAAGACTATAACTAAAACTTGACGAACCGTCTTCGAAAGCTTCGATCCGAATCTTCATGACTTCTAAAAAGGTCCAAAAGCTTCAACGAAGCTTTAGGCATACGATCACGTGCTTTGAGAAGTCTTGAGACGTCGCTTTGGATGTTCATATAAGTTTGGCGACGATCTCTATAACTGCCCTCACAAAGTGTTAGTTCACGATATATTTATGTTTGTTCATCATCCAAAACCAAATCCGGGGAGTCCAATATCCAACATTCTCCCCCTTTTTGGTGATGACAAACCAACATAAATAATAATAAAAAATAATGATTCAAATGTAATTTACTTACTCCCCCTACAATGATGACATGTTAATTCCATATTCAATAATATTCATAAGCATCAAGCAGACGAGTAAAGTATATAAAATGAGAATTGATTATTGAAATATCGGATTTGAAAATCCATTTATATATCTTAACTCCCCTTGAATCTAACATATCAAATTAGATTCTTGGAAAAATGCTCTAAATTATCATTTAGCTCATCGTCATTATTATATCTCTCCCCCTTTGACATTAGTAAAAAGAGTGGGAGGAGATCAACGACAACAACAATGGCTTCAAATAAAAGCACGGGAGTCATTGAATACGACCACGGTCCAAATGACACCAAAGGAAAAATACGAATTAAATCAAAGCGTGTCAATGAGACCAAAGTCGAAAATCGATAAATAAAATCATCAAAACTTAAATCAATTTTACGAATTGAGTTATGGAATATACTCTCCAATATCAACATTCTTGGTTAATTTAGTGCATGGAAAATAATTCTATGTTTCCATAGAAATAATTTCTATTTAACCAAGTAATTATCGTCGAGCGACAATATCAAACATCAGAGACATATAGAATATAAAATGTGCACAACAGAATGAGATGTCAACATCGATGTATATATATAAATGAAGCATGAGTACATCAAAAAGATACATCGCCGACATACATAACATCGATCCAACGATCGGGGCATAAAATACATCAAAATATCACAACATATAACATATGTCACACCGGACATCAGAGTATCACACTACATCAAAATATCCAAAATATAATCAAAATACATGAAGGTACATCAAAATGTCAAAAATATCCAGAACCACACTCTATCTTACCCAAACTCTCTCACACTAAGATCTATCATCCAAGGTGCATCGGAGAGTCCTCAAAGAAGCTCAGGACGTAGCGGGAGGATCTGCAGCAGCAGCAGGCTCTGCAGGAGTGGAGGTGGTCACCGGATCAGCTGAAATGTCCATGGAAGCGACGGTAGTGGAAATTTCTGGAGCAGCAACGGTAGTGGCCTCGGGAACACCAGAAGTAGTAACCACCGCATGTATGGTGGCACCAGATGTGCTCTCGGGGTCACCAGCAGAAGAGGCAACAACAGCACCAGAGGTGGCAGCAGCAACAGGAGTACCCTCAGGGGCACGAGCAGCAGCAGCACGAGCAAGCTCAAGAATCTCATCATCATCCAACTCCTCCTCGTCCTCAAAAACAGACGGAGGGATCTCAATACCAAGGTGACGAGCGATACGAGCAAGAATCTCCTTGGTACGAGCATAACGAGACTCCACACGTTTCACTGAACGTGCGAGCTCGTCAAGAGTGGTAGAGGGAGCAGCTGAGGCAGAAGCAGATGCTGAAGCAGAGGGGGTCGTCCTCTGAACGTGACGAAGCGCCGCAAGAGACTTCTTGACGGCCGTCACATTCAGAGGGGGGCCGAGAGAACGCTCATCGTCACTAGGCAAGGTGACACGAAAGTGACGGAAAACGAGTGTCAGAAGGCACGGGAATGGGATATGAGCAGACTTCATGGACTTCCGGATACACTCGAAAGAATCCATCTTATCGAGTATGATCCGAGCCTAGTTAATCTCACTCCCCATAAAGATGGCATAGATCAACTTCATGAATGGCTGGGAAGGCAAAAAGGAGGATCCGTACTTAGGAAGTAAGCACGACTTCAAGATCAAGTTTAGGACCCAGCCATTAGGCTTGAATGACTTCGAGGGGACGCCAATCATGGCGGGAGGAATCTCATGGAAGATCTCAGACAGAATGACCTGATCGAGGGAAGAGATGTCATCGACGGAAATATCTGAAGGAAGGAGGCCAGACGACGAGCAACCAATCAACTCTCCTAAGATTTCTGCCATGAGGACAATTGGTGTCCCCAAGACAGTCGTCTCAATCGAGTGGGTCTCGTCGTACTGACCCCGGACACGGTTGGCATAGAAAAGTTTGACCAGACGAGGGTAAGGGTGGGGATTCGCCTTAGGGTCATATCGAAGATAATCGATAAGACCAAAAGACGACAGAAGGTCAGCGAGGCCTAGGAAGTCTGAAAACTGAATGAAATGCTCCAGAAGCAGCGGGCAGTGTTCGATATGGTTGTAAGCCACGAGACACATAGGGTCATCACGACACAACGAGATATCGACACAGCCAACCGGTATCGGACCCTTTCCCTTAGGCTGACGTGTGGAAGTACGGGGTCGAGAGCTAGATGCAGGTTCCCTATGAGGAGGTGAAGGATCCCTATGGGTCTCGGTCTCGGGTATGTACTCGGTGTCGGAATCCGAAGCACCGGGTGGAGTGGGAGCACGAAAAGACACTGGCTTGGGCTTGGGCTGAGATTGGGCACAGGGTTTCGAAATCGCCGTCCTCTTACGCTTAAGAGGAGGCGAAGACGAAGAAGGTTGGGTGGTCTTCGATCGACGTTTGGGTGGGGTTCGTTTGGGTTGCGGGGGGTCCGAGGGTGGCGAATCGACAGTCATAGGTGATGGAGCAGAGGGATTGATCAGAATTCTTGTCTTCGCCATAAGCACGACGAGACAAGGCAATCAAATGATATAACCCTAAATACAAACCCTAAGCAAGACCTAGCCGAAACCCTAACTCGAAATCAAACCCTAGAGAGCTGAAATCTAACCCTAGAGAGCTGAAAAGAGGGTTACCTAGGAGGAGGAGAGGGGTCGACGGCCGGAATAGGTCAAGATGGCCAGACAACGATCGGATCGACGGAGAAGACGAACGGGCTCAGGGGTTACTGGGGGTTTTGAGCTGGTGAGAGGAAAATGAACCGACTAGAAATGATTCTAGTCGGATAGATTGAGTTTTAAGTCGATTGGAAAAAGCAAAAGACAAGTCAGTCCCTGAGCACTTAGTCGGTCAGAGTTCAAGCGCTGACCGACTAGATGACCATCTAGTCGGTCGGCCAATGAGCTTGAACCGACTAAGTGCAAACAGTAACTGAAACCAAAAATCCTGACAAGAATTAGTCGGTCTAAGCTCATTCACTGACCGACTAGAACTAAATCTAGTCGGTCGGCCAATGAACTTGGACCGACTAAGAGAGTCAAAAAATTTTAGAATTAGAAATTTTGAGTTCTCTCCTAATCGCACTTCGACGAAACATCAAAATACTCTCATTAATCATTATACTACCCCATTAAACATCGAAAATCTTAAATTTGACGTTTACGAACAAATCGAGCGAAAATTCCGAAAATTCAACGAAAAATCCAGAAAATTCCAATAAATCTAGCATGTGCAAATATAATGAATTTTCATAGCATGCAAGATTATTGAATAAAAATGAATCCTAAATCTCGGATTCACCCATAATCCCCAATTCTCGACGTAACCGCACAAAGGAGTCTTCCTTTAGGGGTTTCGTGAAAATATCGGCGATTTGCTTCTGGGTTTCAACGTACACTAATATGATGTCCTTTTTAGCAACATGATCATCTAAGAAATGGTGTCGGACATCTATGTGTTTAGAACGGGAATGGTGTACCGGGTTCTTAGAGAGACATATTGCACTTTGGTTGTCCACCATGATAGGGCAAGTATCACAGTTTATACCAAAGTCTTTAAGTGTGTGTCTTATCCAAAGAACTTGAGCACACGCGGCACCGGCGGCAATATATTTCGCCTCGGTGGTTGAAAGTGATACAGAATTCTGCTTCTTGGAAAAATAAGAGACAAGAGAATTTCCTATAAAATGGCAAGTGCCACTAGTACTTTTCCTGTCGGATTTGTATCCCGCATAATTTGCGTCACTATATGAGATTAAATCATACGTGCTAGATTTTGGATAAAGTAATCCAAAATCAAGTGTGTAACTTAAACAACGGAAAATACGTTTTACCGCTACTAAGTGTGACTCCTTAGGTTGAGACTGATAACGAGCACATACATATACTGTAAACATAATATCGGGCCTACTTGCGGTAAGATATAGTAAACTACCTATCATACCTCGATATAGACGAATATCTACATCTTTTCCGCCCGCATCTTTATCAAGATGTGTAGTCGTGCTCATTGGAGTCTTTTTCCCGGAGGCATTCTCCATTCCAAATCGCTTTAGCAACTCCACCGTGTACTTCGTTTGGTGGATGAAGATTGCATCGTTCATTTGGCGAATTTGGAGACCTAAGAAATATTTGAGCTCACCCATGTGGCTCATCTCAAATTGATCCTTCATCACATTAGAAAACTCTTCGCAAAGAGCAAAGTTAGTAGCGTCGAAAATGATATCATCAACATATATTTGAACTAAAATTATATCATTATTCGAATACTTAACAAATAATGTGGAATCAACTTCTACCATTTTAAAACCCAAATCCAAAAGAAAATTCTTTAAACGGTCATACCAAGCTCGATGAGCTTGTCTCAAACCGTAAAGTGCTTTCTTAAGTTTGAAAACATGATTTGGAAATTTTTCATTTATAAAACCCGGAGGTTGAGAAACATAAACTTCCTTAACAACATCTCCGTTTAAAAACGCACTTTTAACATCCATTTGAAAAAGTTTAAAATCTTTATGGCATGCAAAAGATAACAATAATCTAATTGATTCTAATCTAGCTACCGGAGCAAAGGATTCTTCGAAATCGATACCTTCCTCTTGCCGGTAGCCTTGAGCTACTAACCGAGCTTTGTTCCGGACGACGATTTGGTTTTCGTCGGTCTTGTTCTTGAAGATCCACTTTGTCCCTATGACGGTGTGGTTCTTCGATGGCAATGGAACAAGCTCACAAACCTCATTCCTCTCGAATTGAATGAGTTCCTCCTCCATGGCTAAGATCCAAGCACCATCTTCGCACGCTTCATTAACATTCTTTGGCTCAATCGAGGAGGCAAAGGCACAATGAGTGAAGTAGTTCACTTGCGATCTCGTCTTGACACTATCATGGATATTGCCAATGACTTGCTCATGAGGATGGTCACGAACGGTATGAAGCCGTTTGGGAATTCCCTGATCACTAGGAACATTCTCAAAAACATCATTAGTCGGGTTAGTATCAATAGAATCAATAGAATTATTAGAATTAGAATTACCAATTGAATCACATAAGACATCCATAGAGTCATCATCATTAGTAATTCTAGTTGGAACAAATCCTTCATTAAATGAAACATGAAGTGATTCCTCGATCGTTGAGGTTCGTTTGTTGTATATCCGGTAGGCTTTGCTACGTGAGGAGTATCCAACAAAAATCCCCTCATCGGATCTTGGATCAAATTTGTCCAAACTACCATACGTGTTTTTAATAAGGCATTTTGAACCAAAAACACGAAAATGTTTAACTTGAGGCAATCTACCAAACAACAATTCATAACAAGTTTGTTTAGTATCGGGCCTCAAAAGTATTCTATTAAACACATAGCAAGCGGTGTGTACCGCTTCCGCCCAAAATTGATGGCCAAGTTGGCTATCATCAAGCATAGTGCGAGCACACTCCACTAGCGTCCTATTCTTTCTCTCAACAACACCATTTTGAGGAGGTTCGTGAGGGAATGAAAAGGTGTGTGTAATACCAACTTCATCACAAAATGTCTCAAAAGACTCATTCTCAAATTCCCCTCCATGATCACTACGAATAGTGACAATGGTGGTTCCAATGAGATTTTGTACTTTCTTGACAAAGATTGTGAAGTTTTCGAAAGCATCATTTTTATTACATAATGAAAATACCCAAGTAAACCTAGAAAAGTCATCAACGATGACAGTCCATATCGTGCATTTCCAAATGAAGCAACTCTAGTTGGCCCAAATAAATCTAGATGTAATAGCTCTAGTGGCCGCTTAGAAGAAATGCTTATCTTAGGTTTAAAAGACGATTTTGGAAGCTTGCCTCGTTGACACGAGTCACAAAAGCTTTTCTTTTGAAAGACAAGCTTAGGGAAGCCTCTAATAGAATTTAACTTGGAAACTTTAAATAGTGTTCCAAAGTTCACATGACCAAAACGTCGATGCCATAAGTGTTGTTCACTTGTGATGGCAATGAGACATTGCTCATGTGATCTTGGAAGATCTAGAATGTATATATCCTTATGGCGTGTGCCGGAAAACAATAATTCATTATTATCTTTTCTTAAAATATGGCACATTCCTTTCGCAAAGCTAACTTTGTAACCTTTGTCACAAAGTTGGCTTATTGAAATGAGATTGTGGTTTAATCCTTTAACAAGGTAAACATCACATATAAGTGGTTTAGAAGGATTACCCACTTTACCAACACCTATGATGGTTCCGCTCTCGTTGCCTCCAAAGACGACGCGGTTCCCATTCGCAATGGGCACCACTCCGGAGAGCAATTGAGCGTCACCCGTCATGTATTTTGAACACCCGCTATCGAGTATCCAATTCCTCTTGGAGCTAAATTTAAATTTGTTGCTCCGTTTCTTTTTCTTTTCCTTGAGTACCTAAAGATAGAAAATATCGTATCATGGTACCCAAGGTCATTGGGTCCAAAAGATTAGACCTTTGGAAGCCAAGTCTAATTGGACTTAGACTTCCCCACATAATTATCACTATGCACGACATTCGAAAAATAAGCATTCATGTAAACTTGTTTTTCATTCATGCTTGTGTCCTTTGGGCTCCAAATAGTGAAGATTTTGGGAGCCCTCATCCTATTGGGTACATGCATGCGTTGTTGAGTTCTACGTGATGCATGTCGTGGATAGGCATAAGGAACATGATGAAATGGTGCATGTGGAAAATTATTCATACGATGATGTGGGTGAACATATGCATGTGGGGGAACACGTGCGTGAGGGTGTCTCACATGGTGTGCACGTGCACGTGGATGAGTAGCATAGAAATCATCATATGAGTGAGCATGTGGAGTAGGCCGTGTGTTCCTACGTGGCATGGTATTCGTGTACATGTGAGCATGACCATTCTTTGGAGGTCCACCCAAAGTGGGTTTCTTTCCAAATAAAGGTGTGTACGAGGTGGAAGCACCATTGGTAGATGAACTACCAATAGAGTGTTTGCTACCACTCGTTGAGGCATCGGAAGTTGGCCTAACAAAGGTAGTGGCCGATTTGGATGAACTTCACATCGTATACCCCAAGCCAATGTGGTGATTGGCCGGGAATAAGTCATTTAGGATTTTATCCAAATGGTCCTTACCCTTATTGAATTTATTAATTCGGCCTAATGTGTTCTCATATTTCTCGATGAGAGAACGCATAGAAGCATCCAAAGTGGATACTTGTGATGTGAGCACATAAACATGAGATTTAAGATTCTCATTCTCAATACTCAAAGTCGAGTTTTGAGAAGTCAAATCCGCTATCTTGTGTTCTTCCGGATCCTCAATGCTAACATGTTCAAGTTGAGTCTTGAGATTAACAATCTCATTCTTCAACTCTTCAACAACGGTGTCGTTGTTGGTGATGATAGTTTTGGGCGAGGTTTGGATGCTAGCTAAATCATCTTTTACTTTAGTATACCTATTTACTAATTTAGTGTATTTAGACCATAATTGCTCATTAGCATTTCTAAGGTCATCCATGGTTACCTCATCGCCTTCGTTGTCGCTATCATCGGAAGAGGAATCTTTATCTTGCTCCTCTCGAGCCATGAAGCACATGTGTGCTTGCTCCACTTTCTCATCGTCCGACTCTCCGCTTGAGGAATCATCGGAGTCGGTGAATGTCCCGACAAGTCCCTTTTGGTACCCTTTCTTGTACTTCTTGGACTTATCGAACTTCGGCGCCTTCCACTTCTCCTTTTGCTTATTTTGAGGACACTCCGCTTTCATGTGTCCTGGCTTATTGCATTTAAAGTACAATGGAGAGGAGGCGTTAGTAGAACTAAACTTCGATTTGTTTTTGAAGTTACCTTTCCGGAAGAACCGGTTGAACTTCTTTGCCATGAGAGCCATGGACTCCAAGTCCAACTCGTCTTCCGAGTTTTCATTATCGGTCGATGTGGATGTGGATGGAGCGGCCTTGAAAGCAATAGCCTTCTTCTTTGGCTCGTCTTGCTTTAGGTAGGACTTCATCTTGTCCTGCAACTTCAACTTGCTATCTTTGCGTACCCCATATGACATTAAGGTACCCATTAGTTGAACAACGGTATAAGTTTTCATGTCATTACCTTCCTCGATGGCGAAGGTCCGTTTCTCCCAACAAGAAGGAAGTCCATCGATAATCTTCGAGACTTTCTCCTTTTGGGTGTAGGTCTTACCGAGAGCCTCCAACTCGTTTGTGATGTCGACGACGCGAGCATAGTACTCCTTCATCTTCTCACCCTATAGCATATGAAATAACTCGTAATCTTTATTAACTACAACGAGTTTAGAGTCTCTTACCCTACTAGTCCCTTCATGCAATATGAGGAGGGAGTTCCATATTTGATATGCACTCTTACATGTGCATATCTTGTTGAAATCCTCGGGCTCCAAGGCACATTGCAAGGCATTCATTGCCTTGGCATTGCTTACCTCCGCGGCGATCTCCACAGGAGTCCACTTCTCGAAATCTTCTTCGGCGGGCACGACATACTCCTTCATCGTGGTCCTCCATAGTGAAGCGCTCCGGAGGAAAGTTTCCATCCGGTATTTCCAGTACCCGTAGTTGGTACCGTTGAAGAAGGGAGGCCTCGTTGAGGAGTGTCCTTCCATTACCGAAGAAGCTCCTTCACGATTCTTGAAGGTGCTATAGTCAGAAGGTGGACGAACGGTCTTGTTGTCGTTGGCAGACATAGCTATAGACTTGGCTCTGATACCAAATGTAATGCCCTGCTAAGCTACTGCACAAGTACTAGAGGGGGGGTGAATAGTACTTTAAAATAATTAAGCAGCTAATTCCTAATTACCTTGCAAACTCTACCAAACAATGCGGAATTGCGGAAATGTAAATGTTAGACAACAAAGAAACAATCGCAAACAAACGATATTACTGGGTTCGGATCCACCCAAGTCTCCCCGACTTGTTCCCGGTGATCCTACGTCCTAAACACACGGATCCCCTCCGGATACTTGAGTTAGAAACCCTAACTCAAGATTTCCACTATGAAATACTTGTGAAAAACCTTCACAAGTCAAATCATACACAAATGACAATTGTGACTCCCACAACCCGGGATCACAAACAAATCTCTCACAACCGAGAGAATCACTTACAATATCAAAGTAAATTGAAATAGAAATTCTTACCACAAAATACCTATGCCTTGAGTAAACTTACGAATTAGGGCAAGGATGATTTTGGGGAAGATGAAGAGGCACCAAACCCTAGCTCCAAGATGTAGATCAGCTATGGAGAGCTATGAGGTTGTTGGTGACCTAGGATCAAGCACTTGGCTTGGAAGGCTCACAATCAATGAATCTCTCTTTTGAAATAAGAGTGAGGGAGAGATTCTTGAAAGGAAATGAATGAGCTTTAATGAGATTGAATGCTTTCTCTTTGATCTCTAAACTTCTCTTAATATCAGCCTTGAGTGCAATGAATGCAGCACACGAAGTATTTATAGGTTAGAGGAAAGAGAGAGAGAAAAACGTTTCAATTAAAGCTCCAACGGCTCTATTCTGAACCAAACTAGTCGGTCAAAGAACAACCACTGACCGACTAGTTCATCAACTAGTCGGTCGGTCAATCAACATGAACCGACTAAGTGGTGAATAGGGAATAGGTCGAAGTTCAGACTAACAGAACTAGTCGGTCAAAGAACATTTGCCAACCGACTAGTTTCACAACTAGTCGGTCGGTGAGTGAACTTAGACCGACTAAGAGATAAAACAAATAGTCTGAGAACAAGTTGATTTAGTCGGTCCAAGAACAAAAGTTGACCGACTAGTTCATCAACTAGTCGGTCTCCAAACGTTCTTTGACCGACTAACGATAAACAATAAGTTGGCATGTACAGGGAAAGCTCAACTAGTCGGTCCAAGAAGAAACATTGACCGACTAGTTCACAAACTAGTCGTGTCACGCCCCACTTCCCAAAAATATGGAGGCGAAGCGTGAGAAGGTCCGCTCAGACTTGTAGCTGCAAAGCTGCAAGTCCGATAAGCGTCAATCAAATTTAAAACTGCAGGTCCTTGCAACGCGAACGAAACAAGATAATAATAATGAAATGAGACAAAAGAATAATCTCAGAATATCCATAAATATAAATTCCAACATCGCAGAAAAGCCACCAGGCTGAAAAGAAAAAGAGTCTAAAGGCCTAAACATGGCCAACAAAAGTACATCGTACAAAACAAGGTGCCACGCACCAACAACTAACAAAAGACCTAAAACAAAAGAAAGCACAACAAAGGCTCAAAGAATAGTCACCGGTGTCCACAAAATCCTCATGTGCAATCATGGACTCAGACTCAGCGTCAGCAAAACATCACGTACTCAGCAACGGTCTCTGGCTCAGGGTCTAACATGTGACACCCAAAAGAGCAAGGGGCACATGTCAGCAAGTCTACAAGAGACTTATGCAAGGAAACTGAAGGTAGGTAAAAGTAAAGCAACCTAGCAGTTCTAGCATGATGTAATGACATGGCAGTTGAAATAATGAGTGCAACAGGTAAGGTAAAGTAAAGTAAAGTACGAGCATAGCATTTAAACATGGCGTGGATGACAAGTATTGCATGAATCATTCACAAGACAAGTACAAGACAAGAAAAGTAAGCACCTCGTGCACAGAGATTCCGTCTTTTGGCTAGAGGGCTGATCAGGCCACTCCTAAGCTCAAGTAACCGTTTATCCCTACCCCTTCACGTGTGTCGAGTCAGGGCCTTACCCCCGAACGGGAATGCTCGCTTCTGGATCACGAGCCAGGAAGTGTTTTTAACAAGTATGGCATAGGGGTGCACCTAGCCGGTCCAGGGAACCCGGGCATTGGCTTTTGACCAACACATGAGGCCTGTTTCCTCCGAAAGTAGTTTTCAAGGAGTACAAGTATTGTAGCGTGTGCTACGAATGCAACAATCAACTGGGATGACATGTAAGATGCAATGCATGGCAGTTAAAAGTACGTACAGTTAAGAAAATTAAACGTGACAGTTTAGTATGCATGAACAACAAGTTTAAGGGTTGGATCTAGCTTCGTTGTCAAGCTAGATCAATTAGGTGACGGATCTAGTTTCGTTGTCAAACTAGATCAAGTAGGCGTCTAGCCAGCTATCATTTCACTGACTAGTCTCTTTTACGCTGAAAACAAGGAAGTGGCCTAAAAACATGGCCCTACACAAGAGTTGGCAAGTTTCACTTGCCTGCAAGCACGACGTCTGAGCACACCGTCCAATGAGTCCAAAATTCACAATTATCCTACGTGCACAAGTCCACCGGCCTAAAGTCCATATTATTAATCTTGATTAGTGAATTTAAAACATTTAAAATACTTTAAAAATACTGATTTTAGTCTTTATTAGCATGCATTGGGTTGGGGGTCCTAGGGGTGCAAAGCGTTACCTCAACACGACGTGAAAGCTACACCAGCGTCGGGTAGCGACGCCGGGGGTTGGAATAAGAGAACGTGCTCCAAGTCCTGATTCCAATATAGTTTCCTCGCTGGAAAGTTCAGAGCGTCTACCGGAGCAACGGTTCTAGATTCCAAAGCTAGCACGTGCGACGACGGGCTACGACGTGTCGCAACGTCGTGCACGGCGAATCGTCTGAGAGAAAGCACCTAGGTGGGGCCCACAGTAGTCCTAGGGACCTTTGGGGGACCCACAATACCTCTGGAGAACTTGGGGGGCCCACGGTGGCAAGTGGTGCGACGGGTGCGGGGTTGCGACGTTTGCTCTCGGTCGTACTCAGCCAAATGCGGGGGAACGGCTCGGTCGGTGCGGGGGGACGGGCTTGTGCAGCTGCGGGTGCGGTGCGGGCCTTGGTGCTCTCGGTCGGTGCGGAGGGAGGGGTCGGTCGGGAGCCTTGGATGCGGGGGCTTGGGGCGCTGCAACGTTGCAACCGTTGCAACGTTGCGGAGAGCAGTCAGTGCGGGCGGGGCCTTCGGTCGGGCACGGTGCGGAGCGGGGCGACAGAGCGGGCATGGCAGCGGGTCGGTGCGGTGCGGAGTTGCGGGTGGCAGCGGGGAGATCTCTCGGTCTGACCGAGAGATTCTCTCGGTCGGAGCGGAAGAGCGAAGCGGCTGCGATGCAGCGACTGGGTGCGGGGCGGCTAGCGGTCGGAGCGGGCGAACGGGGGCTGTTCTCTCGGTCGTGCGGCTGTCGTTCGTCGCAACGTTGCGACGAATCGTCGCAACGTCCAATTTGGGTTTTGGAAGAGGCTAGGGCTAATTTCTTGCGAAAATAGGTCTTCCTAGGGGTTGTTTATATAGTGTAGAGGGGTTGACTAGGTCTAGGGCTAATCCTAAAGAGATTAGGAGTTTAAAATAATTTAAAATTTGAAATTCAACTTCTCCAACTCACCCAAGGGTTTGACTTAGTCCAAATGAGCTGGAAATTGGCTCAAAAATTCTTTAAAACGTTTTAAACTCAAATAAATTTTATTTGGCCGAAAATAATTTAAAAATTAATTATTAAAAATATTATAAAACTTGTTAAAAATATAAAAGTGGTCAAATAAACTCCAAAAATTATAAAATAAATATCGGGGTGATCGTGTTGACGAAAGTGAGCTAACTAAGAAGACGGATCTCAATTTTGACGTCGGACGACGAAACTAAAATTAGAAACGTCTCCCGTCAAAAGTGAAAATCGCCACGTCTCATCGAGTAAGATTAAATTGTGGGAAAACGACTCGAGAAACGTCGTTCCAGTTTAGTGCCACTATTTAATACTCTCCGAGACGTTCACAACGGCATATCACACGAAAGTGTTCACAAACAAACAAAGTCTAAAATAAACACGTGCACGGTCAAAAGCACGTGCACGAACAACGTACAACGAAAAGTGGTCGTTACATCCTCCCCTCCTTAGAATAAAGTCCGTCCTCGGACTTTCTAATATAGCTAGTCGCTTTAGTAACTACCCCAATCAAGTCATATTATAATTCAACCAGGTATAGTCATTACAAGTGCTTATATATGCACTAGTAGTCAAACATTAACACTACCAACATGTATATATATATTCACGTACGTTATACACTTATACCTATTATAGTCAGTCAACTTCATACATGTATTTCAATCATGTATATACACATACATCCCTTATGTAACTGCTACTCACAAAACAATAGTTCAGATACTTATATAGGTATGATCTCATACTAGCAAATACAATCATTGCTCTACGTATAGATAGCTACCTATGCACAAACATCAAGGGTATACTACCCTCTAATATTTATCCAATACCAAACATCTCAAACATGTAGTCACTCCATACCATTTTAAATCAAGTTCCACTATATTTAATATATATATATATATATATTCACCTCTACTATAGTTTCACAATATATAGTCATTCAAATACATGCAAATAGTTCACCATATATTCACATCACGTACGGTCCTATAACTGTATTTACGACACGCCACATATATCATAGTCAACAATTCCTATAACTAAGCACATACTTACCCGTGCATGGTGCACACTCATACACGCTAACATTTCATTTACATACACCAATCATACCATTATATAACTAGCACACATACACACCTAGTTTTAGCTAGTACACATACGTTCCCATGAGCAAGTCCTTAGTAAATACCTATACCACAAGACCAACACCTATAACTATATACTGGTATAGCGACCCACAATCATGTGCGTAACTCAACCAGGCACAAACACTCCTATCACTATACATACATCAAACATCGCTATATTCAAACTTCAGACATACATTCAATGTACTTATAGTATACCCACTCAAGCTTGAGTGAGACTCAATACCTATATCAGAATATTCTATATACGTAACACAAAATTTATACCTATACTGATACCACTCTCATATATATACATCTACCAATACAACCATATACATTCCATAAATCAATCACACTTAATATTTAGTCAGGTAATACTTACATAGTTCAATCACTCTATATACCATAATAATAATAATACAGACATCAGCACACGTATAATTATAATACACTCCCTAATACATGCATACATATTCATCGTATAGTCACACCCATGTTGTAATGCCCTACCAGCTACTACACAAGTACTAGAGGGGGGGTGAATATTACTTTAAAATAATAAGGAGTATAATTCCAAATTAAATTGCAAACAACTACCAAATCAATTTGCGGAAGCTTAAATTGAATGACAACACAAAATTAACAATGCTAACAAACGAAGTTAATGGGTTAGGATCCACCCAAGTCTCCCCGACTTGTTCCCGGTGATCCTACGTCCCAACCACCCGGATCCCCTCCGGATACTTGAGTTAGAAACCCTAACTCAAGATTTCCACTATGAATATCTTGTGAAAAACCTTCACAAGATCAAATCATACATGCAATGGCAAAGTGAATCCCACAACCCGGGATCACAAACTTCTCTCACAACCGAGAGAACCAATTAGCAATATTAAAGAGTTTAAATGAAATTAAACAATCTTACCACAAAATCCTATACCTTGAGTTTTTCTTACCCAAATGGTGAAATGAAGGATTTGAGGAAGAAGAAGTCACCAAGACCTAGCACCAAGGAAATGACCAGCAATCGGTGCCTAGGAATGAGTTGGAGACTTGGATCAAGCAATAGCTTGAAGAGCTCACCAAGAACAAGCTTCTCTCTCGATCTAGAAATGAGAGAGGATGGGTTTCTTGTGAGGAAGAGAGCTTTAGATTTGAGGGAGAATGGCTATCTCTTTAGAACTCAATGAATCTCTTAATGGCAGCTCTAACCTAGATAGAAATGACCTAGGTTCGTATTTATAGGGTCCCATAAAAACAAGTTAGGTCATTCACCAACGGATAGAAATCTGTGAGACTTAGTCGGTCAAAGAACAATCACTGACCGACTAGTTCATCAACTAGTCGGTCAGCCAAACAACGTGGACCGACTAAGAGTAGATCTGAGAAGAGATAGAATTTCAGACCTAGAAATCTAGTCGGTCCAAGAAGACTGTCTGACCGACTAGTTTCACAACTAGTCGGTCAGCCAATGAACGTAGACCGACTAAGAGGCAAAATAACTTAGTCTGAATGCAAAGTGACTTAGTCGGTCCAAGAATAAAAGTTGACCGACTAAATTGTCAACTAGTCGGTCACCAAACGTTCTTAGACCGACTAACGATAAACAGTAGCTTAGGAGAAATTTAGCATGAACAGTAAGTCACAACTAGTCGGTCAAAGAAGCATCACTGACCGACTAGTTCACAAACTAGTCGGTCGGTGAGTCAACGTAGACCGACTAACTGTAAACAGTAAAGTCCAAGAAATTAAGGAATCAAACTAGTCGGTCCAAGAACAGTTGCCGACCGACTAGATCACCATCTAGTCGGTCAGTACTTGTTCTTGTACCAACTAATATGCACAATAAAGTCCGAATCGAAGCGCGACGCTTCGAGGAAGTTAGAATGAACTTGTGCAAGGATCCTAGAGCTACGAAATGAGCGTAATGAAGATAGAAACGTAAGATATACTCAAGGCTTAACATTCTATATATCGAAGCTAAAAGACTATAAATAAAACCTTAATAAATGGTCTTCGAGAGCTTCGATTGAATCTTCATAACTTCCAAAGCGTCGCAAGAGCTTCAACGAAGCTTTAGGCATGAATATGAGCTTTGGGAAGAGTTGAGATGTCGCTATGAATGTTCTCGTGAATTTGGCGACGATCTCCAAAACTGCGCTCACAAATTGTTAGTTCATGGATTATTTATGTTTGCTCATCATCAAAACCAAATCCGGGGAGTCCAATATTCAACATTCTCCCCCTTTTTGGTGATGACAAACCAACATAAATAATAATCAAAAATAATAATTCAAATGTAAAATACTTACTCCCCCTGCATTGATGACACGTTAATTCCAAAAAGAATATATATGAATTGCATCAATCAGACGAGTAAGATATATAATGAGGATCGATTTTTGAAATATCGGATTTTGAAAATCCTTATATGTATCTTAACTCCCCCTGAATCTAACATATCAAACTAGATTCTTGGAAATTGAGTTAAATTTTCATTTGCGCTATTTATTATCATTATCTCTCCCCCTTTGGCATTATCCCAAAAATGGGGGGCATACAACGACAACAATTAGGAAATGTAAAATCCAACATCGGGAGTCGTAGACAAAGACAATGGACCAACTTGACACCAAGGGAAAAGTGTGGAAATCAAATCAAGGTGTGCCAAAATGTCCATTATCAAAAAAATAATCAAAATCATCTAAAATACCAAATAATTATTCATTTCTTGAATAAAGAAACATACTCTTCAATATTCAATATTCTTGGTTAAATTTGTGCATGGAAAACAATTCTATACAATTATAGAATTTAAATCTATTTAACCAAGTTTTTTAATCGTCGAGCGACGAGTTCACATTTCAAATGCATTCAACGAATACATAAAAAAATGCACGACGAATAAATGACAAAGTGAATGACGATGAACATATATAAATATAGAGACAACATGAGTACATCCAAAAAGATATCACATCGAATATATGAGGTACATCAAATGAAGTGAGACACATCATCTATATAAACAACAAAAAGTACATCATCATCATCAACATCGTCATATCATAAAATCCAACTCCGACATCCAGCAAGCACAAAAAAATACATCAAAACATCTCTCAACCCCAGCCTAACCCAAAACACTCTCACTAAGATATATCATCCAAAGCGCAGTGGAGAGTCCTCGGAACAGACGATCACGAGGAGGAGGCTGGATCTGCAGCGTCCGTGGGTCCAGTCGATGGAGTGGACTCAGGCTCTGCAGGGAGTAGAGGTGTCTCAACAGATGGAATCGTCGGGGCAGGAGTGGAGATCTCAGCAACAGGCTCAACAGCAGCAGCAGCAGTGGCCTCATCGCCACGGGCAAAAGAAGTGACAAGCTCGCCATGCTCCTCATCGTCCATCTCCTCGGCCTCAGACACTGAAGGAGGAAGATCAATCCCCATCATACGAGCCATACGGCAGACTACCTCCTCAGTACGAGCCAAACGGGAGTCGTGCTGACGAAGTAGGCGTACGACATCGTCCAATGTAGCAGGGGAAGAGGAGACTGCAGCAGCTGACGGAGTCGCCTGAGAAGCAGAAGTGGTAGACCTCTGCACGTGACGAAGTGCCGCTAGAGATTTCTTCACGGCCGTCGCGTTCAGAGGCGTACCCAAGGGACGCTCATCATCAGGAGGGAGGGGGACTCGGAAATGACGGAATACAAGAGTCAACAGGCAAGGGTATGGAATGTGCGCAGACTTATTGGTCTTGCGTATACACTCGAAAGAATCCATCTTATCGAGTATCACGCGAGCCCAATTAATCTCGCACCCCAAGAAAAGAGCATAGATCAATTTCAAGAACGGCTGGGATGGGAGTGAAGAGGATCCATACTTAGGGAGGAGACATGACTTCAAGATCAGGTTAAGAACCCACGCATTCGGCTTGAAAGATTTTGATGGAACACCAATGAATGCGGAGGGGATAACCTGGAAGATATCTGCAAGAATAGACTGATCCAAGGAAGAAATGTCGTCTACGGAAATGTCCGAAGGAAGGAGACCACACGACGAACAACCAAGAATCTCCCCCAAGATTTCTGCCGTGAGAACTATAGGAGTTCCCAAGACAGTCGTCTCAATGGAGTGGCTGGCGTCGTACTGGTCTCGAATACGATTGGCATAGAACAATTTCACGAGGCGAGGATACGGTTTGGGATTGGCCTTGGGGTCGTATCGGAGATAATCTAGAAGACCACTATAGGACAGAAGATCAGCAAGGCCGAGAAAATCAGAAAACTGAACGTAATGCTCAAACAACAGTGGACAGTGTTCTATACGGTTGTACGCTGCGAGACACTGAGGGTCATCGCGGCACAACGATATGTCTACACCGCCGACTGGCATAGGAGCTTTACCCTTAGCCTTACGGGTCTTCGGAGGTGGAGTAGGTTCCCTAGTAGGCTCATCCTCTGGAATAAATTCAGAGTCGGAATCGGGAGGAGTAGCCGGAGTGTGAAGTATGGGCTTTTTGGTCTTGGATTTGCGTGGTTTAGCTATGGCAGTCCTAGGCTTCTTAGGAGGAGGCGAAGATGGAGAGGCTTGGGTTGACTTGGCACGACGCTTAGGCTTCGGGGGATTCCTAGGGTCGGAAGGCCCTACGGTCATAGGTGAAGCCCCGGAAGAGGCGATAGGAATTCTAGTCTTAGCCATAGCACTACGAGCACAAGCACACGACGATAAGATCAAAATCAACCTATAGATCACAAGCTTACAAACTTTAAGATTCGAAAAACATAAGCCCTAGGTTAGAAATTGAAACCCTAGGAGCTAGAGCATGAAATCAAGGAGAGACAACCCTAGAAAAGGAAATCGACACCTAGGAGAGGGGATTTTACCTAGGAGAAGGAGTCGACGGCGGCGGACGGCGGCGATCGACGGAGAGATGGCCGGAAGTCGAAGGGTTTCGAGTGGGGGTTTGGGGTTTTCGGGCTGGAGCAAGTGAGAAGACCGACTAAAGAGAGTTTTAGTCGAATGAGGTCGAGTATAAGTCGGTCTGGAAGCTAAAAGACACAAATGCCCTAACACACTTAGTCGGTCACAGTTCAAGCACTGACCGACTAGATTACGATCTAGTCGGTCGATCAATGAGCTTGAACCGACTAAGTCGAAACAGAGGCACAGAGAGATTTCTAGGGCAAGAATTAGTCGGTCGCAGTATATTCACTGACCGACTAGTTTTCAATCTAGTCAGTCGGTAAGTGTACTATGACCGATTAACGAAAGAAAAAGATAGGAGTTAGATATAGGCTTGATCTAGTCGGTCTGAGTTCACTTGCTGACCGACTAGATGAGCATCTAGTCGGTTGACAAGTGAACTGAAACCGACTAGAAGAGTCCAAAAATTGAAATTTGATTTCTCTTCACAAACCACTTGGATGAAATATCATAACTCACTCATTAGTCATCTAAATTACCCCATAAAACGTCGAAATCTTAAATACGACTTTCAAATACGAATTCGATCATAAATTCAAATAAATCACATAAAATTCCCAAAAATTCAATAAATCTAGCATGAATGAAATATCGCGAAATATAATAGCATGCAAGATAATTGAATGAAATATGAATCCTATATCTCGGATTCACCCATGATCCCCAATTCTCGACGCAACCGCACAAAGGAGTCCTCCTTTAGGGGTTTCGTGAAAATATCGGCGATTTGCTTTTGGGTTTCAACGTACACTAATATGATGTCCTTTTTAGCTACATGATCATCTAAGAAATGGTGTCGGACATCTATGTGTTTCGATCGGGAATGGTGCACCGGATTCTTTGAAAGACAGATAGCACTTTGGTTATCCACCATGATAGGGCTAGTATCACAATGAATACCAAAATCCTTCAATGTGTGTCTCATCCAAAGAACCTGGGCACAAGCGGCACCGGCGGTAATATATTCCGCCTCGGTGGTTGAAAGTGATACCGAATTTTGCTTCTTGGAAAACCAAGAGACAAGAGAATTTCCTAGAAAATGGCAAGTGCCACTAGTACTTTTCCTGTCGGATTTGCATCCCGCATAATCAGCGTCACTATATGAGACTAGCTCATATGTGCTAGATTTCGGATAAAGTAATCCAAAATCTAAAGTGTAACTTAGATAGCGAAAAATACGTTTAACCGCTACTAAGTGAGAATCCTTAGGTTGAGACTGATAACGAGCACATATACATACAGCAAACATAATATCGGGCCTACTCGCGGTAAGATAAAGTAAACTACCTATCATACCTCGATATAGACGAATGTCTACATCTTTTCCGCCCGTATCTTTATCAAGATGCGTTGTAGTGCTCATAGGAGTCTTTTTCCCGGAGGCATTCTCCATTCCAAATCGCTTTAGCAACTCCACCGTGTACTTCGTTTGGTGGATGAAGATTGCATCGTTCAATTGGCGAATTTGGAGACCTAAGAAATATTTGAGTTCGCCCATGTGGCTCATCTCAAATTGTTCCTTCATAACATTAGAAAACTCTTCGCAAAGAGCAAAGTTAGTAGCACCGAAAATGATATCATCAACATAAATTTGAACTAATAAAATATCATTATTCGCATGCTTAATAAAAAGTGTAGAATCGGCTTCGCCCATTTTAAAATTCAAATCCAAAAGAAAATTCTTTAGGCGATCATACCAAGCTCGAGGAGCTTGTCTCAACCCATAAAGAGCTTTCTTTAGTTTAAAAACATGATTTGGAAATTTTTCATTTATGAAGCCCGGAGGTTGAGAAACGTAAACTTCCTCAACGACATCTCCGTTTAAAAATGCACTTTTAACATCCATTTGAAATAATTTGAAATTCTTATGGCATGCAAAAGACAATAATAATCTAATTGATTCTAATCTAGCTACCGGAGCGAAGGATTCTTCGAAATCAATACCTTCCTCTTGTCGATAGCCTTGAGCAACTAACCGAGCTTTGTTCCGGACGACGACTTGGTTTTCGTCGGTTTTGTTCTTGAAGATCCACTTTGTCCCTATGACAGTGTGGTTCTTCGATGGCAATGGAACAAGCTCCCATACCTCATTCCTCTCGAATTGAATGAGCTCCTCCTCCATGGCTAAGATCCAAGCGCTATCTTCGCATGCTTCATTAATATTCTTTGGCTCTATCGATGAGGCAAAAGCACAATTTGCGAAGTGGTGAACTTGCGATCTCGTCTTGACACTATCATAGATATTACCAATGACTTGCTCATGGGGATGGTTACAAACCGAATGAAGCCGTTTGGGAATACCTTGATCACTAGGAACATTCTCAACAACTTCATTAGTTGGGTTAGTCTCAATAGAATCAATAGAATCATTAGACTTAGAATTATCAAACGAATCACATAAAACATCCAAAGAATCATTATCATTTGAAATTCTAGTTGGAACAAATCCTTCATTAAATGAGACATGAAGCGACTCCTCGATCGTTGAGGTTCGTTTGTTGAATATCCGGTAGGCTTTGCTACGCGTAGAATATCCAACAAAAATCCCCTCATCGGATCTTGGATCGAATTTGTCCAAACTACCATATGTGTTCTTAATAAAACATTTCGAACCAAAAACACGAAAATGTTTAACTTGAGGCAACCTACCAAACAACAATTCATAACAAGTTTGTTTAGTGCCGGGCCTCAAAAGTATTCTAATAAACACATAGCAAGCAGTGTGTACCGCTTCCGCCCAAAATTGATGGCCAAGTTGGCTATCATCAAGCATAGTGCGAGCACACTCCACTAGCGTCCTATTCTTTCTCTCAACTACACCATTTTGAGAAGGTGCACGAGGGAAAGAGAAGGTGTGAGTAATACCAACTTCATCACAAAATGTCTCAAAAGACTCATTCTCAAATTCACCTCCATGATCACTACGAATAGTGACAATGGTGGTTCCTAAGAGATTTTGTACTTTCTTAACAAAAATTGTGAAGTTTTCAAAAGCTTCATTTTTATTACACAATGAAAATACCCAAGTAAATCTTGAATAGTCATCTACGATGACAAGTCCATACCTTGCATTTCCTAAGGAAGCTACTCTAGTTGGCCCAAATAAGTCTAGATGTAATAGCTCTAGTGGCCGTTTAGTAGAGATGCTTTTCTTAGGTTTAAATGAAGATTTAAGAAGCTTGCCACGTTGACAACAATCACAAAAACTTTTCTTTTCAAAAACAAGCTTCGGAAAACCTTTAATAGAATTCAATTTTGAAAGCTTATATAATTTTCCAAAGTTCACATGTCCAAAGCGTCGATGCCATAAGTGTTGTTCACTTGTGTTGGCAACGAGACATTGTTCATATGACTTAGGAAGATCCAAAATATAAATGTCTTTATGACGAGTTCCGAAAAATAATAATTTATCATTATCTTTTCTTAAAATATGACACAATCCTTTCGCAAAAATAACTTTGTAACCTTTGTCACAAAGTTGGCTTATTGAAATAAGATTGTGATTTAAACCACTAACAAGATAAACATCACTAATTAATGGTTTAGAGGGGTTACCGACTTTACCAACACCTATGATGGTTCCGCTCTCGTTGCCTCCAAATACGACGCGGTTTCCATTCGCAATGGGAACCACTCCGGAGAGCAAACGAGGGTCACCCGTCATGTGTTTGGAGCACCCGCTATCAAGTATCCAATTCCCTTTGGAGCTAAATTTAAATTTGTTGCTCCTTCCCTTTTTCTTTTCCTTGAGTACCTAAAGATAGACACTTTCATATCATGGTACCCAAGGTCATTGGGTCCAAGGGATTAGACCTTTGGAAGCCAAGTCCAAGTGGACTTAGACTTCCCCACATAATTCTTACTATGCACAACATCCGAAAAATAAGCATTCATATACATTTGTTTTTCGTCCATGCTTGTGTCCTTTGGGCTCCAAATAGTGAAAATTTTGGGAGCCATCATCCTATTGGGTGCATGCATGCGACGTTGATTTCTACGTGATGCATGTTGTGGATAGGCATACGGGACATGATGGAATGGTGCATGACGAGAATTATTCATATGATGTGGTGGGTGTACATATGCATGTGTGGGAACACGTGCGTGAGGGTGTCTCACATGGTGTGCACGTGCCCGAGAATGTGTTGCATAAAAATCATCATATGTGTGAGCCGGTGGAGTAGGACGTGTGTTCCTACGTGGCATGTTATTGGTGTACATATAGGCATGCCCCTTCTTTGGAGGTCCACCCAAAGTGGGTTTCTTTCCGAAAGAGGGTGTGGACGAGGTGGAAGCACCATTGGTAGATGAACTACCAATAGAGTGTTTGCTCCCACTCGTTGAGGTTTCGGAAGTTGGCCTAACAAAAGTAGTGACCGACTTGGATGAATTTCCCATCATATACCCCAAGCCAATGTGATGTTTGGCCGGAAGTAAATCTTTTAGGATATTATCCAAGTGGCCCTTACCCTTGTTGAATTTGTTGATTCGGCCCAATGTGTCCTCATATTTCTCTTTGAGAGAACGCAAAGAAGTATCCAAAGTGGATATTTGCGATGTGAGCACATAAACACGAGATTTAAGATTCTCGTTCTCAATACTCAAAGTCGAGTTTTGAGAAGTTAAATCCGCTATCTCATGTTCTTCCGCATCCTCAATGCTAACATGTTCAAGTTTAGATTTGAGATTCACAATCTCATTTCTTAACTCTTCAACAACGGTGTCGTTGTTGGTGATGATATTCTTAAGCGATGTTTGAATGCTAGCTAGGTCATCTTTTACTTTAGTATATCGATTTACTAATTTTGTGTATTTTGACCAAAGTTGAGAGTTAGCATTCCTAAGATCGTCCATGGTTACCTCATCGCTTTCGACATCACTATCATCGGAAGAGGAGGATCCTTGATCTTGCTCCTCTCTTGCCATGAAACACATGTGCGCTTGCTCCACGTGCTCATCGTCCGACTCACCGCTTGAAGAATCATCGGAGTCGGCGAAGGTAGCTCCGACAAGTCCCTTCTTGTTTCCTTTCGTGTACTTCTTGGACTTGTCATACTTTGGCGCCTTCCACTTCTCCTTTTGCTTATTGAGGGGACACTCCGCTTTCATGTGTCCCGGCTTATTGCACTTAAAACACAAAGGAGAGGAAGAGGCGTTAGAAGAACCAAATTTACCTTTGGTCTTGAAGTTACCTTTTCTGAAGAAACGGTTGAACTTCTTGGCCATGAGTGCCATGGATTCCAAGTCCAACTCGTTTTCCGATTCTTCATCATCGGTTGATGTGGATGTGGATGGAGCGGCTTTGAAGGCAATAGCCTTTTTCTTTGGCTCGTCTTGCTTTAGATAAGACTTCATCTTTTCTTGCAATTTGAGCTTGCTATCCTTGCGTACCTCGTACGACATTAAAGTACCCATTAGTTGAACTACGGTGTACTTATTCATGTCATTACCTTCCTCGATGGCGAAGGTGCGTTTCTCCCAAGAAGAAGGAAGTCCTTCGATAAGCTTTGAGCACTTCTCCTTTTGAGTGTAGGACTTGCCGAGGGCCTCTAACTCGTTTATTATGTCAACAAAACGAGCGTAATATTCTTTCATCTTCTCTCCCTGTTGCATATGAAACATTTCGTAATATTTGTTTACGACTACGAGTTTAGAGTCTCTTACCCGACTCGTCCCTTCATGTAGTATGAGGAGAGAGTTCCAAATTTGATATGCACTCTTACATGTGCATATCTTATTGAAGTCCTCGGGCTCCAATGCGCATTGCAAGGCGTTCATTGCCTTGGCATTGCTTACCTCCGCGGCGACCTCCGCGGTTGTCCATTTCTCAAAGTCTTCTTCTTCGGGCTCGATGTACTCCTTCATTGTAGTCCTCCATAAAGATGCACTTCGGAGGAAGGTTTCCATCTTACATTTCCAGTACCCGTAGTTGGTACCGTTGAAGAATGGAGGCCTCGTAGAGGAATGTCCCTCCATCACCGAAGATGCTCCTTCACGGTTCCTGAAGGTGTCATAGTTGGAAGGTGGACGCACGGTCTTGTTGTCGTTGGCAGACATAGCTAAGTATCTGGCTCTGATACCAAATGTAATGCCCTACCAGCTACTGCACAAGTACTAGAGGGGGGGGTGAATAGTACTTTAAAATAATAAGGAGTATAATTCCAAATTAAATTGCAAACAACTACCAAATCAATTTGCGGAAGCTTAAATTGAATGACAACACAAAATTAACAATGCTAACAAACGAAGTTAATGGGTTCGGATCCACCCAAGTCTCCCCGACTTGTTCCCGGTGATCCTACGTCCCAACCACCCGGATCCCCTCCGGATACTTGAGTTAGAAACCCTAACTCAAGATTTCCACTATGAATATCTTGTGAAAAACCTTCACAAGATCAAATCATACATGCAATGGCAAAGTGAATCCCACAACCCGGGATCACAAACTTCTCTCACAACCGAGAGAACCAATTAGCAATATTAAAGAGTTTAAATGAAATTAAACAATCTTACCACAAAATCCTATACCTTGAGTTTTTCTTACCCAAATGGTGAAATGAAGGATTTGAGGAAGAAGAAGTCACCAAGACCTAGCACCAAGGAAATGACCAGCAATCGGTGCCTAGGAATGAGTTGGAGACTTGGATCAAGCAATAGCTTGAAGAGCTCACCAAGAACAAGCTTCTCTCTAGATCTAGAAATGAGAGAGAATGGGTTTCTTGTGAGGAAGAGAGCTTTAGATTTGAGGGAGAATGGCTATCTCTTTAGAACTCAATGAATCTCTTAATGGCAGCTCTAATCTAGATAGAAATGACCTAGGTTCGTATTTATAGGGTCCCATAAAAACAAGTTAGGTCATTCACCAACGGATAGAAATCTGTGAGACTTAGTCGGTCAAAGAACAATCACTGACCGACTAGTTCATCAACTAGTCGGTCAGCCAAACAACGTGGACCGACTAAGAGTAGATCTGAGAAGAGATAGAATTTCAGACCTAGAAATCTAGTCGGTCCAAGAAGACTGTCTGACCGACTAGTTTCACAACTAGTCGGTCAGCCAATGAACGTAGACCGACTAAGAGGCAAAATAACTTAGTCTGAATGCAAAGTGACTTAGTCGGTCCAAGAACAAAAGTTGACCGACTAAATTGTCAACTAGTCGGTCACCAAACGTTCTTAGACCGACTAACGATAAACAGTAGCTTTAGGAGAAATTTAGCATGAACAGTAAGTCACAACTAGTCGGTCAAAGAAGCATCACTGACCGACTAGTTCACAAACTAGTCGGTCGGTGAGTCAACGTAGACCGACTAACTGTAAACAGTAAAGTCCAAGAAATTAAGGAATCAAACTAGTCGGTCCAAGAACAGCTGCCGACCGACTAGATCACCATCTAGTCGGTCAGTACTTGTTCTTGTACCAACTAATATGCACAATAAAGTCCGAATCGAAGCGCGACGCTTCGAGGAAGTTAGAATGAACTTGTGCAAGGATCCTAGAGCTACGAAATGAGCGTAATGAAGATAGAAACGTAAGATATACTCAAGGCTTAACATTCTATATATCGAAGCTAAAAGACTATAAATAAAACCTTAATAAACGGTCTTCGAGAGCTTCGATTGAATCTTCATAACTTCCAAAGCGTTGCAAGAGCTTCAACGAAGCTTTAGGCATGAATATGAGCTTTGGGAAGAGTTGAGATGTCGCTATGAATGTTCTCGTGAATTTGGCGACGATCTCCAAAACTGCGCTCACAAATTGTTAGTTCATGGATTATTTATGTTTGCTCATCATCAAAACCAAATCTGGGGAGTCCAATATTCAACACATGTAACATATATATATTCACACCATAGCCTACTACCTATAATTAGTATACTAACACGTCCACACATAGATAATTAAGATGTGCAATAGTCGTGTATACCTCACGGTATGCACGCATGCAACATCCCGCGAAAGCAAACAATACCAATCAAAATTATAACCCTACTACCATATGTATATCACTTATATACTCAGGCAACAAAACATAACTACTTACATATAAGCACATTTCATATCCACGTACGAGCACCTACTCACACGTACTAACATATGGGTCACTCAATAGGCCTACTTACTTATCTATATGTTCACCCATTATCATCACACCTAGCATATACATAGCTTTTCCAATCATTTTATTTCAACCATTATAAGTATTCTCTAATTGCATACACTCCAATAGACATTCCAACGCTAACTCTTATATACACAAGCATCCCTATTATGGTATAGCTAATCACACACGAATCTATAAATACTAACACATAAACAACTTCATAATATCACGAATAACCCCGAGTATGTATATATATATATATCACACAATAGGCAAGCATCAATACACTATGGGGGTACACTCATTCAAGCCCACGTACACAACTTAGGTACGTGCACTACGACTACCTCACAAGGTCCAAGGGCCTACTAACAATTAAGGGTTGACACAGACATTGACGGACCCTAAGCCCTAAGCAATAGAGGGAGGTCGAGGTCGAAAGCGTGACGAGGGAGGGATTGATAAGCACGAGTTCAGATAGGACGAGTACAAGGGGACAGCTTGGTTCGACGAAACTTTGACTCAATGGTGATGTTTAGGTTGAGGGAAAAAAAGGAGATGTAGTGATGCTTATATGGGAGGGGGAAAAGAAATAGGGTAAATAGCATAAGCTAAAATACGCAAAATTGAAAACTGTTGTACTTCAAAAAAATTGGAATTCCTCATCTGTATAAAATATTTGAAGATCGATAAAGCGAGTTGAAATAAGTTTGAGTCGAATATTCATAATATGAGAAAATGGTCCATTGATCTATATAAAATCATTATTAAAAGGGAGTAAAATCATTTACACGAATATTAAGGACATGGTTTAGAAAATTTATACGTCAGTATTTTAATATAATGTTGTCAAAAAGTTTTGGAAAGTCAAGAATGAAATCAAGTAACGGAAGAATTTAAACTCATATTAAATGCTTTCAAAACTTTTAGGCTATGGAAAATTTAAAATAACCAACATTGAAATTACTTTTTAGAGAACCAGGGTTTGCCAGAAATGAGAAACTGATTTACACAAGGTTCTCAATATACGAGCATAACAAGTCTAGTACGGATATAAAAATAATTGAAAGTAGGTATGGTGCACGGAAAAATAATAATATTGACTTAGTATAAGAATTATCGAAATCGAATAGTAAGTCTTTAAAATCAAATCATGGAGGGTCTAAATCAGGAAGTGGTTATGAAAATAGTACTTTTGCAAAAATCTGAAATAGCGAGAACGACGAGCAAAAACCAACTTGCTGAAAGCTGAAATTCCATGTGTCTTGAAAAGTATATGAATGGCACAAATCAGGAGGGAAAAATTACAAGTTGAATAAAAGTACGATTCAGAATAAAATTAATATATGGAGGGACGACGCATTTGCATAAATACGAAAAACATAGGCTGGGAAAATACTATAAGCTAGTATTCAAAAATTCCGACAAACGTTTTAAAAATTTAAATCAATGAGGGAGTATGAAGTATATTAAAATTTTGAACAAAGTTAAACTTAGTGGAAGAGAAGATTGAAAAATTCTTTCAGAAGGTTCAAGTTTTGCAATGGAGATGTTTGAAAATTGACGACGATCGTCATGAGGCGATCTCGTGAATCGAGGCAAGGAAATTTGTCGGATGATCAAAACATGCATACGCCTAGGGTATGAATCAGGAGAATCTACGGGGAACTCCTACGGTCGACCAACTAAAGATTAAGAACTAAGTGCTAAAACTTTCTAAGGAGCTAGACGGTAATGAAAGGCGTTCAGCTTGGTCCGAAATCGATGAACCCAAACGAACGACGGAAGGAAATTCTAGGAGTCTAATAGGGTCAGGGTTAGACAAGAACCCCTAAGGTCACTCCTACGACGATTAAATCAATTGCTGACAGGGAGTCTAAATAACAGTCAGGGCCTCTATCTAGCAAGCACAGACGTCTAACTAAGCCTTCTTATCACCTAGTGTCATAAGAAAACGACTAGACTCAGGGATTATGACTCGGATGTTGCAATTTATTTAATGGACATTCCGTTATTATCGTTGTTTCGTTAATTTGCAATTGCAAGACTGGACCTGCATGGGCCACCAACAAAACCTATCACGCCCCGCTTCCCAAAAATATGGAGGCGAATCGTGAGAAGGTCCGCTCAGACTTGTAGCTGCAAAGCTGCAAGTCCGATAAGCGTCAATCAAATTTAAAACTGCAGGTCCTTGCAACGCGAACGAAACAAGATAATAATAATGAAATGAGACAAAAGAATAATCTCAGAATATCCATAAATATAAATTCCAACATCGCAGAAAAGCCACCAGGCTGAAAAGAAAAAGAGTCTAAAGGCCTAAACATGGCCAACAAAAGTACATCGTACAAAACAAGGTGCCACGCACCAACAACTAACAAAAGACCTAAAACAAAAGAAAGCACAACAAAGGCTCAAAGAATAGTCACCGGTGTCCACAAAATCCTCCTGTGCAATCATGGACTCAGACTCAGCGTCAGCAAAACATCACGTACTCAGCAACGGTCTCTGGCTCAGGGTCTAACATGTGACACCCAAAAGAGCAAGGGGCACATGTCAGCAAGTCTACAAGAGACTTATGCAAGGAAACTAAAGGTAGGTAAAAGTAAAGCAACCTAGCAGTTCTAGCATGATGTAATGACATGGCAGTTGAAATAATGAGTGCAACAGGTAAGGTAAAGTAAAGTAAAGTACGAGCATAGCATTTAAACATGGCGTGGATGACAAGTATTGCATGAATCATTCACAAGACAAGTACAAGACAAGGAAAGTAAGCACCTCGTGCACAGAGATTCCGTCTTTTGGCTAGAGGGCTGATCAGGCCACTCCTAAGCTCAAGTAACCGTTTATCCCTACCCCTCCACGTGTGTCGAGCCAGGGCCTTACCCCGAACGGGAATGCTCGCTTCTGGATCACGAGCCAGGAAGTGTTTTTAACAAGTATGGCATAGGGGTGCACCTAGCCGGTCCAGGGAACCCGGGCATTGGCTTTTGACCAACACATGAGGCTTGTTTCCTCCGGAAGTAGTTTTCAAGGAGTACAAGTATTGTAGCGTGTGCTACGAATGCAACAATCAACTGGGATGACATGTAAGATGCAATGCATGGCAGTTAAAAGTACGTACAGTTAAGAAAAGTAAACGTGACAGCTTAGTATGCATGAACAACAAGTTTAAGGGTTGGATCTAGCTTCGTTGTCAAGCTAGATCAATTAGGTGACGGATCTAGTTTCGTTGTCAAACTAGATCAAGTAGGCGTCTAGCCAGCTATCATTTCACTGACTAGTCTCTTTTACGCTGAAAACAAGGAAGTGGCCTAAAAACATGGCCCTACACAAGAGTTGGTAAGTTTCACTTGCCTGCAAGCACGACGTCTAAGCACACCGTCCAATGAGTCCAAAAATCACAATTATCCTACGTGCACAAGTCCACCGGCCTAAAGTCCATATTATTAATCTTGATTAGTGAATTTAAAACATTTAAAATACTTTAAAAATACTGATTTTAGTCTTTATTAGCATGCATTGGGTTGGGGTCCTAGGGGTGCAAAGTGTTACCTCAACACGACGCGAAAGCTACACCGGCGTCGGGTAGCGACGCCGGGGGTTGGAACGTCGTGGACGGCGAATCGTCGGAGAGAAAGCACCTAGGTGGGGCCCACAGTAGTCCTAGGGACCTTTGGGGGACCCACAATACCTCTGGAGAACTTGGGGGGCCCACGGTGGCAAGTGGTGCGACGGGTGCGGGGTTGCGACGTTTGCTCTCGGTCGTACTCAGCCAAATGCAGAGGAACGGCTCGGTCGGTGCGGGGGGACGGGCTTGTGCAGCTGCGGGTGCGGTGCGGGCCTTGGTGCTCTCGGTCGGTGCGGAGGGAGGGGTCGGTCGGGAGCCTTGGATGCGGGGGCTTGGGGCGCTGCAACGTTGCAACCGTTGCAACGTTACGGAGAGCGGTCGGTGCGAGCGGGGCCTTCGGTCGGGCACGGTGCGGAGTGGGGCGACAGAGCGGGCACGGCAGCGGGTCGGTGCGGTGCGGAGTTGCGGGTGGCAGCGGGGAGATCTCTCGGTCTGACCGAGAGATTCTCTCGGTCGGAGCGGAAGAGCGAAGCGGCTGTGATGCAGCGACTGGGTGCTGGGCGGCTAGCGGTCGGAGCGGGCGAACGGGGGCTGTTCTCTCAGTCGTGCGGCTGCCGTTCGTCGCAACGTTGCGACGAATCGTCGCAACGTCCAATTTGGGTTTTGGAAGAGGCTAGGGCTAATTTCTTGCGAAAATAGGTCTTCCTAGGGGTTGTTTATATAGTGTAGAGGGGTTGACTAGGTCTAGGGCTAATTCTAAAGAGATTAGGAGTTTAAAATAATTTAAAATTTGAAATTCAACTTCTCCAACTCACCCAAGGGTTTGACTTGGTCCAAATGAGCTGGAAATTGGCTCAAAAATTCTTTAAAACGTTTTAAACTCAAATAAATTTTATTTGGCCGAAAATAATTTAAAAATTAATTATTAAAAATATTATAAAACTTGTTAAAAATATAAAAGTGGTCAAATAAACTCCAAAAATTATAAAATAAATATCGGGGTGATCGTGTTGCCGAAAGTGAGCTAACTAAGAAGAAGGATCTCAATTTTGACGTCAGACGACGAAACTAAAATTAGAAACGTCTCCCGTCAAAAGTGAAAATCGCCACGTCTCATCGAGTAAGATTAAATTGTGGGAAAACGACTCGAGAAACGTCGTTCCAGTTTAGTGCCACTATTTAATACTCTCCGAGACGTTCACAACGGCATATCACACGAAAGTGTTCACAAATAAACAAAGTCTAAAATAAACACGTGCACGGTCAAAAGCACGTGCACGAACAACGTACAACGAAAAGTGGTCGTTACAAGTCAGTCGGTGAGTCAACGTAGACCGACTAACTGTAAACAGTAAAGAGCTTAGAATTGAGAAGGCAAACTAGTCGGTCCAAGAAGCTTTGCCGACCGACTAGATCACCATCTATTCGGTTGGTTCTTCTTCTTGAACCAACTAACATGCACAAGAAGTCGCGAATCGAAGCACGAAGCTTCGAAAAAGTTAGTATGGACTTCTACTAAGATCCTATGTCTAAGATAGGAGCATTATGAAGATTAAAACGTAAGACCTACTCAAGGCTTAACATTCTACGGAACGAAGCTAAAACACTATAACTAAAACTTGACGAACCGTCTTCGAAAGCTTCGATCCGAATCTTCATGACTTCTAAAAAGGTCCAAACGCTTCAACGAAGCTTTAGGCATACGATCACGTGGTTTGAGAAGTCTTGAGACGTCGCTTTGGATGTTCATATAAGTTTGGCGACGATCTCCATAACTGCGCTCACAAAGTGTTAGTTCACGATATATTTATGTTTGTTCATCATCCAAAACCAAATCCGGGGAGTCCAATATCCAACAGACATGAGCTCATATTTCTTCTTTAATAGTGTCCAAGGTGGACACACAAGTGGTGAGCTCGTGCACTTGTGTTTTGAGAGAATCATTCTCAATACCTAATTGTGTGTTTTGTGAAATTAGATCGTCATTATCTTTAGAAGAACCATGATCTAATTGAGATTTGAAAGAATTCACCTCATTTCTTAATGTGCCATTTTGAGAAATCAAATTGGCTTTCTAAAATGTGAGTGTGACAACAATGGTGTCATTGTTGGTGATGGATGGCATTGATGCTTTACTAGCATTTAACTTCTTAAGATTAGTATATCTAAGAATAAGAGATTGATACTTAGTAAAAAATTCTTCGTTAGCCATACGAATTTCATCCATTGTTACCTCAGGTTCATCGTTCTCAGTATCGCTCCCATCGAAGAATGTATCTTCTCGGGTCATGAAACACATATGTGCACTCTCAGCCTTCTCATCCTCAGATTCGCTTAAAGAATCCCCACTTGAGTCATCGAAAGTCCTAACAAGTCCTTTCTTCTTATCCTTCTTAAATTTGTTGGACTTGTGGTACTTTGGTACTTTCCACTTTTCTTTGTTCCTTAGTATTGGGCAATCCTTCTTGATGTGTCCTGCCTTGTTACACTTAAAACAAAGAGGAGAGGAGTTGTTAGTGGAATCAAATTTCGATTTGGATGGGAATTTACCTTTGCAAAAGAAGCATTGGAACTTCTTCGCCATGAGCGCCATTTCTTCGAAATCCATCTCGTTCTCGGACTCATCACTATCCGAGGATGAAGATGTTGCTTTGAATGTTAACGCCTTCTTCTTTGCCTCCGTTAGCTTCATCATGCCTTTAATCTTCAATCGGTTCTCCCTTCTTTCTTCGTAAGATATAAGAGTACCGATGAGATTCACCACGGTATAGTTCTTCATGTTATTGACCACCTCAATGGCAATAGCTCTTCTTTCCCACTTTGAGGTCATTGACATGATTATCTTTCGTACCTTCTCCTGTTGTGTATATGTTTGTCTGAGAGCTTCAAGCTCATTGGCGATGTCGGTGAAGTGACCGTACATCGTGGAAATGTTCACACCTTCCTGCATTTGAAACATGTCGAAGTTTTGTATAACAACATATAACTTTGACAACTTAACCTTGTTGTGTTCCCTCGTGAGTGATAATGAGATGGTTGATATGCACTCTTACATGTGCTTATCTTGTTGAACTCATCTGGATCCAATGCAAAATGAAGAGCGTTCATTGCTTTGGCATTGTTTACCTCGGCAGACTTCTCGACGGGAGTCCACTTTTCAAAATCTTCTTCCGAAGGCTCTATGTAATCCTTATGGAGGGTTCTCCAAAGAGAAGCACTCCTAAGAAATGTCTCCATCCGATGCGTCCAATAGCCGAAATTCATGCAAGGATGAACCGTTAATTGTCTTTCGAATACGGAAGAAGCACCATCACGATCATGATTATTGTACGAAGTAGGAGGAGGAACTTTGTTGTTGTTGGATGCCATAGCTATAGACTATCTTCGATGCCAATTGTAAGGACCCTGGCTATGAGGAAACCACTAGAAGGGGGGTTGAATAATGTTTATAAAATTTAACTATGAAATTATGCCTAATTAAAATCCTAATCCAACAAAGATGCAAAAATAAGAATTAACATTAAAGAACAATGCTAACACAGGTATGTTTCAAGGGTTCGGATTACCCAAGTCAAACCCGACTTATTCCCGGTAATCCTACGTCCCTTCCACTTGGATACATCTGGATACTCAAGTTAGATATCTAACTTGAGGTTTCCTTTAAACCCACTTATAGCCACCCTACAAGTGTAATCAACCTACAATCGATTTCCTTGAATCACACATCTTGGGATTAAGCAAACCACTCTCATAAACCGAGAGTGAATTCAAATTACGAAATAATGAAATTCGAAATAAAAACACTTATAATCACATATGCCTTGAAGTAGAACTTGAAAGAGCAAGTGTGTTAAGTGTTGATGTCTCTTCCAAGATGAGAGAAGCCCTTGTTCTTGTCTTCACCAAAGCTAGAGGACGATGAATGGGTTCTAGACAAGATAAGATTGAGATTTAGGTCTTGAAAGAGTTGAGAGCTTGAGAGCTTAGAGATGAGATCTATGAAGTCTTAAGAGTTCCAAGAAGTCTCCAATGGAACATTAGGAGACCCTTTTATAAGTTCTCCAAAACCATTAAACAAAATACCCAAAACCCCCTTTGAAATCTATGTGGAAAATCCCAACGGATTGATTTTACAGCCAGGACATGCGACTGATGAAGAACAGATAGTCGCCTATTGCACTTTGTCAGAGGGTAGGTGAGAATTCAAACAGAAACTTACCACATAGGACAGTCGACTGATGATGGTTGAACATGCACCTGAAAACCATCAGGCGACTGAGAAACCTTCTACAAGCGAGTGGAAACCTAAGTATGTAGTTTCCAAAATATAGGAATTCTGGGTAAGCTAGGATAGGCGACTGATATGGAATCTATTGGTGCATGTGTCATGGGCAGGCGACTGCGAAACCAACATCAGTCGTCTGTTGCACAAGTGCGTAATTTACCAAAAGCATAGTTCTGGGCAAGTGTTGGACAAGCGACTGTAGTGGTATATACATGCGCATGTAAAAACTACTTGCATCGCCTACAGGCGCAAGTGCGAAAGTTGACAAAACTTGAGAAGTTTGGGCAAGATGAGACAGGCGACTGACTAACAGGTCACAGGCGCCTGCAACACGACAGGCGCCTGTACTTTGTACATCAGTCACCCGTTGGACCTTGGGAATGAAAGCCCAAAAATCAAAGTCAAAAGTGTGTACATAACAGACGACTATTGGATGATTTACAGTCGACTGTTTTGAGACATGCGCTTGTAAAATGTACTTCAATCGCCTGTCGGAAGTCTAAATGCACAACTTAGAATAAAAGAGGTTGGAAACCTTTGAATTCATTTCTAATGACTTCCTAGGCCAGAATGAGTGAAGTATGTGAGCTCCAACAATAATCTACTATAAAAATACATTCAAATGAGAAAGAAAAGAGAATTACAAGATATTACATTTATTTTTGCTTCTCTTCTTTCTCTTGAATGATCTTGAAGTCTTCTTGAAGTCTTTGAAGATCCATTCTTTATCTTTGATCACCCAATCTTCAACTATGAGCTTTGATTGATCTTCATGGTTATCCATTGCTATTTAATCATCATGATAAGCTTAGACAATGGATTAATTAAATGGAACGGATTAGTCACAAGTATTTATATTTGCTCATCATCAAAACCAAGTAGGGAGAAGTCCAATACTCAACATGCCCCTCAACTTATGTCCGTCAAGAGTCGTTCGTTGATGAGGGGGGTTGTCCTTCGACTTACGTTCGTTGATAATCATTCTTCTACGAGGGGATGTCCCCTCGACTTATGTCTGATGATGGTTGGTTGGTCGTGGAGCTAACGGCCCCCTCAACTTTCGGCTAACAACGAGGGCCGTTCGGTAGTGAGAGGTGGCCCCTTGGCTTATGGCCAACGACAAGGGTCTTTCGTTGGTGAGGGCGTGGCCCCTCGGCTTACGGCCAATGACATGGGTCATTCGGTGGTAAGGGGTGGCCCCTCGACTTACGGCCGACGACATGGGTTATTCGGTGGCTAGCCCTCCTGTATGGGGTCCTTCTTATCCACTTGCATGGATCATCCTCATCCAGGATAGGTCATCCTCACCCCTGATAGGTCATCCTCACATCGGGTGTTCGCTTCCATCTGATTGGTTGATGTGGATGTTGATGTGAAAAATCGAGGCAGAGGTGGCCTCGACGAGGAGGACATGGCATGATCAATGGGGAGATGCATTCATGGAGTCACATTTGACCCATGAAGCATCCTTTACAGCGACCCTGAGTACAGAATTCATCTCTTCTGTGGGAGAGAAAGTTTTTAAAGGATTTGCCAGAAAAACTTTCTCGTTATTTTAATTAGGGATGGAAAGAGACGACTTGTAGTGGTTTCCCATCCTCCATAGCTGAAGATGGAAAGCATCATTGGTTTTGAAAAGAACTCAAGTTGGTTCAGAGCTCGAAGCTTGGATAAGTTTCGGACGAAGTTCAGAT
This sequence comes from Scilla litardierei, assembly GCA_030789695.1. Lineage (NCBI taxonomy): Eukaryota > Viridiplantae > Streptophyta > Magnoliopsida > Asparagales > Asparagaceae > Scilla > Scilla litardierei. Next base: position 242,551,786 of record CM061133.1, on the reverse strand, counting down.
GCCCGGATGGAGGTGGGCCGACCCCCAGAGCTTGGAGCTCGGGAATCGGCTCGGTATGGCGGTACATCATCGGAGAAGCCCAAACTGGTGAAGGCGCACATAGCTTTATTACCTATGTTCCATGTTCGATCGAAGACTCGGTCGATGATTTGGCTGAGGCACGTGTCAATAAGATTGGAAGATGAATCGCCCCATGCTCAGCCTATTCAGAGGTCGGATGATCGGAACTAAGGCATTGATGATCGACTGGTCTCGAAAACCTGAATCTAGCTCGGAAACCTGGGTCTGGCTCGGAAACTCATTGCTCAGGTCCAAGAGCTGATCGAAACTCGGTTGGTTCTCAGGATTCGAACATCGATGTTCAGTCGAGCTTGGGCGAAGCTTGGATTGGTCGGGCTTCGTCAGATTTGGGTCGTACATCGGCCCAGGATCGTTGAGCTTCGATCAACTCTGCTCTATCCAAGCTCAGAAGAAAATCAGATCTTAGCAAAGGCACGTGGAGCTCCAAGATCTACAAATAATTGATTATTGGTGAAAGCTTGGTAAGGACATCGAAACTCGGTTGGTTCTCAGGATTCGAACATCGATGTTCCGTCGAGCTTGGGCGAAGCTTGGATAGGTCGGGCTTCGTCGGATTTGGGTCGTACATCAGCCCAAGACCCTTGAGCTTCGATCAACTCTGCTCTGTCCATGCTTGGAAGAAAATCAGAGCTTGGCGAAGGCGGGGTGAGCTTCCAGATCTACAAATAATTGATTATTGGTGAAAGCTCGGTAAGGACACTGCCAATCCTTAAATCAACAAACTATTGGTTATTGAAAACTAAATGAACAGAGCTTCTGAATCGTGTCAAAGAAATTGCCAAGTTTCAAATCAAATGAACAATTAAGTAATTAGAAATAAATGGGTAATACTTCCCTAGCTCGGCAAGGTCGTTGCTCGAGTGAAACTCAGATGTTGCTCGAAGCTTGGAAAAAGGAGCTTCGATGGAGGGGACCTCATCAACGTCCCGAACGTGATGATCCTGATGGTTGGCTGCTTTCCAATTTTGGCTTGGCAGCTCTGACGAAGCTCGTTTGACACTCGTGTTGGATACAACGTGTTGTTGGATACAACGATCGATGACTTCATATTTGATGATAACAAATGTGTGTGAACGATTTAATGCGTGTGCTAAGTTTTTTCAGGAATGGCACTCTTGCAAATACTCAAAGGGAGACTTAGTCAAAGTGATGCAGAATTTGCTATTCATTAGCAAAGTGGACTTGATCAAAGATGGAGATAATGCCTACACATATTGGACTATGTCAAATATGGGGAGATAAGGAGGAAATCAATTCAAATCCATATTTGAATTGATTCCAATCAATTGGTGCATAAATCAAATCCTAAAGCCATACAAATTGAAGACTTGGTCAAAGATGGAGGGAAGGAGAATCTCATGCAAATCAATTTAAGAGATTAAATGAGATCTTAATTTAAATCCTATAGCCATCCATATTCAAACTCCAAATCCTAGGGTGACTAGAAGAGATCTTCCATGGTGATTCATTCAAATCCTAATCAAGTTAGGATTCCATCCAATCTCCAATTCTTTAGGATTCTAATTGATTCTAATTGATCCCATCTATCCTATATAAACCTATATTCAAAGAGAGATATTTGGAGAGAGAGGGGCAACCAAAACAAAGAGAAAAATTTCTCCCATCATCCTCCTCCTTAAGGTGCACAAGTTGCAAGGGAAATTACATATTGCGCAAGCTTCATCTTTCCATTACAAAGCTCCATTTCCCAAAGCTTCGCCATCTTCCCATCTACAAAGCCAAAGCAAAAGAGTTTCTATCTCCATTAAAACGCCTCTAGGCCGCAACCCCAAGCAAGGGTTTCTTCAACACATTGTGCAAGTAGCAACATACTCCATTGCCAAAGCTCCATAGCACCTTCTTCCTTGCGCAACCCACCAAGCAAAGCTCAATTGCCTATCTCCTAGTAGCCGCAACTTGAAGAGGAGAGTCACCCACCTTGGCCGCAAATTGTACAAGAGAAGAGCTTCATCCAAGAGCCCATTCCCGCAACCTCTCTTCCTTAGCCGCAAGTCATCAAGCCAAGTGCAAAGAAGTATCATCCAAAGGGGAGTCCAAGTGCCGCAAGTTTCAAGGGGGAGACACCTAGGCTGCAAGTTTCAAGGAGGGAACCATCAAGGCCGCAAGTTTCAATCAAGGGGCAAGCCGCAATTTGAGTTGCTGAGATCAGAGACTACTTCATCGTCAGACTTGATCTAACCTGAGCTGATTGACAGAGACGACTAAGCCTATACAAACTGAGATTTCCTAAACTCTTTATTGTATTTGTGTAGTGGAGTACCAATATTTGTAGGGTAAACTTTACCATAATTGTGTTTTTGGATCTTGTCAAGTGTGGTACTAGACAAGAGGGTCTTGATGAGTTGGGGCTCGTCAAGAGAGAGCATTTACTAGGTCGAGAGTATTTTGCACTCAGGGAGTGTGGTACGAACTAGGTGAGAGTTGAGTTGGGGGGTCATAGTTCATTGTAGTTGTACAAAGAAACATATTAATGCTAGTATCTACTTTGGCACTGGAGGAGGTTTTTGGTGCGACCGAACCATGGAAAATCTTCTACGTACTCTATGATTGCTTATTATTTACTCTGCTCTACTCTATCTGCCTATGATTGCTTGTGGGTTGTACGAAAATTTTTATTAGCCTATTCACCCCGAGACTTTGATCCAGATCCAAAAACTCGGACACCTTGGATGCTTGGAGGAGCCTTAATTTTGGAGTTTGGAGCTCAGCTCGCTCGTCGTGTAGGGCTCGGAGGCTGGTTGAGCTCGGAATAGATGGTCTATGGTGGAGATGCGCTTGGGATCCAGCGATGGATCGAGCATCAGGGCCAAGGGTCTTGCCCTTAACGAGTGACTGTGCCTTGGTGTTCATGACGTGAATGTCGATGATGAAGGCGTCGATCTCGATCCTTAGATCGGTGATGTAATCATCCTTGGAAAGGCTCTCATCCATCATGGGTTTGACCAATGAGGCATAGACTCCCCAGTCTGTCACACAGCTGCCTATGCTTAGAGGTAGATCTCAGCTAGGCCGTGTTCCAAGGAACCAACTCGGGTGTGAGCTCTAAGGCATCTCCACCATCAACCGAGCTCTATTAGGTGAAGTTCTGTAAGTAAGTCACAGGTGATGTGGAGTTTACTCGAGTCTCATTTGGTTTGGAAAAGGGAGATCTGTGCGGCTTCATCGATCGAAAAGCCTTCTCGACCGAGCTGCTTCGTCGACGACTTAGTTTGGTCGCCCCTAAACTTGGTCACTGCTAAATGGAGCTCATCGACGATCGTGTTCATAGAAGCTCGAAATTGGGGATGATCGATATCGGGGTGTCGGAGGGGTTGGAGCCTCAACGAGATCAGCAAGATGGCTCATATGCTTGATCTTCTTGATAGGATCCCGTGAGGTATACGGGAGAAAGAGAGCAAGCTCCTGGCTGGTGGTTGGAAATTCCAGCCAACATTGGCAATATAGCAGTTGCGATCGAGGGGGGCGGTGTTGAAGAACTTGAAGGCCTAGGGGTGATGAAGCATGCACCATAGGTCGAGTTCAGAGCTCGGAGAATGATAGATGGATGGAGGGCCACCGGCTCAGTTGAATGGGATCTCGGTGGGATCTTTGCTCAAGTCGAAAGGCGCGAAAGGACTGTCTTTACCTTTCAATACTAACAACAAACATTCTAGAGGTGTTTGAATAGAGTGATGGCAATAATTATGAACTTAAAAATTAAACTTGGAAATGTGGAATTATAAGTGAAAGATGAATTTAATCTACACAATTAAACATACACAAACACAAGGTAGTGAATGCAATCCAGCCACATCAAATATTCACTATGATCCTACACAAGGTAGTGAATACAATTCCCACATAGGGAATACCATACACAAGGGATTTACCCTTCACATGAACTCAATCTACCCAATACAAGGTTCTAACTCCCACACGGAGAGAAACTAATTCCCACACTGAGAATTAGGATTATCCTACACAAGGACATAATCACCCTTACAAGGGTTAAACTCTCACAAAGAGAGTGACCAACTCCTACAAAGAGAGTGACTAATTCCCACAAAGAGAATTAGGGTTTCACTTCACAAAGATGAAATAAATACTCTTTCCTTTGCCTTGAGATGAACTTACTCAATATGAAGAAAAAGGCATGGAAGAGGATCTCCAAGTGATGAGATGAGCTTTGATGCACTTGGATAATTTTCCTTGAGCTAGCTTCAATGCATGAAGAGAATTGTGCTCATGAGAAGGGAAATGAGAGATTAGGAGTGGCTTAATGAATCTTTAAGATATTCAATGTTAACCAAGAGTTCTAATAGAACTAACCTATCTCATATATATATGTAGCCAAAAGAAACCCTCAAACCCAAGCAAAAAAGGCCAAAGGAGAAAATCTGCAACGGCTAGATTTTGGCAACTTACGGCTTGGATATGCGACTGTATAACGATCGACAAAAGACATGCTAATAACTAGATTACTCCTAATGGCTATAATCTGAGTCAGTATAGGTGACTGTAGAAGACTACACAGGCACATGTACAATGTGCAGGCGCCTGTAAAGACTTCGTTAGGCGACTGTCACATAGGTTGGACATGAGCTGAGAAAAATGCAACTTTCGCACTAGCGCCTTTAGACGATTGATGAACATTTCTCAGGCGCCTGAAACTAGACATGGGACTGAAAACTCTTCATCAGTCGACTAACTCACAAAGTGGGTTGATGCCCAGAAAATGCAAGTTATGCACTTTAGCACATAGACGAGTGTAGGACAAGTCCCGAGTGCCTGATGGAAGACAGTCGCCTGAATAATGAACTTCAATCGTCTGTTCCAAAAGCTCAAGAACAAGTCAATAAAAAGTTGACTTGAGCCGTGCACAACAGTCGGTTGTAGAAGGCTGACTAGGTGACTGGAATCACCCAGTCGCAGGTTCTGCCTTCAGTAGTCGCCTGTTGGAGAGCCAAAACCTCCAGTAAGAGTTTAAGGCAAGGGGAACCTATAGGATTGGTTTCTATGATAATCATAAGGCTTATTAAGATGGAAAATGCATATGCATGTATGAGTATACCATCTATCAAGGCTTTACAATAATCCTAGACTCAAAAAGAGAAAATCAAGTAAAAGAAATTACATGGATTACATTTGCTTCTCTTATAGTCTAATCTTCAACCTTGATGCTCCCCATCATCTTTCAACTTTGGCACCTCTTAATAAGCTTTCCTTCATCAAGATCCAAGTTTTGGTTGTGCTCCTCTTGATGTCCATCCTTGCACCAAGCTATTAGTCTCCAAATCATGCTATTTTTCATTTGATAATTATGAGACAAAACATGAGAGTCATTAGCAATAATATAATGTTGTGATCAGCATCAAAATATTGTTGTTCTAAAACACCAATACCTAACAATCTCCCCATTTTTGATGATGACACACATTATGTAAAACATAAATAATTAAAGCACAATACTAGTGAGCTCCCCTACTTATATGCACCAATTGTAAAATGATAAATAACCAATTGTAAATAATTCAGAACAATAGCGACATATAGTAGGCATGGATTATATAAACCAATTGTAATATATCAATAACACTCTCCACTTGAAGGGTTTACATAATCCCCCATATCTCTCCCCTTTGTTATTGTCTAAAAGGTGGACATCAAACATACAAGAAGTGACTTTTGTCATTGATTCCAATAAAAGATGTGACAACATGCAAGAGATAAAGAGATGTATGATACCAAATGTAAAAATTTAATGGGTATCAAGCATTATCCCATGTCCCCCTAGATCATAGAAATGGTCAAATTGATGACTTGTAGGATCAATACCAATTGAAAAGGAAACATCTTTACCAATTGATAATCATACTATTTGGAGTCGTGGGCCTAAAATGTGTCAAAGCATATATTTAAAAAAATTAAACATCATTGATACATATGACATTGCCAAAAGAAAATATAGCATGAAATGTTGGCAATATCAATGGGTTGAGTTCGAGACCATAATAACCAATTGTAAACAATGTAAACAATGATATCAAACATAACCCCACAATGAGAGTTAAAATATGTTTTTTAAAATAATTTTAGACATACTAACCATATTAACTCCCTTATTGTCATACACATGATTCAAAGTATGCATGTATGACAATGTATTCCCAACCCCATTTTCAAGAAAGACATAATTTGAGAAAGTTTTCAAAAGCATGAAAAACCACACACAATCAATGGGTACACTAAGAATAAACATTAAGCATAATACACATGCAATATGCACATGTGTGAGAGACCTAAACATTAGGGAACCAAACCCAAGAAGAGTTTGATTTCCTAATGTAATCACATGAGGTGATCACATCCCTAACTAATGAGTTGATATAACTATCACTCTCTTGCATATTAACCTTAATGGGAATCCAAAGACTCAAGGATTTTCTAGGTAAGGATTTTGCCTTTGCAAGAGGGGTGGATGGCATGCTTAGGTGTAGAAATAACTTTCTTGGCAGGCATAAAATGAGGATTTTTCTTTTTAGCAAAAAATAAAGAATTTTCATTTTTCATCATCACCTTGTGATTTATATTCTTCTTGTAAGTGTTACTATTATACAAGAAAGTATGATGATTATTCATAGGTGCATTAGCAATATTTCTTTAATTTGCACCAAAAGAAGAATTAGAGGTGGGTTTGGGTACCACATTTTGAATTTAACCCAAACCATATCTATGATTTGTTGGATGTTGTTTTTCCAACAAATCATAGAGTGAATCCCTAGAATGAACAAATCTTTTAAGCATTTGGGATTCCTCTTCGCATTTCAATGTACGTTGTTGAATTTGAGAATTTAAGGTATGTTTTAAGCTACTAATTCATCGTTTACTTTGCTCAAATCCTTAACTTGATAGAGAAGTGTCTCTGTCACACTAGTGTCACAAATATGCAAAGCATCATTATTATTTACACTAGTAGATTCTAGTAAATGCAACTTACTCATAGCATCTTTAAACTTTTCTTTCAATTTAGTATAAGAGTCAATGCACTTACTTGCCCAATTGGAGACCACATTGAAGTGGTATTCGAGCTCCTCATAAGATAACTTTGGCTCCTCGTCATCTTCATCATCGTTTTCCTCCTTGCTATAGCTTGATGAAGCCTCTTCCCCTTTTGCCATGAAGCACACTTCTTCATTGGCGATGAGCCAAGCCTCAACCTCTTCATTACTAGATCTAGAAGAGAGATCTTCCAATGCCTTGAAGCACATGTGGGCTTGCTCATTGTCATATTCTTCTTCGTCACTTGATAAGTCCTCATCTGGGTCATCAAATGTGCCAACAAGACCCTTCTTTTGGTTCTTGTATACGAACTTCCCTTTCCAAAATTTCTTCCCTTTACATTTGTAAGAAACTTTGGAGGGTTTGGAAAGGCATTCGGTAAAGCGATGACCTTTACCACTGCAAGTGTAACAAGTAGGAATCTTGTTAGAATTAGAGCTTGCCCTTGAGGAATGTTTTGATGCTTGGCAGGCTCCATGAAATCATCATCGCTAGCCTCATCTTCTATGTCATCCTCACTTGAAGCTTCTCGATGGAATTTCTTCTCCATTTGATTGGATCCTTCTCGGTAAGGAATGCAACCCCCTTTTGCTTTTCCGGCTTCTCGAGCTTGGTTGGTTGAATCTCCTTCTTGTGTTGAAGCTTGACTTCATATGCCATGAGATTTCCAATGTATTCCTCAACTGTGTATTTGGACAAGTCGTTTGATTCCAAAATACCGTTGGCCTTTGACTCCCATTGGGGTGTAAGAGAGTCAATGATCTTCTCCACACGATCCGCTTGGGAAATCACCTTCCCAAGTCCTTCCAAGGCGTTCTATGTAGGGATCGTCTAACCCTTACAATACTAACAACACACACTAGAGGGGGGTGAATAGTGTAATGGCAATAAAATTGTCCAATTAAAATTTAACTTGCAAATGCGGAATAATAAATGCAAGAGGAATTAAAAGTCACAATCAATCCAAGCGCAAACACAAAGTTTTACACTGGTTCCCCAAACTTGGGTACATCCAGCCACACCAATATTCATTATAATCCCACACAGAGAAGTGAATACAAATCTCACAAGGAGATACCCCACAAAGAGGATTTATGCCCTACACAAGGACCCAACCAATCCTACACAAGGATCAAGACTCCCACACAGAGAATCACTAACTCCCACTCAGAGAATTAGGGTTAGCCCTACACTAGGACACTAGAACTCCCACAAAGAGAGTTAATTCCCACAAAGAGAATTCTCTAGTCCCACAAAGAGACAACCTCTCACAAAGAGAGAAACTCCCACAAAGAGAGTATCCTAATCCCACAAACAGAAATAGGAAAACAAATTACACCCTGTAAAGTAAATACTCTTACCTTTGCCTTGAGATGCTTACTCATGAATGAATGCAAGGCATGGAAGAGGATCTCCAAGTGTTGGAATATGCTTGAGAGCACTTGGATGATTTCCCTTGAGCTGGACTTCAATGCATGAAGGAAGATGAACGCTCAATAGAGGGAAATGAGGGAGCTTGAGAGTGGCTTAAAGATCTCTTGAGATTTTCAATAGAATCAAGAGTAATCAAGAATCAATCCAGAAGTTTAAGCAAAGGCAGCACACTCATATATATATGAACCCTATATCAAGCCCAAAACCCCAAAGAAACAGCCAAAAGAACAGATCTGCAACGGCTAGAAACTGGGTGAAAACGACAGGAACAGTCGACTGAAGGTCATAAGACAGTCGACTGACAAACAGGACAGGCGCCTGTTAATCCTTCAGCAGACGACTGCTGCAGGGGATGGATCGAAACAGAGAGCTGCACTCTTTCTCCAATACTTCGCACAGGCGACTGATATTAATACTACAGTCGACTGTCAAATAGGCAGGCGACTGTACATTCTTCATCAGTCGACTACTGTAAAATATGGAGAGAAGACAGAGAGATGCAGTGATTGCACTTACGCTAGACAGGCGACTGTAGGTATACAAGCGACTGTAAACTGATCGACGTACGACTGTGCGTAAAGCTCAAGTTTGAGTCAATTGAAATATTGACTTGAGCTGTGCATATCAGGCGACTGTAGAAGGATCTACAGGCGACTGGAAATCACCCAGTCGACTGTGTTTCCCTCATCAGGCGACTGATGGAAAGCCAGAGACTCCAAGTGAGTCTTTGGACAGAGTGAACCTATTGGGTTGGATTCTATGATAATCCTAAGGTTCACTAAGATGGTTAAATGCATGTGCATGAATGAGCAACCCATCTAGCAAGGCATTACAATAACCTAGACTCAAAAGAGAGAGAAAGCAATAAAGTAAATTACATGGATTACAATGCTTTCTTAAGAGTCTAAATATTTAATCTAGAAGCTTTGAATGCTCTCCACCATCTCCAAGCTTTGACACTCCTTGAGTCCAAACTTTGGCCTTTCTTCACATGATGTCCATCCTTACACCAAGTGATTAGTCTCCAAGAAAGATATCCTTGAAATAAACTGAGAGACTAAAACATGAGATTCATTAGCAACAACATAATGATGTGATCATCATCAAAATAAGATTGGTATGAAACACCAATACTCAACAATCTCCCCCTTTTTGATGATGACACATATTATGTAAATCATAAAGAATTAATGCACAATGCTAATGATCTCCCCCTACTTATATGCACCAATTACATAATGAGTTACACAATGGTAAATACTCATAAAATCAATAAAAAACATGGTGACATATAATAGGCATGGATTACATAAACCAATTGTAAAGTATAGAAGCATGCAAACATAAAGGTTTATCTAATCCCATATATCTCTCCTTATAGAGACATCTCTCCCCATATGCATATGTATATATCTTTCCCCCTATAGATATGATCACATAATGCATATATATCTCCCCCTTGACATCGTCAAAAAGGTGGACACCAAATATATCTCACTTTGTCATCTTAACCAAGATGGGACAATATGCAAGACAAGAAAGATATGTATGATACCAAATTTAGAAATTTAGTGGGTATCAATTCACTATCCCATGCTCCCCCTAGATCATAGAAATGGTCAACTTTTGACTTCTAGGATCTAATACCAATTATAAGAAATGGAGCCATGGGCCTAACATGTATCAAAGCAATAGATATGGAAAAATCAAGCTTCAATGATACACAAGGATATTGCCAAAAACAATGAAACATGAAACATGTTGGCAATAAACAAGAGGTTTGGTTTGAGACCCAAAATAACCAAATGTAAATAAAGAACTCAATAAACCTCCAAAATGAGAGTTAAAATATGTCTTAAAATAATTTAAACATAGTATATATTAACTCCCCCATCGACATACACATGGATCAAAAATTCACGTATGTCAATAAACCCCAAGGTCCCCATTTTCATGAAAAGAAATAAATTTGAAAATAGTTTTCAAAATCATGAAACACACACAATCAATGGGTATGCTTAAAATAAACATAGAAGCACAATACCCATGCAATATGCATATGTGTGAGGAACCTAAACATTAGGTAACCAAACCCAAGAGGAGTTTGATTTCCTAACGTAATCACACTAGGTGATCACATCCCTAACTAGAGAGTTGATGTAACTATCTCTCTCTTACACACTAACCATAGTGGGAATCCATAATCTCAAGGATTCCCTAGGCAAGGGTTTTGCCTTTGCAAGAGGGAAGGATGTGGCATGCTTAGGTGTACAAACAAATTTCTTAGCATGCAAAGAATGAGGATTTTGCTTCTTAGCAAACAATGAAGATTTTTCATTCTTCCTCATTACCTCGTGATCTACATGCTTCTTGTTGATGTTCTTGTTGTACAAGAAAGCATGGTGATTCTTCTTAGGTGCTTTAGCAATATTTCTTGAATTTGCACCAAAAGAAGAATTGGAGGTGGGTTTGGGAACCACATTTTGAATATAACCCAAACCTCCTCTATGATTTGCCGGATGTTGTTTTTCCAACAAATCGTGGAGTGAATCCCTAGAATACACAAAGCTTACGAGCTTCCGAGATTCATCTTCACATTTCAACGTAAGTTATTGAACGTGAGCATCTAAGCTAAGGTTTTGAGCAACGCGATATTCATTAGAAAGGCTCAATTCCTTAACTTGAGAGAGAAGTGTGTCTCTCTCACAAGTGTCATACACATGTCTTTCATCATGAATTACACTATATGATTCTAAATCGTGCACCCTACTTATAGCATTATCAAGTTTAGCTTTCATTTTCTCATATGAGTCGATGCACTTACTTGCCAAATTGGAGGCCACATTTAGGCGGTATTCAAGCTCCTCATAGGATGGCTTTTCCTTCTCGACTTCCTCATCACTTTCCTCCTCACTTGAGCTTGACGAAGACTCTTCCCCATTAGCCATAAAGCAACTTTCTTCTTTGGAGTTGAGCCATGTCTCTATCTCTTCATCGCTAGTGTTAGATGAAGTTGATGAAAAATCATCAAAGGCAATGAAACACCTTTGATCGTGCTCCTTGTCATCCTCTTCTTCATCATTAGATGTGTCCCCATCGGAATCATCAAATGTGCCGATAAGTCCATTCTTTTGGTTCTTGACCTCGGACTTGGCTTTCCAATGTTTCTTCCCTTTACCCTTATAAGTATCTATGTTAGGTTTGGAAGGGCATTCGGTAGCCACATGACCTATTCCACTGCAGTTGAAACAAACAAACTTGTTAGACTGTGAGGCAAACTTTGATGAAGAGATACCTTGATTATCCTTGAGGAATGCCTTGAAATTCTTGAATTGCTTGGCAAGCTCGATGTAGTCATCTTTGCTAAGATCTTCTTCATCTTCGCTTAGAGCTTCTTGTTGGAACTGCTTTTTCCACTTGAAAGACTCCTTCTCACCATGAAGAGCAACTCCCTTTTTCTTCTCGGGCTTGGTTGATTGAATCTCTTCCTTTTGTTGAAGAAGTACTTCATGAGAGATATGTATGCCAAATACTATTAGCCGATTTGCACATGGAGATGCGATCGAACTCATCCGGAGTGAGGGCACAATGGAGAACACACATAGCCCTAGCATTGACTTTGATCAAGTCCTTCTCCGCTTTAGTTCTCAAGGCCGCGGGTGAAGTAGGCTCCTCGAAAGGTGACTCCGTTATGTCCCAAAGGTCATGACTCTTCAAGTAGACCATCATCCTGATCTTCCAACTCGGGTAGTTGGTTTCGTTGAAGAGCGGGGGTCGGACGATAGAAAGACCTTCTTCATAAGGCGCGGATGTAGCGTTGAATGACATCGTTGCAGTAAGCTTTAACCTCGCTTTGATACCAATTGTAGGGATCGTCTAACCCTTGCAATACTAACAACACACACTAGAGGGGGGTGAATAGTGTAATGGCAATAAAATTGTCCAATTAAAATTTAACTTGCAAATGCGGAATAATAAATGCAAGAGGAATTAAAAGGCACAATCAATCCAAACGTAAACACAAAGTTTTACCCTGGTTCCCCAAACTTGGGTACATCCAGCCACACCAATATTCACTATAATCCCACAGAGAGAAGTGAATACAAATCTCACAAGGAGATACCCCACAAAGAGGATTTATGCCCTACACAAGGACCCAACCAATCCTACACAAGGATCAAGACTCCCACACAGAGAATCACTAACTCCCACTCAGAGAATTAGGGTTAGCCCTACACTAGGACACTAGAACTCCCACAAAGAGAGTTAATTCCCACAAAGAGAATTCTCTAGTCCCACAAAGAGAAAACCTCTCACAAAGATAGAAACTCCCACAAAGAGAGTATCCTAATCCCACAAACAGAAATAGGAAAACAAATTACACCCTGTAAAGTAAATACTCTTACCTTTGCCTTGAGATGCTTACTCATGAATGAATGCAAGGCATGGAAGAGGATCTCCAAGTGTTGGAATATGCTTGAGAGCACTTGGATGATTTCCCTTGAGCTGGACTTCAATGCATGAAGGAAGATGAACGCTCAATAGAGGGAAATGAGGGAGCTTGAGAGTGGCTTAAAGATCTCTTGAGATTTTCAATAGAATCAAGAGTAATCAAGAATCAATCAAGAAGTTTAAGCAAAGGTAGCACACTCATATATATAGGAACCCTATATCAAGCCCAAAAACCCAAAGAAACAGCCAAAAGAACAGATCTGCAACGGCTAGAAACTGGGTGAAAACGACAGGAACAGTCGACTGAAGGTCATAAGACAGTCGACTGATCAACGGCTAGAAAATATCCAACGGCTATAATCTGAGCCAGGACAGTCGACTGACGAGGACTATATAGTCGACTGACAAACAGGACATGTGCATGTTAATCCTTCAGCAGATGACTGCTGCAGGGGATGGATCAAAACAGAGAGATGCACTCTTTCTCCAATACTTCGTACAGGCGACTGATGTTAATACTATAGTCGACTGTCAAATAGGAAGGCGACTGTACATTCTTCATCAGTCGACTACTGTAAAATATGGAGAGAAGACAGAGAGATGCAGTGATTGCACTTATCATAGACAGGCGACTGTTGGTCAATTACCAGGCGACTGTAAGTATACAGGTGACTGTAAACTGATCGACGGACGACTGTGCGTAAAGCTCAAGTTTGAGTCAATTGAAATGTTGACTTGAGCTGTGCATATCAGGCGACTGTAGAAGGATCTACAGGCGACTGGAAATCACCCAGTCGACTGTGTTTCCCTCATCAGGCGACTGATGGAAAGCCAGAGACTCCAAGTGAGTCTTTGGACAGAGTGAACCTATTGGGTTGGATTCTATGATAATCCTAAGGTTCACTAAGATGGTTAAATGCATGTGCATGAATGAGCAAACCATCTAGCAAGGCATTACAATAACCTATACTCAAAATAGAGAGAAATCAATAAAGTAAATTACATGGATTATAATGCTTTCTTAAGAGTCTAAATCTTCAATCTAGAAGCCTTGAATGCTCTCCACCATCTCCAAGCTTTGGCACTCCTTGAGCCCAAACTTTGGCCCTTCTTCACATGATGTCCATCCTTACACCAAGTGATTAGTCTCCAAGAAAGATATCCTTGAAATAAACTGAGAGACTAAAACATGAGATTCATTAACAACAACATAATGATGTGATCATCATCAAAATAAGATTGGTATGAAACACCAATACTCAACATTCTAAATATCCGTGAACCTTGTGAACATTTCTAAGATGCTTTCTCCTTCCTGCATCTTAAACATTTCATATTTAGATCTAAACACAGTTTGTTTAGATTTCTTTACTTTGAAGTCCTTGATAAATCTCCAATGTAGGACAAATTTTGTTGGTCATTTTGCATATGGAGATGCGGTTGAACTCATTTGGAGTGAGGGTGCAATGGAATGCAGTCCTAGCCTTCGCATTGTATTTGATTGAGTCTTTCTCTGTCTTTGTCCTTAAGGCCACGAGTGTAGTAGGCTTCTCAAAGGGCGACTCTGTGATGTCACATAGGTCTTGACCCTCCAAGTAGATCATCATCATGATCTTCCAACTTGAGTTGTTGTTTATATTGAAGATCGGGGGTCGAACGGTTAAGAAACCTTCTTCATGAGACGTAGATGAAGCATTAAATGCCATTGTTGTTGTATGCTTCAATCTCGCTCTGATACCAATTGAAAGGATCGTCTTTGCCTTGCAATACTAATAACAAACACTCTAGAGGGGGGTGAATAGAGTGATGGCAATAATTATGAACTTAAAAATTAAATTTGCAAATGCGGAATTATAAGTGCAAGAGTAATTTAATCTACACAATTAAACATACGTAAACACAAGATATTTTACCCTGGTTCCCCAACTTGGGTACATCCAGCCATACCAAATATTCATTATGATCCTACATAAGGTAGTGAATACAATCCCTACACAAGAGATACCCTACAAAAGGGATTTTCCCTTCACAATGACTCAACCTACCCTACACAAGGGTTTAACTCCCGCACAGAGAGAAAATAATTCCCACACAGAGAATTAGGGTTATCCTACACAAGAACACAATCACACTTACAAGGGTTAAATTCCCACAAAGAGAGTGACCAACTCCCGCAAAGAGAGTGACTAATTCCCATAAAGAGAATTAAGGTTTCACTTCACAGAGATGAAATAAATACTTTTACCTATGCATTGAGATGAACTTACTCAATATGAAGAAGAAGGCATGGAAGAGGATCTCCAAGTGATGAGATGAGCTTTGATGCACTTGGATAATTTCCCTTGAGCTAGCTTCAATGCATGAAGAGAATTGTGCTCATGAGATGGAAAATGATAGATTAGGAGTGGTTTAATGAATCTCTAAGATATTCAATGTTAACCAAGAGTTCTAATAGAACTAACCCATCGCATATATATAAGACGCCAAAAGAAACCCTCAAACCCAAGCAAAAAGGCCAAAGGAGAAATCTAAAATGGCTAGATTTCAGTAACTTACGGCTTGGACATACGACTGTATAAGGATCGACAGTTGACTGGCGAACGGCTATTCCCAACATCTATAATCTGAGCCAGGACATGCGATTGTAGAAGACTACACAGGTGCATGTACAATGTGCAGGCGCCTGTAAAGAATTCGTCAGGCAACTGTAACATGGGATGGACTGGAGCTGAGAAAAATGCGACTTTTGCACTAGCGCCTTCAGACGATTGATGTATTTTTCTCAGGCGCCTGAAACTAGACATGCGACTGAAAACTCTTCATGAGTCGACTGACTTACAAAGTGGGTTGATGCCCAGAAAATCCAAGTTATGCACACAGACAACTGTAAGACAATTCCCAGGCGCCTGATGGAAGACAGGCGCCTGAATAATGAATTTCAGTCGTCTGTTCCAAAAGCTCAAGAATAAGTCAATAAAAAGTTGACTTGAGCTGTGCACAACAGTCAGCTGTAGAAGGCTGGACAGGCGCCTGGAATCACCCAGTCGCCGGTCCTGCCTTCATCAGTCGCCTGTTAGAGAGACAAAAACTCGAGTTTAAGGCAAGAGAAACCTATAGGATTGGTTTCTATAGTAATCCTAAGGCTCACTAAGATGGAAAATGCATATGCATGTTTGAGTAGACCATCTATCAAGGCATTACAATAATACTGGATACAAAAGAGAAAAGTAAGTTAATGAAATTACATGGATTTCATTTGCTTCTCTTATAGTCTAATCTTCAACCTTGATGATCCCCATTATCTTCCAAGCTTTGGCACCTTTTAATGAGCTTCCCTTTATCAAGATCCAAGCTTTGACTATTGTAATGGTCGTTTTTCGACCGTGTGTATTTCAGCGCATATTTTCTTTTTCGTACGCGTATTTATTGTGACCTCCTTTTGTAACCTAAACACACGAAGTTATATATCGTTGTGACCCTCAAAAAGAGTAGTTATTTGTGGAATTTTTATGAACGTCATTTCACGGGTCATTCTTCCACAAATCAACTTTGAATGAAGAGGTGTCTTAACCTTTAGACTTCGACGTTTGGTTATTTATTTTTATCACCATTTTCCGTTAACCTAGCTCATGACCAACCACCGTATTCTCGATCCTCTCGTCGTCACGGTCATCCCGATTTTTTTCTTGTATTTTTAGACACCGTTAGACTGACCCTTCACCTTAATTACTTTTAATCTATTATTAGCCCTAAGCTAATTCAAATTCAAACTCTAATCCCTAAATCCTAATCAAATCCCAAAAGATCTTATGTATCATGCCTAATTTTCCTAGGCTATTTGCCACACTAAGTCTACCCTCCCCCTCACACACACTCTCTCTCCCATCTATCCCTTAAGTCCACCCTCTTTCTCCCCCACTTAGCAACTCTCTTCTTATTATAACTTAACAAAGCCCTATGGTTTTGTTCTCCAAACCCAGCCGCCATCACATCTCCCCTTGTCGCCGGCCCCTCCACGCGGAACACCCCACCGTCGGCCAACCTCCAGCAATAAAGCCGTCGGCCCCCTTCACCCTCCTTCACTCCGGCCCCCTCTTCCTTGCACCGGCCTCCCCCTACCCGCAGCAACCCAGGCCGAACTGCCGGCCATCCCCTTTTTGCCGCCGGCCACCCCAGCAGGCCGCACCCCCTCATCACTTGTCGACCACCCCGCTGCACTGCCCAGCGAATTGTCGTTGCCCCCTACTGTCCACGTAGGCCGCCCGCTCATCAACTGCCAGCCACCCATCTCGCGGCCTCTGATGTTGTTGCCCTCCCCTTCGGGTGCAGCCACACATGACCACCCTCCAGGCCGCGAGTTGTTGCTGCCGTTACCATTGTCGCAAGCCACTTCGTTACGCTACCCGCAGACAAAGCATTCCCGACGATCCTTACTGTGCTACCCGCAGTCAAGGAAACCGAAGACAATGAGGCACATCACCGTTTCAGATCCGACGCTGAACTCATGCGCGTTCTCCATTCTAGGTTGGTCCCACTACTCGTAACAACCCAAACATTAAGTCGTCGAACCCTAATTAAAAATCGACAACCTAAATAACTAAATTTACTTTTTTCGCTTCTTTAAAATGTTGTGCTAATCTAGAATCGACGATCGGACTTTTTAACTGTGCACAGAGGGTAGAATCGTCGAATAGGCAAAACATATAAACTCGACTTGAAACTGATAGGATAGCCACGATCAACTTAGAGACAACTTAATAGGATTGCTAAATCGGTCCTTACACCGCCCGTTGACTTGTGACAGTGGACGTTGACCGACACGCTATCTGTGACAAGACGCTTCCGACGGACGTTCTTCTTGCCCCACAGGCAAGTGCCCCCCTTGCGTAGTTACGGACACGTTTAGGCCATCTCTCTTTAAATTGTAAATGTATGAACAAGAGAACCAAACATGAAATGATAGCATCCGAGACCCCCTCATGATAACCTAGACTTGACAACAAAGTCTAGGTATAAATTACTATAACTACCATGCAAGGAACTATCTATGTGTGTGTGTGTGTGTGCATGTGGACCCCCTAGATTAAAAAGAACATACTATACTCATGTCATGCCATGTAACATCATTCACTAAATGTTTTACACAGCCTGCAGGCACTATGGCACTCTCTAAGACAGAGAGAGTGAACCCTTGTATGGATAACCTGCGGGAACCTGGCACTCATCAAGCAAGAGTGAGTGACCTTGGAACCTGCAGAGAATAGGGCACTCTCCAAGATAGAGAGAGTGACCCCTTGTACAGATACACGACCTACGGGAAGCTCGACACTTACCAGGACAGAGTGAGTGGCCCTGTGACCTATGGGGATAGATGCACTCATCAAGCTAGAGTGAGTGGTCCTCGTACCATCTTGTCTTGTGCACTTAGGGTGGGGTTGGGTTGAGCGGCCACCAGGTCAGAGAGTTTGGCCACTCTCTAAGCTGAAGGCGTGAACCCTCTTGGTGTCGAGTTGCTTGTGTCACACAATCTTGGCGTCGAGTCGCTTGGTGTCACACAGTCTTGTCTTGTCTTGTCATGTCTTGTAGCCAGTAGCACACGCTACGGCCATTGCCTGCCATGTTTACTTTCTTCATAGTCTTTACTTTCCTTGCATAAATGTATAAATTTCATGATGTTGCATCTCTCAAGTAATCAACATTAAAATGTTTTCTTTAAATTTCCTTTACACTTGCAGTAGCGTCTTCTCACCTTTCCCTTGTAGACTTTACCTAAAGTACAGCTCCTTTTCTCTTGGTTGTTGTACGTCAGATACTGAGACGGAGTACACAGACGAGCCAGCTTTACTTGAGGACTTGGAGTCAAAGGACGTTGACCCGGAGTACATTCCAGACGAGGACCAGACCTAGAGGTCTCTCACCATTGCTGTCTTACGGAGGTTTACTACTTTTTAGTTTGGGTGTGTAGCACCATTTTTACTTCTTTTCTAGGTTGGGTGCGTCGCACCATTAGTTTTCTTTTTTGCAGTTGTAGCCATGCTTGGGCTTCTTTTATTAGACTTGATATAATGCTGGATGTTATCCCTTTTATCAATGAATGCAGTTTTCCTTCGAGTATTCTTATCTTCTTGTTATGAACTTTTATATGCAAGAACCTGTAATTATTTGGTATCCCTATAGACGCTTATTGGGCTCGAGTCTCACAGCTTCGGCCCATGCAGACCTTTGTCTCGTCCTCGCACCCGTTTTGGGAAGCGGGGCGTGACAGGTTTTACTGGTGGCACATGCAGGTCCCGCAAATATGAAAATTCGTAGCAATAAAAATACTTGCATTCATTTAGATATCCAGTTTACCAAGTACAAGTCTAAATTGGGTTTTCCTTGTCAATAGGATGGCAGGATGACGCAATACTCGAGCCGGACCTTCAGCTGAAGGGGCCATGGATGGTGAATTCCGTTAATTTCTGGGCGTCATGAGAGAGATGCTGGACGTTCAACAGCAATTGGTTGAGCAGACACATCGGGCTGCCCGTGCTGCCCAGGCTGCTCCGGCTGCACCACCGCCACCGCCACCGCCTGTACCTCGAGCTGCACTTGGAGTGAAGCAGTTCAATGAGCTGCAGCCAATGACCTTTTCTGGGAAGAATGGACCGCTGGATGCTGACGCGTGGATCCAGAGCACTGAGGATAAACTGATAGCTGCCAAGATACATGATGAGACCAGAGTGGAGATAGCGAAGATGCAACTGATTGAGAATGCAAGGAACTGCTAGCGCATTGAGGAGATGCGTCTATAGAAGCCAGTTGAATGGAGCACTTTCAAGTCTATGTTCAAGGAGAAGTACTTCCCCAAGGCTACGAAAAGGGAGCTCTTGCAGCGGTTCATGAATCTGACTCAGGGGAGCATGTCGGTAGATGAGTACGAAGCAGAGTTTGAGATGTTGAGCCGCTTCGCCCTGCACATGGTGAAGAAGGAAGAGAATTGAGCTGATCAATTTCTTCATGGGCTGAACCCCAAGATCCACTCCTCTTTGACTTTAGCAGACTTGACTACTGTAGGGGCTGTATTGAATGCAGCCAGGAACCATGAGGCTGTAGCGAGACATCCTGATCCTCCTGCTGGTGGTGGAAAGAGACCGATGGAGAAGTATAGGCCACCTGCCAGGCCTGCTATGAGATCCCATTAGACGGTGCCTTTCAAGAGGCCGGGAGCACCTGCACAGAACCAGACCAAGGGTCCATGCCATTTCTATGGCAAACCGACGCATACACAGAGCAAATACAGGAGGAAGCTGGGTTTGTGTCTGGTATGTGGAGATGCCACACACGTTGCTAGAGATTGCCTGAACCTTCATCGTACTATTGGCAAAGCACCAGCCCTACTGCAGAGTAGAGCACCGACCCCTATGCAGAGAGGAGATGTTGTTCGTCGACCCCCTTTGCCACCTCAGGAGTAGATTTACCATCAGGCATTGCCACCACGGAGGCCAGCTTATACCATGACAGCCGTGGAGGCTGAAGACATGGATGGCGTCATTGTAGGTAATTCTTTAGAATTAGTCTTTTCATTTTTATAACATAGATCATGTTGTTTGCATATGATTGTTTGAGCCTTGCTAGTTAGATTGGTAGCCTTGTTTAACCTTAGCTTTATCTTTTGTATATTATGCACCATTTTAGTGTCGTCTTACCCGACTTTAACTTTTTTCGACTCCGATGCATCTATGTGCATCATAACCCGGAGATTCGTAACAGATCACTCCATTCCCACCCATACACTTCCTAAGTGTTGGGACATCACTACAGGGAACGAAATGGTGACGGTTAATTTGGGATGCAATCGATTACGTTGGTGAACAGTGGACATGAGCTTTATGCCGACTTCATTGTCCATGATCAACCACATCTCGATGTTGTTCTTAGCATCGATTGGTTGGGAGATTTTGCTTCGATCGATTGCCGTAGCAAGAAGGTGGTGTTCAGGATTCTAGGCCACCCGGAGTTCAAGTTTCACAGCAGAGAGCGATCGCTTGGGCCCCATTAGATTTCGGGCCAAGCCGGAGGAGTCGATCGTTGTCACCATGCAGATGGAGACCAGTAGACCAGCAGTCGTTAGAGACTTCGACGACGTCTTTCCGGATGATATTTCTAGGTTGCCACCCGACAGAGCTTTGGAGTTCAGCATAGATCTTAGGCCAGGAGCGTAACCTATTTCGAAGGCACCATATCAGATGGCTCCTACAGAGCTTGAGGAGTTGCGAAAGAAGTTGGACGAACTGTTGCAGAAGGGCTTCATACATCCTAGCGTGTCACCTTGGGGTGCACCAGTTCTATTAGTGAAGAAGAAGGATGGATCCCACCGGATGTATGTGGACTACAGAGGACTGAATGCAGTGACCGTGAAGAATAAGTATCTGCTGCCCTGGATTGATGATATTTTCGACCAGCTTGGAGGTTCGAGGGTTTTCTTGAAATTGGATTTGAGGAGCAGGTATCACCAGTTGAAAGTGAAGAAGGACGATATTCCGAAGACGACATTCAGGACAAAGTACGGACACTATGAGTTCATAGTCATGCCATTTGGTGTGACGAACTCTCCAGCAGTGTTTATGAACTTGATGAATTTGATTTTCTACGACTTCCTGGAAAAGTTCGTCTTCATCTTCATCGACGACATACTTATTTACTCGAAGTCTGAAGAGGAGCACAGCCGTCTTCGGAGGACAGTGTTGGAGACATTGAGACGTCATAAGCTGTATGCCAAGTATAGCAAGTGTGAGTTCTGGTTGGACAGAGTCGCATTCCTGGGACACGTAGTGTCTGGTGATGGCATATCTGTAGATCCGGAGAAAGTCAGAGCAGTCAGCGAGTGGCCGACCCTGTAGCCAGCATCAGATATTAGGAGCTTTCTTGGATTAGCAGGATAATACCGTCGGTTCATCAAGGATTTTTCGAGGATCGTGGAGCTGATGACGAAGCTGATGAGGAAGGATGTGGAGTTCTGTTGGTCGGAGGATTGTGAGAAGGCCTTTAGTATTTTGGAGAGATTGACCACAACATCGGTATTAGTTGTACTGGATCGGATCGGAGGCTTCGAGATTTATTTTGATGTATCTGGCAAGGGTCTCAGATGTGTCTTGCATCAGCATGGTCACTTGGTCGCGTACACTCCTCGGCAGTTGAGGAATCATGAGAGAAACTAACCGACATACGATCTGAAGTTAGCAGTGGTGATATTTGTGTTGAATATCTGGAGACACTTCCTGTTGAGTGAGAGTGTGAAAATTTTCACCGATCACAAAATCTTGAACTACATTTTTATGTAAAAGGAGCTCAACATGCGTCAGAAACGATGGTTGGAGCTGATGCCAGATTATGAGATAGATCTGCAGTATCACCCGGGGAAGGTGAATGTAGTGCCAGATGCTTTGAGAAAACTCCCCGTAGTGATGATGCATACTACCGACTGAAGAGTACAACAGGAGCTGAGAGGGATGGACATTGGGTTGTCCTACCATGAGTGATCGTTTCGTTGATGAACTTGCAGTTTCAGTCAACGATGGTTGATCGTATCAAGGCAGCTCTGGCAGGAGATCCGAAGCTGCAGAGGATCAGAAGACAGATAGAATCCGGGCTTTGAACAGAGTTTATTATTCATGAGGATGGATCACTGATGTACAGAAGTAGACTCTGCATACATGCAAGACACATTATAGAGGAGCTGTTGAGTGAGGCTCAAAGCTCGCCTTATTCCATACACCCTGGAGGCACGAAGATGTACAAAGACCTCCGTCTGAACTATTGGTGGATTGGCATGAAGAGGAGTGTGGCACGGAGAGTTTCCAAGTTTTTGGTATGCCAGTAAGTGAAGGCGGAGCACCATCGAACTGTAGGATTGCTACAACCACTTCATATTCCAGAGTGGAAGTGGGAACACAACACGATGGATTTCGTAACAGGCCTATCTCGGAGCCCGAAGCAGAACGAAGCAGTCTGGGTGATCGTTGATCGATTGACCAAGTCTGTGCATTTCATACCTTTCCAAGTGGGACAGTCCACGGAAGTCTTGGCGAGGAAGTATTTAAAGGTAAAGATATTTTACTTCTCTATTTATAGTTCCTCCTTGAGTTTAGTTCGTGATGTAGATCGTATACATGCAGGAGATTGTGCGCTTACATGGAGTTCCGGTGATCATCGTATCCAACAAGGACTCGAGATTCACGTCTCAGTTCTGGAGGAGTCTGAAAGAGAACCTTGGTACAAGTCTGAGTTTCAGCACGGCGTACCACCCACAGACCGATGGCTAGTCAGAGAGGACTATTCAGATTCTGGAGGATATGCTGAGAGCTTGTACGATCGATCTGAAGGGTTCGTGGGAAGATCATCTCCATCTAGTGGAATCTCATACAACAACAGCTACCAGGCAAGCATTGGCATGGCACCGTGTATTGTCCTATATGGAAGAGAATGTCGATCGCCACTGAGCTGGGATGACATCGGAGACCAAGAGCTGTTGGGTCCAGAGATGATTGTAGAAGCTGTGGATGTCGGAAGAGACATCAGGGATAAGCTTCGGATTGCGCAAGATTGTTACAAGCATTGGGCAGACACCATGAGGCGACACTTTGGAGTTTCAGCCAGGAGATCATGTCTTCCTGAAGATTTCTCTAAACCGCGGAGTCATTCGTTTCAAAAAGAAGGGAAAGCTGAGTCTAAGGTTTATTGGACCATTCGATGTGCTGGAGCATGTGGGAGCAGTGGCTTATCGCCTTGCTCTGCCACCATGTTTGGCAGGAGTTCACGACGTTTTCCACGTATCTCAGCTACGTCGATACGTTAGTGACCCATCGCACACTGTGGATTTTTCAGAGATCATGATTCGACCGGACCTGACTTATGATCAGCAACCAGTGCAGATTTTGGACTGTCGGTAGAAGCAGTTGAGAAACAAGGTATTCGACCTGGTGAGAGTGATGTGACGTCACGGATCAACTAAAGAGTCCACTTGGGAGCGCAAAGATGAGATGAGAGAGCGCTACCCGCATTTATTTCCTGAGCAGTAGTTGATGTAGATTCCGAGGGCAGAATCATTCCTTAAGGTGGGTAGGATATAACGGTCCTTTTTCGACCGTGTGTATTTCAGCGCGTATTTTCTTTTTTGTACGCGTATTTATTGTGACCTCCTTTTGTATCATAAAGGCACAAAGTTATATATCGTTGTGATCCTTAAAGAGAGTAGTTATTTGTGGATTTTTTTATGAACGTCATTTCACGGGTCATTCTTCCACAAATCAGCTTTGAATGAAGAGATGTCTTAACCTTTAGACTTCGACGTTTGGTTATTTATTTTTATCACCGTTTTCCATTAACCTAGCTCGTGACCGACCATCGTATTCTCGATCCTCTCATCGTCATAGTCATCCCGATATTTTTCTAGTATTTTTGGACACCGTTAGACTGACTCTTCACCTTAATGCTTTTAATCTATTATTAGCCCTAAGCTAATTCAAATTCAAACTCTAATCCCTAAATCCTAATCATATCCCATTAGATCTTACGTATCATGCCTAATCCTAGGCTATTTGCCACACTAAGTCTACCCTCCCCCTCTCACACACTCTCTCCCATCTATCCCTTAAGTCCACCCTCTTTCTTCCCCCACTTAGCAACTCTCTTCTTATTATAACGTAACAAAGCCCTATGGTTTTGTTCTCCAAACCCAGCCGCCATCACATCTCCCCTTGCCACCGGCCCTTCCACGCGAAACACCCCACCGCCGACCAACCTCCAGCAACAAAGCCATCGGCCCCCTTCACCCTCCTTCACTCCAGCCCCCTCTTCCTTGCACCAGCCTCCCCCTACCCGCAGCAACCCAGGCCGAACTGTCGGCCATCCCCCTTTCTGCCGCCGGCCACCCCAGCAGGCCGCACCCCCTCATTACTTGTCGGCCACCCCGTTGTGCCACCCAGCAAACTGTCACTGCCCCCTGTTGTCCATGCAGGCCGCACCCCCTCATCAACTGTCGGACACCCCTCTCGCGGCCTCCGGCGTCGATGCCCTCCCCTTTGGGCACACCCACACACAACTACCCTCCGGGTCGCGAGTTGTCGCTGCCGTTACCGTTACAACAAGCTGCTTCGTTGCGCTACCCGCAGATGAAGCATTCACGACGGTCCTTACTATGCTACCCACAGTCGAGGAAACCGGAGACGACGAGGCCCATCACCGTTTCAGATCCGACGCCAAACTCGTGCGTGTTTGCTATTCTAGGTTGATCCCACTACTCGTAGCACCCTAATTAAAAATCTACAATCTAAATAACTAAATTTACTTTTTCGCTTCTTTAAAATGTCGTGCTAATCTAGAATCGACGATCGGACTTTTTAACTGTGCACATAGGGTAGAATCGTCGAATAGGCAAAACATATAAACTCGATTTGAAACTGATAGGATAGCCACGATCAACTTAGAGACAACTTAATAGGATTGCTAAACCGGTCCTTACACCGCACGTTGACTTGTGATAGCAGACGTTGACTGACACGCTATCCGTGACGAGACGCTTCCGACGGACGTTCTTCTTGCCACCACAGGCAAGTGCCCCCACTTGCGTAGTTACGGCCATGTTTTGGCTATCTCTCTTTAAATTGTAAAAGTATGAACAAGAGAACCGGACGTGAAATGATAGCATCTGGGACCCCCTCATGATATCCTAGACTTGACAACGAAGTCTAGGTATAAATTGATATAACTGCCATGAAAGAAACTATCTGTGTGTGTGTGTGTGGACCTCCTAGAATGAAAAGAACATACTATACTCATATCATGCCATGTAACATCATTCAGGAAATGTTTTACACAGCCTACAAGCAATAGTGCACTCTCCAAGACAGAGAGAGTGAACCCTTGTATGGATAACCTGCGGGAACCCGGTACTAATCAAACTAGAGTGAGTGACCTTGGAACCTACAGGGAATAGTACACTCTCCAAGATAGAGAGAGTGACCCCTTGTACAGATACATGACCTATGGGAAGCTTGACACTCACCAGGACAGAATGAGTGGCCCTGCAACCTGTGGTGTAACGACCACTTTTCGTTGTACGATGTTCGTGCACGTGCTTTTGGCCGTGCACGTGTTTGTTTTAGACTTTGTTTGTTTGTGAACACTTTGTTGTGATATGCCGTTGTGAACGTCTCTGAGAGTAGTAAATTGTGGCACTAATTTGGAACGACGTTTCTCGAGTCGTTTTCCCACAATTTAAACTTATTCGATGAGACGTTGCGATTTTCACTTTTGACGGGAGACGTTCCTATTTTTAGTTTCGTCGTCCGACGTCGAAATTGAGATCCGTCTTCTTAGTTAGCTCACTTTCGTCATCACGATCACCCCGATATTTATTTTATAATTTTTGGAGTTTACTTGGCCACTTTTATATTTTTAACAAGGTTTATAATATTTTTAATAATTAATTTTTATATTAATTTCGGCCAATAAAAATTTATTTGAGTTTCAAACGTTTTAAATAATTTTTGAGCCAAATCTCAGCCCCTATCTTGGCCGCACCCAATCCCTATGTGATTAGGAAGAGTGGATTTGAATTTTAAATTATTTTAAACTCCTAATCCCATTAGGATTAGCCTAGACCTAGTCAACTCATCTTCACTATATAAACAACCTTTAGGAAGACCTATTTTCGCAAGAAAATAACCCTAGCCGCTTCCAAAACTCAAATTTGACGTTGCGACGAATTGTCGCAACGTTACGACGAACAGCCACGCACCGATCGAAGAAACGAGGCCAAAATCCCCGCTCCGACTGCTGGCCGCCCCCGCACAAAGCTTGGCCCGCACCGTTGCATCGCACCCCCTCCGTTCGCCCGCTCCGACCGAGAGAAGCTCTCGGTCTGACCGAGAGCTTGGCCGCTCTGCACGACCCACTCCACACCGCACATCACCCGCTTCACAAGCCCGCTCCGCACCCCGCTTCTCCCCGTGTCCGACCGAGGCGCCCGCCCGCTCCCCGCTCCGTTGCAGCGTTGCAACGTTGCAACGCTCGCTGCAGCGCCCGACCGACGCTCTCGCCCGCACCGACCGAGAAAATTCTCTGCACCCGCTGCTGCGACCGACCCAAGCGCTGCACAGCCCCGTTCCCCCGTGTCTGACCGAGCCCGACCCCCGCACCAAGGCTGTACGACCGAGAGCCATTCGTCGCAACCCCGCACCCATCGCACCACTTGCCACCGTGGGCCCCCCAAGTTCTCCAGAGGTATTGTGGGTCCCCCATTGGTCCCTAGGACTACTATGGGCCCCACCTAGGTGCTTTCTCTCTGACGATTTGCCGCGTACGACGTTGCGAAACGTCGTAGCCCGTCGTCGCACGTGCTAGCGTTGGAATCTGGAATCGTTGCTCCGGTTGATGCTCTGAACTTTCCAGCGAGGAATCTATATTGGAATCAGGACTTGGAGCGCGTTCTCTTATTCCAACCCCCGGCGTCGCTACCCGACGCCGGTGTAGCTTTCGCGTCGTGTTGAGGTAACGCTTTGCACCCCTAGGACCCCCAACCCATTGCCTGCTAATCAAGACTAAAATCAGTATTTTTAAAGTATTTTAAATGTTTTAAATTCACTAATCAAGATTAATAATATGGACTTTAGGCCGGTGGACTTGTGCACGTAGGATAATTGTGATTTTGGACTCTCTTGGACGGTGTTTCTCAGACGTTGTACTTGCAGGCAAGTGAAACTTGCCAACTCTTGTGTAGGGCCATGTTTTTAGGCCACTTCCTTGTTTTCAGCATAAAAGAGACTAGTCAGTGAAATGATAGCTGGCTAGACGCCTACTTGATCTAGTTTGACAACGAAACTAGATCCGTCACCTAAATGGATCTAGCTTGACAACGAAGCTAGATCCAACTCTTTAAACTTGTTAATCATGCATACTAAACTGTCACGTTAACTTTCCTTATCTGTACGCACTTTTAACTGACATGCATTGCATTCTACATGTCATCCAAGTTGATTGTTGCATTCGTAGCACACGCTACAATACTTGTACTTGTACTCCTTGAATACTACTTCCTGGGAACGGGCCTCATGTGTTGGTCAAAAGCCAATGCCCGGTTTCCTTGTCCGGCTAGGTGCACCCCTATGCCATACTTGTTAAAACACTTCCTAGCTCGTGATCCAGAAGCGAGCATTCCATGTTCGGGGGTAAGGCCCTGGCTCGATACACGTGGAGGGGTAGGGATAAACGGTCACCTGAGCTTAGGAGTGGCCCGATCAGCCACTCTAGCCAGAAGGCGGAATCTCTGTGCACGATGTGCTTACCTTACTTGTCTTGTACTAGTGAGTGTTACTTGTAAAACTTGTCATCCATGCCATGTTTAAATGCCATGCTCGTACCTTACTTTACTTTACTTTACTTGTTGCACTCATACTTTAACTGCCATGGCATTGCATTCATGCTAGAACTGCTAGGTTGCTTTACTTGTGCCTACTTTCAGTTTCCTTGCACAAGTCTCTTGTAGACTTGCTGACATGTGCCCCTTGCTCTTTTGGGTGTCACATGTTAGACCCTGAGCCAGAGACCGTTGCTGAGTACGTGGTGTTTTGCTGTCGCTGAGTCTGAGTCCATGATTGCCCAGAAGGAGTTTTGTGGACACCGGAGACCTTTCTTGGTGACTTTGCTGAGTTCCTTTTGTTTTAGGCTTTGTTGTTAGTTGTCGGTGCGTGGCACCTTTGTTTTGTACGCTGTACTTTTGTTGGCCATGTTTGGGCCTTTAGACTCTTTTCTTTTAGCCTGGTGGCTTTTTCTGTGATGTTGAAACTTATTTTATGGATATTCTGAGATATCTCTTTTGTCTCATTTCATTATTATTATCGTGTTTCGTTCGCGTTGCAAGGACCTGCAGTTTTAAATTTGATTGACGCTTATCGGACTTGCAGCTTTGTAGCTTCAAGTCTGAGCGGACCTTCTCACGCTTCGCCTCCATATTTTTGGGAAGCGGGGCGTGACAGGTTTTGTTGGTGGCCCATGCAGGTCCAGTCTTGCAATTGCGAATTAACAGAACAACGATACTAACGGAATGTCCATTAAATAAATTGCAACATCCGAGTCATAAGCCCTGAGTCTAGTCGCTTTCCTATGTCACTAGGAGTAAGAAGGCTTAGTTAGACGTCTGTGCTTGCTAGATAAAGGCCCTGACTGTTAGTTAGACTCCCTGTCAGCAATTGATTTAATCATCATAGGAGTTACCTTAGTGGTCTTTGTCTACCTCTGACCATATTAGACTTCTAGAATCTCCTTCAGTCGTTCGTTTGGGTTCATCGATTTCGGACCAAGCTGAACGCATTTCATTACCGTCTAGCTCCTTAGAAAGTCTTAGCGCTTAGTTCTTAATCTTTAGTTGGTCGACCGTGGGAGTTCCCCGTAGATTCTCCTGATTCATATCCTAGGCGTATGTATGTTCTGATCATCCGACTAATTTCCTTGCCTCGATTCACGAGATCGCCTCATGACGATCGTCGTCAATCTTCGAACCTCTCCATTACGAACCTTGAATCTCCTGAAAGTATTTTTCGACTTCCTCCTTTCCGAAGTTTAACCTTGTTCCAAATTTTAATGTATATGTACTTATACTTCATCCTCCTTCGTTGATTTAAAATATTAAAACTTTTGTCGGAAATTTTGAACTCTAGCTTATAATATTTTTCCAGCCTATATTTTTCGTTCTTATGTAATTGCGTTGTCCCTTCATATATTAATTTTATTCTGAACCGTACTTTTGCTTTGCCCAATTCGATTTATAATTTTCCTTCTTATTTGTGTTATACGAATGATACGTCGTGTTTACTTTAATATACTTTCAAGACACATGGAATTTCAGCTTTCAGCAAGTTGGTTTTTGCTCGTCGTTTTCGCTACTTCAGATTTTTGCAAAATTACTATTTTCATAACCACTTCCTGATTTAGACCCTCCATGATTTGATTTTAAAGACTTTCTATTCGATCTTGATAATTCTTATACTAAGTCATTATTATTATTTTTCCGTGCACCATACATACTTTCAATTATTTTTATATCCGTACCAGACTTGTTGTGCTCGTATATTAAGAACCTTGTGTAAATCAGTTTCTCATTTTTGGCAAACCCTGGTTCTCTAAAAGTAGTTTCAAATTGATCTTTTTAAATTTTCTATAGCCTAAAGTTTTGAAAGCATTTAACATGAGTTTAAATTCTTCCGTTACTTGATTTCATTCTTTAACTTTCAAAACTTTTGACAACATTATATTAAATTACTGACGTATAAGATTTCTAAAACCCTGTCCTTAATATTCGTGTAAATGATTTTACTTCCTTTTATAATGATTTTTTTAAACCAATAGACCATTTTCTCTTATTATGAATACTCGACTCAAACTTATTTTGAACAACTCGTTTTATCAACCTCCAAATGTTTTTATACAAGACGAGGATTCCAACTTTTGAAGTACAACAGTTTTCAATTTCACGTATTTTAGTTTATGTTATTTACACCGTTTCCTTCCTCTATCCTATATAAGTATCACTACATCTCCCTTCCCCTACCTAAACATTCACCAGTGAATCACAGTTTTCCCTAACCAAGCTGTCTCCTTGTATACATCCTATCTGGATTCGTGCTTAACGATCCTACCCTCGTCACGCTCTCGACCTCGACCTCTCTCTACATTGCTTAGGCTTTAGTGCTCGTCAATGTCTGTGTCAACTCTAAGTTGTTAGTAGGCCCTTGGACCTTGTGAGGTAGTCGTTGTGCATGTACCTAAGTTACGTACGTGAGCTTGAATGAGGGTACCCCCCATAGTATATTGATGCTTGCCTATTGTGTACATATATATATATATATATATATATATATATATATATATATATATATATATATATATATATATATATATATATAGGGTAAAGTGTTCCTAGGGTGACTCCTTAGATTAAATCTAAGGAGTCGCCCCCATTTTCCCCATATCCCAAATTTTTTTTCGGAATTTTTTTCCTTGGGGTTGTTGTTCACCTCATGGATGATCAACATACCAAAAATCAAGCCATTCTAATACTTTTAGAGCCCCCATCTACCCCTTGCAACTTCATGGTTTTTCAGCACGTTTTCAGACCGTTGAAGTTGCAATGGGGAGATGGGGGTTCTAAAAGTATTGGAATGGCTTGATTTTTGGTATGTTGAGCATCCATGATGTGAACAACAACCCCATGAAAAATGAAATCCAAAAAAATTGTGGGATATGGGGAAAAATGGGGGCGACTCCTTAGATTTAATCTAAGGAGTCACCCTAGGAACACTTTACCCATATATATATATATATATATATATATATATATATATATATATATATATATATATATATATATATATATATATATATATATACGCGGAGTTACTCGTGATATTATGAAGTTGTTTGTGTGTTATTATTTATAGATTTGTATGTGGTTAGCTATACCATACTAGGGATGCCTGTGTATATAAGAGTTAGTGTTGGAATATCTAATGGAGTGTACGTAGTTAGAGATACTTGTAAAGGTTGAAATAAAATGATTGGTAAAGCTATGGTATGCTAGATGCGATAATAATAAGTGTACGTATAGTTAAGTGAGTAGGCCCATTGAGTGACCCGTACATTAGTACGTATGAGTATGTGCTCGTATGTGGATATGAAATGTGCTTATATGTAAGTAGTTACGTTCATTGCATGAGTATATAGGTGATACACATATGGTAGTAGGATTATAATTTTGATTGGTATTGCTTGCTTTTGCGGGATGTTGCATGCGTGCATACCGTGAGGTATACACGACTATTGCACATCTTAATTATGTATGTGTAGATGTGTTAGTATACTAATTATAGGTGGTAGGCTATGGTGTGAATATATATGTTACATATGTGTGACTATACGATGAATGCGTATGTATTAAGGAGTGTATTATAACTATACGTGTGCTGATGTCTGTATTATTATTATGGTATATAGAGTGATTGAACTATGTGAGTATTACCTGAATAAATATTAAGTGTGATGGACTTATGGTATGCATATGGTTGTATTGGTAGACATATATATATATATATATATATATATATATATATATATATTGGAGTGGTATTGGTATAGGTATAAATGCAGTGTTGCATATGTAGAATATTCTGATATGTGTATTGAGTCTCACTCAAGCTTGAGTGGGTATACTCTAAGTATATTGATGTGTGTGTCTGAAGTTTGAATATAGCGATGTTTGATGTATGTATGGTGATAGAAGCGTCGTGTCTGGTTGTGTTACGCACATGATTGTGGGTCGCTACACCAGTATATAGTTATAGGTGTTGGTCTTGTGGTATAGTTAATTACTAAGGACTTGCCCGTGTGAACATATGTGTACTAGCTAGACTAGATGAGTAGTTGTGCTAAGTATATAGTGGTGTGATTGGTATGAATGAAATGTTAACGTGTATGGGTGTGCACCATGCACGGGTAAGTATGTGCTTAGTTATAGTTATTGGTGACTATAGTATATGTGGTGTGTCGTAAATACAGTTATAGGACCGTATGTGATGTGAATACATGGTGAACTAATTGCATGCATTTGAATGACTATATGTTGTGAAACTATAGTGATGGCGAATATATATATTAGATACGGTGAAACTGGATTTAATTATGGTATGGTTTGACTACCTATGTTGATGTGTTTAGTATTGAATGTATACTAGGAAATATTAGGGAGTCGTATACCCATGTTGTTTGTGCATAGGTAGCTATCTAAACGTAGAGCAATGATTGTATTTGCTAAGTGTGAGACTATCCTTATATGAGTATCTGAAATATTGTTTTGTGTTTAGGTAAGTAGTAGTTATATAAGGGATGTATGCTTATATATATGATTGAAATACATGTATGAAATTGACTGACTATAATAGGTATAAGTGTATAACATACGTGAATATAGACATATATACATGTTGGTAGTGTTAATGTTTGACTACCTAGTGCATATATGAGCACTTGTAATGACTATACCTGGTTTGAATTATAATGACTTGATTGGGGTAGTTACTAGAGCGACTAGATATATTAGAAAGTCCGAGGACGGACTTTATTCTAAGGTGGGGAGGATGTAACGACCACTTTTCGTTGTACGATGTTCGTGCAAGTGCTTTTGGCCGTGCACGTGTTTGTTTTATACTTTGTTTGTTTGTGAACACTTTGTTGTGATATGCCGTTGTGAACGTCTCTGAGAGTAGTAAATTGTGGCACTAATTTGGAACGACATTTCTCGAGTCGTTTTCCCACAATTTAACCTTATTCGATGAGACGTTGCGATTTTCACTTTTGACGGGAGACGTTCCTATTTTTAGTTTCGTCGTCCGACGTCGAAATTGAGATCCGTCTTCTTAGTTAGCTCACTTTCGTCATCACGATCACCCCGATATTTATTTTATAATTTTTGGAGTTTACTTGGCCACTTTTATATTTTTAACAAGGTTTATAATATTTTTAATAATTAATTTTTATATTAATTTCGGCCAATAAAAATTTATTTGAGTTTCAAACGTTTTAAATAATTTTTGAGCCAAATCTCAACCCCTATCTTGGCCGCACCCAATCCCTATGTGATTAGGAAGAGTGGATTTGAATTTTAAATTATTTTAAACTCCTAATCCCATTAGGATTAGCCTAGACCTAGTCAACCCATCTTCACTATATAAACAACCTTTAGGAAGACCTATTTTCGCAAGAAAATAACCCTAGCCGCTTCCAAAAATCAAATTTGACGTTGCGACGAATCGTCGCAACGTTGCGACGAACAGCCCCGCACCGACCGAAGAAACGAGGCCAAAATCCCCGCTCCGACCGCTAGCCGCCCCCGCACCAAGCTTGGCCCGCACCGCTGCATCGCACCCCCTCCGTTCGCCCGCTCCGACCGAGAGAAGCTCTCGGTCTGACCGAGAGCTTGGCCGCTCCGCACGACCTGCTCCGCACTGCACAGCACCCGCTTCGCAAGCCCGCTCCACACCCCGCTTCTCCCCGTGTCCGACCGAGGCGCCCGCCCGCTCCCCGCTCCGTTGCAGCGTTGCAACGTTGCAACGCTCGCTGCAGCGCCCGACCGACGCTCTCGCCCGCACCGACCGAGAAAATTCTCCGCACCCGCTGCTGCGACCGACCCAAGCGCTGCACAGCCCCGTTCCCCCGTGTCTGACCGAGCCTGACCCCCGCACCAAGGCTGTACGACCGAGAGCCATTCGTCGCAACCCCGCACCCGTCGCACCACTTGCCACCGTGGGCCCCCCAAGTTCTCCAGAGGTATTGTGGGTCCCCCATTGGTCCCTAGGACTACTATGGGCCCCACCTAGGTGCTTTCTCTCCGACGATTTGCCGCGTACGACATTGCGACACGTCGTAGCCCGTCGTCGCACGTGCTAGCTTTGGAATCTGGAATCGTTGCTCCCGTTGATGCTCTGAACTTTCCAGCGAGGAATCTATATTGGAATCAGGACTTGGAGCGCGTTCTCTTATTCCAACCCCCGGCGTCGCTACCCGACGCCTGTGTAGCTTTCGCGTCGTGTTGAGGTAACGCTTTGCACCCCTAGGACCCCCAACCCATTGCCTGCTAATCAAGACTAAAATCAGTATTTTTAAAGTATTTTAAATGTTTTAAATTCACTAATCAAGATTAATAATATGGACTTTAGGCCGGTGGACTTGTGCACGTAGGATAATTATGATTTTGGACTCTCTTGGACGGTGTTTCTCAGACGTTGTACTTGCAGGCAAGTGAAACTTGCCAACTCTTGTGTAGGGCCATGTTTTAGGCCACTTCCTTGTTTTCAGCATAAAAGAGACTAGTCAGTGAAATGATAGCTGGCTAGACGCCTATTTGATCTAGTTTGACAACGAAACTAGATCCGTCACCTGAATGGATCTAGCTTGACAACGAAGCTAGATCCAACTCTTTAAACTTGTTAATCATGCATACTAAACTGTCACGTTTACTTTCCTTATCTGTACGCACTTTTAACTGCCATGCATTGCATTCTACATGTCATCCAAGTTGATTGTTGCATTCGTAGCACACGCTACAATACTTGTACTTGTACTCCTTGAATACTACTTCCTGGGAACGGGCCTCATGTGTTGGTCAAAAGCCAATGCCCGGTTTCCTTGTCCGGCTAGGTGCACCCCTATGGCTCGATACACATGGAGGGGTAGGGATAAACGGTCACCTGAGCTTAGGAGTGGCCCGATCAGCCACTCTAGCCAGAAGGCGGAATCTCTGTGCACGATGTGCTTACCTTACTTGTCTTGTACTAGTGAGTGTTACTTGTAAAACTTGTCATCCATGCCATGTTTAAATGCCATGCTCGTACCTTACTTTACTTTACTTTACTTGTTGCACTCATACTTTAACTGCCATGGCATTGCATTCATGCTAGAACTGCTAGGTTGCTTTACTTGTGCCTACTTTCAGTTTTCTTGCACAAGTCTCTTGTAGACTTGCTGACATGTGCCCCTTGCTCTTTTGGGTGTCACATGTTAGACTCTGAGCCAGAGACCGTTGCTGAGTACGTGGTGTTTTGCTGTCGCTGAGTCTGAGTCCATGATTGCCCAGGAGGAGTTTTGTGGACACCGGAGACCTTTCTTGGTGACTTTGCTGAGTTCCTTTTGTTTTAGGCTTTGTTGTTAGTTGTCGGTGCGTGGCACCTTTGTTTTGTACGCTGTACTTTTGTTGGCCATGTTTGGGCCTTTAGACTCTTTTCTTTTAGCCTGGTGGCTTTTTCTGTGATGTTGAAACTTATTTTATGGATATTCTGAGATATCTCTTTTGTCTCATTTCATTATTATTATCGTGTTTCGTTCGCGTTGCAAGGACCTGCAGTTTTAAATTTGATTGACGCTTATCGGACTTGCAGCTTTGTAGCTTCAAGTCTGAGCGGACCTTCTCATGCTTCGCCTCCATATTTTTGGGAAGCGGGGTGTGACATGTGGGGATAGAGGCACTTATCAAGCTAGAGTGAGTGGTCCTCGTATAGTCTTGTCTTGAGCACTTAGGGTGGGGTTGGGTTGAGCGGCCACCAGGTTAGAGAGTTTGGCCACTCTCTAAGCTGAAGGTGTGAACCCTCTTGGTGTTGAGTCTCTTGGTGTCACACAACCTTGGTGTCGAGTCGCTTGGCGTCACACGGTCTTGTCTAGGCTTGTCATTTCTTGTAGCCAGTAGCACACGCTACTTCCATTGCCTGACACTTTTACTTTCTGCACAATCTATACCTTCCTTGCATAAATGTATAAATGTCATATTGTTGCATCTCTCATGTAATCAACATTAAAATGTCATCTTTAAATTTCCTTTACACTTGCAATAGAGTCTTCTTACATTTCCCTTGTAGACTTTACCTGACGTACAGCTCCTTTTCTCTTGGGTGTTGTACGTCAGGTACTGAGACGGAGTACACCGACGAGCCGGCTTTACTTAAGGACTTGGAGTCAGAGGACGTTGACCTGGAGTACGTTCCAGACGAGGACCAGACCTAGAGGTCTCTCACCATTGCTGTCTTACGGAGGTTTACTGCTTTCTAGTTTGGGTGCGTAGCACCATTTTTACTTCTTGCCTAGGTTGGGTGCGTCACACCATTAGTTTCCTTTTCCGCAGTTGTAGCCATGCTTGGGCTTCTTTTATTAGACTTGATATAATGCTGGATGTTATCCCTTTTATCAATGAATGCAGTTTCCCTTTGAGTACTCTTATCTTCTTGTTATGAACTTTTATATGCAAGAACCTATAATTATTTGGTATCTCTACAGACGCTTATTGGGCTCGAGCCTCACAGCTTCGGCCCATGCGGACCTTCGTCTCGTCCTCGCACCCGTTTTGGATAGCGGGGCGTGACAGCTATATTCCCCTTGATGTCCAACCTTGCACCAAGCTATTAGTCTCCAAATCATGCTATTCTTCATTTGATAATAATGAGACTAAATCAAGAGAGTCATTAGCAAAAACATAATGTTGTGATCGTCATCAAAATAATATTGGTTTAAAACACCAATACCTAACAAGATGGATAGAGCTTGGGCATGGAAGCTGATTGAAAACGAGGGAAGCTCGGGCATGGATTTTGGAGCTCAGATGGGGGGATCATCGATCATGGCTGATGGAAGTAAGGATGGGGCCTTCAGCATCCATACTTCAGTGGCAAAGATTGATGAAGCTTGAATCTAGTGTAGAATTGAACCAAAGTTCACCGGGTGGTTCGGATCTGTTCGAACATGGCAGAGCTTGAAGAAGCTATGATCTATTCACCGTGTTTGTGTTCCGAAGGTCGAGGCCGAAGGGATGAAAATGTCTCCGTGTTTGTGTTCCGAAGGTCGAGGCCGAAGACATTGCCGGTCCGCTTGCTACAATGCACGCCCTCCCAACGGCAGTAAAAACCAAGAAGAGAGGCGACCAAAGGGTCGTCGTCAGCTCAGAGGGTCGAACGTCGTCAGATTGGAGGCACCCTTGGGTCGTCGTCATCTCAAAGGGTCGAACTTTGTCCGATCTGAGGCACCCGTGGGTCGTCGTCAGCCCAGAGGGTCGAACTTTGTATGATGCGAGGCACCATTGGGTCGTCTTCAGCCCAGAGGTTCGAACTTCATCCTATGAAGAAGAAACTTTGGTGACAGAGAATCAGAGCCATCCCTGTCTCAATGGAGCTTGTTGATTTCTCTCCCATGAGGATGAAACCAACCTAAGATCACATCAAGGCTGCCAAACTTGGTCTCAGGCCAAATCCCTGTCGCGGGTCAGTTTCTTGTTGAGTCTCCTTATCTATCTTTTGATAGGAGCTCCAGCGGTTGAAGAGGTCATAGGAGGTGGCGATGTCAACAAGGGTGTATTGGAAAAGCTTCCATTTCCGTGCGAGGATTCCTTGAGGTTTCTTTGGTCTTCGATGATGAAGAGTCCCATGTCAAAAATGGATTTGATTTTACCGACCTAGAACGACTCGATTTCGGTTGCAAAAACAACAAGCCCTCTTTCATCAAGGAGGTTGGCTATCATGGCCTCCAAGGATTTGGTTGCTGCAAGAGTTGTTAGTTAGCCAAATGGTGAAAAAATTAATTTTCTGCTGAGGATAATGAATTTGATGAAAATATAGTGGAAAGTGGAAGTGATAATGAAGATGAGTTGTTCGTTGCGAAAGTTGGTGAATAACACCCAAACCTTTGATATGCAGAACCCCCAAAACATGTCGATGTTGTCTTGTCTTCAAGCTCGGACCGCTTGAAAGTTTGGATCAGAGCTCGGGCATTTAAGCTCAGGTAATTGGGCTCTGACAGCTCGGTCAGTCGCCTCTCCTTGGTTCGGTCGTCCATATCATCAGCTTTGTGAGCTTGGTAGTGAGGAGTCCCATGGTAGCTTGGTGTGTATGGATGACTGAGCCTGGACGACTTGGAGTGGCCGTTAGTTGGATCCTGCCAGAGTAAGGCTGAACATTGAAGCCCCCCAGCCTTGCCGGTGATTGCACCCGATCCCAATTGCACGGGATTGAATGGCTTTTAATCACTCCACTTGCTTCAAAGAAAGTAGATCAGAGAAGTGAATCATTTTAAACAATTTTTTGGGATTAATTAAATGAGATTCAATGATCAACTACTTGATATCAAATGAGATCAAAGAGCTATTGTATGTGGCGCTGATGATGACAATGTCATCATGCGACATCTCCACACCCTTAAAAATCATCATCTGGAAAAAAATAATGGGTGATGAGTCGGCATAATCTTCTCGTTTGGTAGAGACGGGAATGCTGACTTCTTTTCCCACAGACGACGCCAACTGTTGACGGCTAGGTTTTACCTTCCAGTAAATATGGGCCGACAAAGATGCTTTCGTTGAGTTGACCATTCACCGGCTGAGAAGTGGGACCCGTGAAAGAGAGTCTTCGGGTCAAGGTGAGCTTAGGATCGAACTCCACGGATAAAATTTGGCCTAGCTTCGCGATATCTCCTTGGATCTGCACCATAATAAAATCGTCAGGGGGTCGGGGCTGGGGCCCGACTGATTCCCCTCCAACGCTCAAATTAGCTCCTCGTGGAAGAAACGTAAAGAGCAAAATAAAGAGTAATGTAGGTTGTAGTATGATACTTAGTCTCTGTTAGAATCTGGCCTCCTTGGTGCTTTGTTTTCAGGGTTATTTATATCATCCATCTTTGCCTTGTCACTCCCCACTAATCAAAATGGTATTAATGGTGATAAATGTCACCATAACTTTAGGCTATTAATTCGGATTGATGGGATTAACTACCCCCGTGAATGTTGCCCTTATTTCACTCATTAATGGCCAATTAAGTGAGCCATGATGAAGGGTAAACGCTCACTATTGAAGGCTCTTCATGAGAGGGTTTGACTTATTCAAACCAAGAGCTATGGGTTGTAGGCCGGCTTTGCAATGGCCCACATATGTCAGCCCACATAGGATGTAACAGATGGGCTATCGAGCTATTGGGCCAAAGCTCACTTCTACATATAGGCTTCACCTTTCTAGCTGCGTTTATACAGCTCTGCTTCGTGGGCCGGATCCATGTATCAACAATAATGGAAATAGAATAGAGTAAACTAGGGGTTATTTCACATATGTTGAAATTATATGCAAATAAGGGCATGTTTGTCTCTCAGAAAGTGTGCAAAAAGTGGTCTCGAAAATAAAAATGGGCATTGCTCATGGGCACTATAAAGAATTTTTGCAACTTCCCAATCAAATGTTGTTTGTTTGGAAGTAAAGTTATTTTAGATTAATTTGATGTCCAAAATTCTTGCTATTTGGATTTATTAATTTGATGTCCTATTTTCTATGTTAGTTTGTTGTATTTACTTTAGTCCTAATGGCTACGTTTTTAATAAGATCAGCAATCCACTGTTTGTAAGGATTTATTTAATTTGTAATCCTTTTATCATGTTGCTCGATGTTTGGGTTTATTAGCATGATATCTTTTTTCCGAGTTGGTTTGTTGAATTTATTTTTTTAATGGTGTTATTAATTGCGGAATGTAGAAGGTTCTTCTTGGACTTGTACATGATGCTCATATCAATACTATTGTTATTGATATTCATATAAACATAGGTATGATGTTGATATTGTGCTAGATAATTTGTATCGCATGTTTATAAGAGCAAACTGATTGTAGAACATGTTGTGTGGCTACTTCTAGTGTCGTTTTTTATTAAGCAAATAATATTTTATGAAGACAGTTTGTCTAAGCCTATCCCTCGTGAATTATCACAGATACGTGATGTTTATTGGAATGAACACATGCGTCGATTGTTGTATGGCTCTTAGACTACTTAAGAACGCGCACTCATGCCTTCTTTAATTTTGCAAAACTAATAAGCCAATGTACTCTACTTAAAGATACTATCCAAGTAGTCATATAGGATCAAATGTCTGTGTTCATGTGTTATGGGGCACAAATCTAAAAATAGACTAATGAAAGTAGATTTTATTAGGTCATGCCAGATAATTAGTTGATATTTTAACAAAGTCTTAGTGCCAACATGTTTACCTAGGAATTGGTTTATGAAGCAAGTTCTAAATGAGACTCTAGGGGAAGTGACTAGTAACTCTAATTGGTTTCTATTTTCAATGTAAATAGGTTCCATCGTCATTAAATCAATGAAGATGTTGCAGGACAAACATACATAAGATTCTAAAAGAAATATGTGTATTATATCTTGTATTGTAGGAATGCATTGGTGTTATTGATGGGACATATATTGATGTCATACTGCTAACTAAGTTCGTACATCGTTTTTGTTATGTATCGCTCAAAATGTTTTTGCAGCTATAACTCTAAATAAGTAAGTTACATATGCGATGGATGGGGTGGGAAATGTTAAAATAAGTTAATTATTTGCTAAAGAATAGAATAGTCTTTTTGTTATTTGTGAGACTATATAAACTCCTTTCTTGGTATTTTTTTGTACAAGGTTTTTGACAATGTAATCTATGATAAAGCCTAGCTTTTTCTCTCAATGTAGATTTATTGAATTCTGGTTTTTTTCTCCCAATGTAGATTTGTTGTTTTCACATCGTATCAGGGCCTCAGCTACTAGATGTCTCGGCGTAAATGCATACTCCTTAACTGTGGCCGACTCAACAGTCGGCAGAACGCCAGATGCTTTGCCATTGTATGCACGCACCGGCAGCTACTGGGAATTTATCACACACATTATAGTTCAGTCCAACTATTTGCTTGATAGTCAAAGCCTGTAGGCAACATGCCAGTATGTCTTGTGTGACTTGAGACAGATTACTCCACGCTATGTCAAAGACACGCATATTTGGTTCGTTCAACATACCATTATCCATAACATCCATTGTCCAAAAGAGGGATGTTGACAAGATGTTTTTCCTACTATGACAAATCTATATGGCACCCTTTGTCTCATGTGGTAAAGGGAGAAGGGTGCCACATCAACCCCAATGGGCGGTGGGGAGTTAGGTTTGCTTCGGAGCGTGGTTGTGGAGCACCTAAATAAAAGCCCAACCCCCATTTCCATGAATTACAAGTCTGCCATTGGGATTTATGCACTTTGCGCCCAAAGTTTTTTTTGCAATTTAACCCATGATTATCCCACTTTTATCCCACATTGATACCCCACACACACACACATACTTTTCACTCATTTTTAGTTGCACGTGTGCACCGCATCATGTGTGTGTGTTTTTTTTGCACCGGGCACTCTAAGCACGAGTTATTTCTAGTTATAGTTCATTTGGAGAGATTGACTCAGCTTGATGTATGTAGATGGTTTTAGTTGTGACTCGATCCTCTACAACAATATGGTGTCTGTGCAGCCATCCAATATCTCGTTTTCAGTGTTCTACTGGTTTGGTCATGCACAGTATCAGGCGCATAAATGTCCACTTTAAGCCCAAAGGGAATCAACATTCTTTGGTTAGCTCGTAGATATTCAACTTAGAGCCATTGTTGAGGGAGACCCTAGCCATCATTAACATCAGTTAAAACCCCAATGAAACATGATCGTGTGAAGGCAAGGGGATGCAATGTACTAAAAAGTGAGCCTCGACGCAGCCCTGTAGCGGTCACCTAACCCCCAGGCCTTCCACTATCATGTTTCGCTGGGGTTATACACTGGATACTTACATTAACCATGGCTAATAATCGAGGAGAAGGCTCCAATGCACCACCTACTAATTTTCTGCGAGTTATTATGGACACTCCTGAAGCTCGGATTGCAAACTGATTGAGAGGCACATGCAAGGCTGCTCGACAAAGTTATGTAGTTGACTGAAATCTTACTGGCTGACATGCGATATGATCTTCAGTTGATGGCATCAATGCTCGTAACTGATGTTACTGCTGGCCAGGGTCTCCCTTAACAACTGGTGGACGTTAATATCTGCGAGCTAACTAAAGAATTGTTGGTTCTTGGGTTTAAGACCAATATTGTTTTTAATGATGATCAACATTATGTAGTGTGCTAATCATCTTATGTTTTTGTCTCAGATTACTTTTATGTTTTATCTTGTTGGAGACAAAACATATTGGTGATGAGATAATGGTTTCAAGGCTATGGAGGAAAAGCATTGCATGAAGAATGAAGTATTCAAGTGTAATTTTATATTTTCTTCATGTATTTTTGCTTTTCTTTCATAGAATATTTGTAGCCATTAATAGATGCACACACACTCATTGCATCATTTTCCATCATAGTGATCCATAGAATTATCCTAGAACCCATCCTATTTGGTTCCTTGGCAAAAACACTCTTTATTGAGTTTTTGGACTAGGACTAGATGTCCGGTGAAGGACTCCAGACGTCTGGTGTGTCTGAGTTTTTATTCTCAGACACAACCTTCTATCAGCCATCTGAAGTTCATTTTTCAGACGTCTGAACAGTTGATCAGATGTCTGATTGGTGAACTCTAGTCGTCTGATTTCAGTGTGTTTATTTTTCGAGAGCAGTCTATCTCCTCATCCACATTTGATCAGACGTCTAATGAAGGATTAGCAGATGTCTGAACAGTGTTTTAGTCGTCTGATTGTTCTTCTTCAGATTTTTGCTTGCTATGAGTTTGGTCAAGCGTTTTCTTCAGACCAATTCTTCTGTCAGCCGTTTGATGTTGTGTTCCCAGACGTCTGAATAGTTGATCAGCTATTTGGAAACTCGTCGTTATACATCTGATGGCTTGGCAAATCTGCCCATTTATAGCCATTAGTCTGTGTTTTGCTGGGGTTGTTTTCTTAGGTTTTGTGTCGATTTGAGAGTGCTATTTAAGCCCGATTGAGAGGGCGTTTTGGTTATTATACACTGATATAGAAATCATTTTAGAGATCCAAATAGCTTGGGGAGAAAGCTCATCAACTTCTATCATTCTTCTCCTTCAATTAAAGCGTGATTTAGTGGTTGAAACACTAGCTTAAGGAGAAGCATCCAAGTACTTTAAGCTCATCATCAAGCACTTGGTTTCCACACTTTCATGCCTTCATATTCACTATGTAATATGTATTCAAGGCATAGCTAAGTGTGTAATTTATTTACAATTTTTTGTAACCTGGCTTTCGGGTAGTGGAAGTGTCCGCTGAAAAGAGAGGTGTGTCCCTTGAAATAGGGTGTTGCAATCTTGGAAAGGGTTGTGTGGCTCTTGAAAACATTGCTACATAAAGACCCTTCAGCCACAGACAAATCTGTGGCTGAAGGGTCAAAATCCATGGCTGACGACCTTCGGCCACGGACAAAAAAATTCTGTTGCTGAAAATCCGTGGCTGATAGTGTGCCGGCTAAAGG
This sequence comes from Scilla litardierei, assembly GCA_030789695.1. Lineage (NCBI taxonomy): Eukaryota > Viridiplantae > Streptophyta > Magnoliopsida > Asparagales > Asparagaceae > Scilla > Scilla litardierei. The sequence goes on along the minus strand of CM061133.1, from coordinate 242,507,922 downwards.
GACTTTCGACCATGGACTATAACATAGCCGATTATTGGACACAAAATAGTGTCCATGGGGCCGTTAAGATAATTAAAATAATATTAAAAACATCAGCCACAGACAAATCCGTGGCTGATATTTGCTGCAAGCCAAGGATATATTCGTTGCTGAAAACTTTCTGCCAGCGATTTTTATTTATAAAAAAATTATAAAATTATTAACCATGGACAAATCTGTGTTTGATAGCATTTATCAGCCACGGATACTTTCGTGGCTAATATTTATCGACCACGCCTTTTTTGTGCACATATTCAGTGGCGGGTGATTATCAGACACGGACAAATCCGTGGCTGATAGCATTTATCAGCCATGGACATGTCCTTGATCAATAACTGTCAGCCACGCCTTTTTGTGCATATATTCCGTGGCTGAGGGATATCGGCCACGGACGAGTTTGTGGCTGTTAAAATACCCAACATAGAATTTATCCACTAAGTGTCTATTGGTACCGAAGTTAAGTTAACTTTAGAACAAACCAAATTAAGAAGCATAAATTTCTTAGCATGCCAAGCGTGATAATTAGTGCACTGCTTCTTTTGATGCCCTTCAACACCACAAAAGAAACAATTGTTGACTTCTTTCGTTAATGGTTTGTTTTGTTGTTTCTTTTATGGTGTTGTATCTACAACTTCTTTGCCCTTTTTCCTCTACTTATCCTTAGAGGTAGAGGCCATATGGGTAATTTTAGTCTTATCTTGCTTCAGCCTTTCCTCTTATTGAACACAGAGTGAAATGAGCTTATTCTAACACCAAGTCTCTTTTTAACAATTGTAACTCATTTTGAAATGGCCAAACTGAGTAAGAAGATATCAGATCCAAATGTACTAGCAAGTCCTCAGAGAATTCAAGCTTTAGTAGTTTCAACTTAGAAGCAATGTGAGACAATTCCAAAATATACTCCCTGATGTTCCTATTGCCTTTACACCTCATTGAAATTAGAATTGTCAAGAGCGTACCTATTTCAACCTTTTCATTCTTGACACATTTCTTTTTAATATCAGTAAGGAACCATTTTGCAGTAGTGATTTTGTCAAACATAGTGCCCCTAAAAGCTTTTGGAATAGCTTTCTTCATAATCTTGATACCCATGCGATTTGACCTCTCCTACCTTTCAAACTCCTTCTTTTCATCAGAGGTACTCTTTTCTGTAAGAGGTGGAGAAGAGTTACTCCTCATCGTAAGGTCAAGATCCATGACACAAGAACTATAATCAAGTTCTCTTTCCATGACTTGACGTTTGAGCCATTCAAAACTAGAATTGAATTAATGCTGGTAATGATACTACCAGGAGTTAAAGTTGAAAATAGAACAACCAAAAAATATACCATACCAGAAGCTCACATAAGGAAACTAAAATCAACAATAAATTCAAATTAAATGCAATTACCATCTTTCAAGATATCATGCTCTCCATTAATATTTATCTTTGGACAATATATTAACGTGTAATTGATATCTTGGTGTAGTAATCAAACACTGATAATAAGTCAAATAATAAATCGTCCTTTGAGCCGATTTACAATTTACATGTAAAGCCGAATAATTATCACGCATTTATTACCACAAAAGCACATATAATTATGTCAAACATTTAATTTTCTTTTGGGCCGATAAATATTCACATAAAAATATGCAAAAAAACATTTTATATTTTGAAATAAAATTAATTTCTACAAGAGAGCTCACTTTGGTGTGTTGTTGTTTCAATTAACTTACTTCAAAATATATATTTGTCCATGTAAAATTTGAATTTTAATTGTAGCTCCATGAAATGAAAATTATCCTTAAGGGGAAATATACAATACACCTTTTATTTTATCTTTCATTTAAATCCAAAATTTAGGTAAAATTTCATACAAAAGTATGTTCACAACCTTTTATATTTCGAAATAAAAAAATTCATAAGAGGGCTCACTTTGGTAGGTTGTTGTTATAATTAAACTTTTTCGAAATATATAATTGACCGTGCCAAAAAAATTTGAATTTAAATAGAAACCAAAATTTCAACACAAAAGTCTTCTCAAGGGAAATATATACACTAAACCATTTATTACATCCCTTAAATTTGTTTTAAAATACCCAACACTAGCCCAAACCAAAATCAGTCCAGCTCCCTTTTTAAAAAAAATATTTTCTCTTATTTCATGAGCTCCAGCCCACGGACAGTCGCAGGCTCCAGCCCACTGTTCTATCGTGGGCTAAATCCCGCTGCTGCCGTGGGTGAATCCCGTCGAGCCTTTAAAAAAGTTTTTTTTGTTAAAAAGCTGGTGGGCCAGCCCAACAGGAGAAACCCTGATGTGTCAAAGTATTCCACATCTTGTCTATATGTTTAAACGTCAAAATGATCACTTAAATCCTGATTTTATACGCTTTTATGTCGATAATTGGAACTATTTGACTTCGAAAGCGTTTGGATGCATTTCAGGGAATATCGAACGATTTGGAGCATATTGGAGAGGATGACATGATCATCGACGTCGGAGCGTCAACAACGTCGTGTTCAAGGAGCTCAAGCTGAGCAAAGAAGAAGCAAAGGAAAGGAAGAAAGAATAGCAAAGAAGAGAAGAAAAGGGCAAAGAGAGAAAGGGGCCCAAAATCCCCTGGCTCACTCGGTCGAGCGCACCATGCACTCGACCGAGCTGGAACCACGAAAAGGAAGGGCAAGCGTCAAGGGGTCGCTCGGTCAAGCGACCCAACTCGCTCGACCGAGCACCCCAATTCGCTCGACCGAGCTATCCTCTGTAGGGAGCTCAATTTGGCCTTCAAACTCTCTGTAAAATTTGCATTTAAGCTCGGTCAATCGACCCAACCCGCTCGACCGATCGGCTCTCTTCCAACCGAGCGACATCAATCCCACCAAGGCAAAGTGTTGAAGCATCAAGAGGCGCTCGACCAAGTGATAGGGTGCGCTCGACCAAGCGACCAAGGCCGCTCGACCAAGCAGAGTAGAAAGTGCAGATTTCAGGACAGCCTTCACTCTTTGAAGATTTGCTATCACTTGGGATTTTACAGTATTTTTCTTATATTTTTCACAGATAGTAGACTTCATTACGATTCTGTGCTCGGCCGAGCGCATGTGTACAGCTCGACCGAGCTACATGGGTTTCCAGACAAGGCCCATGTCGAGTTTGACTTGTTTTTAGGGTTTTCTTGGGGCTATATATATGTATGGAGCAGCCACTATTGGGGAGGGTTCGTTTTTGTGCTAGGAGACTGTTTTTCGGAGGCTAGGCCACACCCTAGGCCCCCTCCTCGCTGATTTTGTATCGGATCTTCTATAAAGCTAAGTAATTCTTTATTAATCCTTTTTATTGCTTCTTTTATTGGTTTGTGTTGTTAGTTCCTATTGTTTATATATCTTTTGCTATGATTAAGAAGTTTTATTGCTAAGATTAGACATAAACCCTAGGATTATTGGGGTTGGATGATAGGTTAACCTTAGTTGGACGAATCTAGGGTTGCTCTACGGTAGTTTGAACAAGGATTTTGGGAGATTAGCCCTAGGATTGGAGGATTGTAAAAGTAGCTCCAAGTTCTAGGGACGATCCCCACAAATCTGATAGGGGTTTAGTGGTCATCTTTTGGGGTTCGTGATCACGAGAGTGACTCGTGCGCTAGGGTTGATTACTAACCCACGATCTGCTAGTCAGTGACTACGAGAGTAGCCCGACTGCTAGAACCAACTGTAGAGTGGTACCCCAATCAGTAGATCACGAGACTGGTTACGGATCTGTGGTACGGGAACCAAGTGTCGATCGTAATGCACGCGTCCCCGTGTAAAGCCGACTGCGAAAGCACAGCTGCGCATGGAAAGGCGTTAGACGAGCGTGATGACGAAAGTTAAGTCCTCGTTCCTATCTTTGGATGTGACACTCCTAACCGCATTCGTCGTTTGACGAAAGGACCCTTAACACGTTATCCAAATCCGAAAGTCCTAGCGGGGATTCCCGATACCCTAGCGACCTTTCTCTTGATTGTTTTCTTTGTTTTATTTGTTTTCTTTTTGTGTGGAGTCTTTGGCAATGCCTTGCTGATTGTTACACCCTTCCATTGCACTTCCATCACCATGACGACATCCTTCGTAATCCACCTCCACCAATAAATTCGAAGTCCAATCAACCTAGGATTCGATAAATAGTATAAGCAACGCCTTCCTGTGGATTCGACCCCGAACTCACCGGAAATATATTGCTCTGACACACTTGCACTTGGGGGTGAGGGTGTGCATCGCCTTTTTTGGGGGTGCGCATCCTTAAAGAACAACAAAATGGCGACGTTGCCCGGGAGGCGTTCCGTCATACTATCTATTTATCACAATTAGGTTGCTAGACTTCGAATAAATAAAAAGAAAAAAATATAAAACACTTGAAATTTTATAAAAAGAAACAAAAGAGATATTTTTTTCCACCACCTTCTTTATTATTATTTATATCCTCTTGTACCACTGACGTCTTTTTCAAGTTGTTTATTTCTGTGATTTTTCAGGTTCTATGTATTCAAAGATGTTGGGGGTTCTGTTGGAAGCAACTATCTAGGATCTTGGTTTGATGATGACAAACGTGTCGGTATATCTGATGTGTGTGCTTAGTGTGTTTCAGGCTTGGCGATCACTATTTGGAGGAATTGCTATTCGTATAGCATATTGGGAGAAAGAGTCTGTGTGTGCACAAAGAAGTTTGACTTGGTCAAAGGAGAGAAAAGTGGACCAAGTCAAATTTACTTAGGAGATTGGATTGATTCAAATCAATTTAATATTTGATCAAATCAATTAGATGGATTTGTGTCTACCCATTTCCTATTCAAACAACAAATCAAATCCCATATTGATTGGGTCAAATCCCTAAACGGTTGGCACAACCCTATTACCCTTGTCCTATAAATACCCATCTTCTAGGGTTGAAGAAGGCGCGGCAACAAAAAAAAATCCCAATGGCCGAAGAAATTCTTGAGCTACAATATTAAAGATAAGTCACGGCTTTTCTCTTTTAATAATATTTTTTTTAGGTCAGCCGCAACCTTACAAATAGCCCAAGCCGAAATTATCCCAAGGACTCTTCGTCCATAATCATTTCTCAAAGATTTCTTTTCCATCTCCTAATCACAAAATTATTCACAGGAGTTGCTTTTCTTTTGTGAAGCCGAAACACCCAAGAAAAAGGCCTGCCACTTTAATTCTTTTAGAGAACCAAACTCTCATTTTTTCTTGGCCATTCAAAGATAGCCTCTGTTTTTTTTTCTACAACTTCCATACAAAGGCTTGGTGCTCTCGGTTGAACATTTGATCAAAAACAAGGCACATGCTGTTAATCTAAAAGAGCCAATCTCCTTCTAGTTGCAATTCATTCAAGTTGCTGGCTTTTATAATTTTTTTATGAGCTCAAAGGTCAAGCTAATACATTTATTGCTGTTGCGTTGCAGGGCCCAAACGAATGCAAAATCAAAGAGCAGCATTTTTTTGAGGACCAATTAATTGTGCACAGGCCGAGATAATCAAGAGAGAAGGCAGCCGAAGTTGTTTTTTGATTGGGGGGTTGAGAATTCAAGTGCACCAAGCCACAAAAATTATTTGAAGATCACCAACCGCATCAAAAATTTCGAGAGGCACTTCAATTATATATTATTTAATAGGTAACCTGTCTCTGGTGTTTTTGTTGTGCAGGTGAGACAAAGATCAAAGAAAAAGAATTATTTTGAGGGGAGCAATTTGGTTTGTGAAAGACAGTGCCACAAAAAAAATCAAGGGACAAGTAACTGAAACACAGGGCTTATTAACAGGGGTGCTGGCCTTGGTCTGTTGGCAGCCGCACGTGCACTTGCGATTCATGAGCAGAACTCGGCCGAAACAAAATTCCTCCCTTACATTCATTTAAGTTGCTTATGCATTTGTTTCTGTGACAAATCAAAAAGCAGGTATACTTGTTTTCATTAATCCCCCTTGTTTTCTTTTACAGGCCGAATTTTTTTTTTTCCCAGCAGCCGCACAATTTTTAAGAGGGGACAGCCGAAAACAAAATTTGGAGAGCATCATTAAATCTCAAGTGTACACAGGCCAAATTATTCTAGAGGGCCGAACTTTCTAAGGAAGCTGCAAACAGGAGCCAAACTATTAAGGGGAGTTGTGCACGTACACATTGCTAGCCGTATCTTCAGAGCATCTTGAGTTGCTGACGAGACGAGGAGTCATCTACATCTACGTCAGACGAGATCTGACCCGTGCTGACTGACGAGGACATCGCCGCTACACAAACTGAGATTCCTAAACCCTATTTATTATTATTTTGTGTAGTTATTGTGTTAGATCCTCGTAGGGGAAACTTTACCATCTTTTGTGACTATTTTGGGACTTGTCTAGTTGGGACTAGACAAGTGGGACCCAGCTAGTTTGGGACTAGCTGGTAGAAAGCTTTGCTAGGATTGATAGTGAGAGGAAACACTGTGTGTGGGGTACTGAGAGTCTGGCGAGTGTAGGGACGTAGAGGGTGCTCTGAGCGTGCTCTAACTTGTGACTTTGTACCTATTGCACTATTCAATCTAGTATTTGCTTTGGGGGCTGGACGTAGGTCGACGGGTCGACCGAACCAGGGTATATCTGTGTGTTCTCTGTGATTGCCTATCTTTTACTCTGGTTGTACTTTTAACTGCGTGTGATTTCTCGTGGGTTGCACGAGAATTTTTTATTAGCCTATTCACCCCCCCTCTAGGCTAGGATCCAGATCCAACAGGTTCACCCCAATGAACCAAGCATTTAGCGTGGTCCTTACTTTGCCCAAGCTGATGGAGAGAGTCTCAGCCAAGCTTGGGGGAGGTTCAACGACCTATTATATGGGTAACCGTTTCGTGCATATTTTTGTGATGCAGAGCTATTTTGTAACTTTAATGGAGGGCTAAGGGGATCCTCACATGAGTTTATGAGGAGGATGCACGTGGAAAAGTTCGGTGACCTGCAGTTGGCAGCAGCCTTGGAACAAAATGATAGATGAAGCTCGAGCTACCAGTTTGCTAACCTTTATGGCAGGTGACCCATCTGATTAAGTATTTCATTGATTTCGTTATGGCTAATGTCTCTGATGCAGGTGCTATCATAGACGGAGTGTATATTTTGTGTGAATGTGAAAGTCTGCACTTTTACACCATCAACACTCCACAATTAGAGACATCTGAGCTGCCAGAGGAGGACACATTTCTGGGCTTGTTGAGAAGCATTGTGGACGTAGTTCGATCCACCGGCCCAATGACACTAACTGCAGGTGACCCCTTATGAGCTTGCATTTCACAATTTTATTATTCATCGCATCTCTTCTGCATGTACCATTGATGATGAAGTCCACACTCGAGTTGAGGGGGACAAGATATACTTTTATACTGTGGAAGAGATACTTGAGCCCACAGTGCCACCTGCACTGCTATTGAGAGGACCATACCACGCCATCTAGTGCCTCGAGTTCTGGGACGGAAAAGAAGAAATTGCCATAAAAAGTGGAAGATGAAATTTACTTTGCCTTCTATATCTGAGGAGCCCGAGGAGGAGGCCGAAGAAGTGCATTGTGAGGAGGTGGACGATGTCACCTCTTACGAGACAGTGACGCCTGGCGTGATTGCAGTTACTTCTGATGAGACAACCGAGATGAGACACTTGGGGAGTATCCCTACAGAGCCAGAGGTTGTTGTTCAGGAGGAGGCCACAGAGAGGACTTTACAACCTTTGCCTTCCATCACCATAGCTGAGCATCTGACAGAGGACCACCCACCAGAGCTTACCGCTCCCACCCAGGGAGATATTTTTACCCATTCCATTTCTGAATCCTGCATTCCCTTCGATATTTATTTTGATTCAGATATTTTTGATGTGCCGTATCTTTTGCAGCACACGTACGATTATGGACCGGCGGTATGCTTGGACGTGTCACTGCTTGACGAACCTACCATGGAGCACAGCGAGGAATCACCCAATGAAACACACGCCAATATACCAGACTTACCTGAAAATCCTGATACGAACGACGAGGAGTCGCATGTCGTGGTGCACAAGAGTAGAGATATAATCTCAGGGAAGTATCATTTACCAGATTTAATTTCCATTATTTCTGTCGATGATTTTCTTTGGGATTCATATATCACGGGGGGGAATTTCAAAGACGAACTGATGCAGCTTGTCTCTTACAGGGTACAGGTGGAATCCTTGGGAAGATGCTAGTGGCTACATTACTGGAGTTCGTTGGTATCCGTGGAGACATGCACCTGGTGGAGCCACGGAAGGATCGGTTGGAGCAGTTGCCTGCACCCGCAAAGATACTGGATCCGCCTTTTGCTACATGTGGTACCAATGCAGTAGTGTAGCTGTAGTATAAATTTATATGCTTTAAATAAACACAAATCCTCTCAACAGCGAGAGGACCGTATATATTTTTTTATGCTTTCGTAGTTTAATAAATTCACCCCATATGATGGTTGCTCAATTATCTTTTGCACCCCACCATATTCTATGATTTGATTGCCCACCCTTATATTATGGTGCTTACTTTGCTTCTCTCCCCAATTTTTATGCACATCTGTCCACACTTAGTACCATCTGACATAGCTTGGGGGCGAGATATTATTTTATTGTGTAGCTTCCTATTTTACCGTTGTCTTCTATTCATAGCATACACACATTGAGGACAATGTGGTGTTTAAGATTAGGGGAGTGCACAGTGCACGTACTTTGCTTGGTCGTGGTACACACCTTATAAACGTCTCTACTTCGGTCTCATATGCTTCATTTTACCATGAAAATTGTAGATTTATTTTTTTATGCACTCTGATATTTGATTAGATTGGAGTTTAATTCCTTGATTAGATTATCATTGCTAATATGCTTTTTCATAGTAGAATCCATACTTTCACACCCATATTCTTGAAACAGTTGAGCTTATAATGAATAAATCAAAATTTGAAAATTATTTGAATCTTGCGTGATTTGATTGATAATTCTATTGCTTCATGGATGTTTAGTAATTCAAAAGAGATAGGATAACCCTACGACAACCAAAGTAGTGATAATTAGAATTTCTGAGGCCGAGCCATGTCTAGATTCTATGCTTTTTCCTTTTCTTTTGTGCATAGCCAAATAAATGATCCTTGATCATGCTTTGCATTCCATCGCGTTTACGTGAGTTTGCAAAAATCCCAAAAATATAAAAATCGAATAAACATCCTAAATAAAAGGTCCTTGGGGTTCCTTATAAACCGATGCCATAAGATCATCTGATCTGGGATGCATAGACCGCCTTTTGCACCATATTGCGTTTACGCAAGTTTGCAAGACAAAAGGCCAAATATATCCAAAAGTATAAAAACACAAAAAAAATCCATATCTCTATCCCATTTTCTATTTAGAACAAAGGCATGACAAAGTTGATGTGTTCTAGAAGTCATGAAACGAGCGTAGTGTGGTGATTGCCTTACCTTGATTGAATTTACTAACTCATTCCATGAAACTTAACAAAACACCACGCATGCTTGATGTTGTTTGATCATTACATATTATACTGCTTAAAGAATGAGTTGTGGGCATTGGATTCATTTCTATGAACTTAGCCTATTTCATGACAAACTATGATAGTATGTAGCTCTACTCCCGTTTTATCGTCTATCCAGTTCGTTATCTTTATTGAAGTCCACTATATGTTCATTTGAGCGAGACTCAAGTATTTTAGGTGAATGTGTGTTCTGGTTTTATATTGGTATGTGTTCACGTATTCTTACATCCATGAGTCCATATAATTGCTGAGTTTGAGATTGAGCCCCTGGATGCCATCATACTTCCTCACCTCATCTTTCCATTGTACTTCTCTCTCCGGGTTCGCTTCTTACTAGTCTTCCTCGAGGACAAGTAAGAGGTAAGCTTGGGGGATTTGAAGTGTCATAATATTCCAAATCTTATCTATATGCTTACACGTCAAAATGATCTCTTAAATCCCGATTTTATATGCTTTTATATCTATAATTGGAACTATATGACTTTGAAAGCGTTTAGATGCATTTCAGGGAATATAGAGCGATTTGGAGCATGTTGAAGAGGAGGAATGCTTGTCAACGCCGAAGCGTCAATGGCGTCGTGTTCAAGGAGGTCATGCTACTAGAAAGGAGCAAAGAAGAAGCAAAGGAAAGGAAGAAAGAATCGAAGAAACAGCCAAAGAAAGAAAGGGGCCCAAAATCCCCAGATCACTCGGTCGAGCACACCACGCGGACCGAGCTGGAACCACGAAAAGGAAGGGAAAGCTTCAAGGGGTCACTCGGTCGAGCGGCCCAACTTGCTCGACTGAGCACCCCAATTTGCTTGATCGAGATATCCTCTGCATGGAGCTCAATTTTTCCTTCGAACTCTCTGTAAAATTTGCATTTAAGCTCGGTCGAGCGACCCAACCCGCTCGATCGAGCGGCTCTCTTCCAACCGAGTGAAATCAATCCCACCAAGGAATAGTGGTGAAGCATCAAGAGGCGCTCGACCGAGCTCTAGGGCGCGCTCGACCGAGCGACAAAGGCCGCTCGGCCGAGCGGAGTAGAAAGTGCAGATTTCAGGACAGCCTTCACTCTTTGAAGATCGGCTCTCACTTAGGATTTTAAAGTATTTTTATCATATTTGTTCTAGATAGTATACTTCATTACAATTCCAACGCCACAAAGAACACATCAAACGGATGTTGGATGTGTCCTAAGAAATTTCTGCAAGTTGGCAAATCTGTTCTGGAAACTGTGCTCGGGCAGGCTGGAATCTGTGCTCGGCAGAGCACCTGTGCGCAGCTGGACCGAACTACCTGGTTTCTAGACTGGGCACATGTCGAGTTTGAGTTATTTTAGGGTTTTCTTGGGGCTATATATATGTATGGAGCAGTCACCATTGGGGAGGGCTCGTTTTTGTGCTAGAAGACTTTTTTTCGGAGGCTAGGCCACATCCTAGGCCCACTCCTAGCTAATTTTGTATCGGATCTTCTATAAATCTAAGTAATTCTTTGTTAATCCTCTTTACTGCTTCTCTTATTGGTTTGTGATGTTAATTCCTATAATTTATATATCTTTTGCTATGATTGAGTAGTTCTATTGTAAGGATTAGGGATGAACCCTAGGATTCTAGGGGTTGATGATGGTTAACCTTAATTGGACGAATTTAGGGTTGCTCTACGGTAGTTTGAACAAGGGTTTTAGGGGATTAGCCCAAGGATTGGAGGATTGCGAAAGTAGCTCCAAGTTCTAGGGACGATCCCCACTAATCTGATTGGGTTTTAGTGGTCATCTCCTGGGGTTCGTGATCACGAGAGTGACTCGTGCGCTAGGGTTGATTACTAACATCCGATCCGCTAGTCGATTACTACGAGAGTAGTCCGACTGCTAGAACCAACAGTAGAGTGGTACCCCAATCTATAGATGACGAGAGTGGATACAGATCTGTGGTACGGGAACCAAGTGTCGAGTGTAATGCACGTGTCCTCGTTTAAAGCTGACTGCGAAAGCACGGCTGCACATGGGGAGGTGTTAGACGAGCGTGATGACGAAAGTTAAGTGCTCGTTCCCATTTCCGGATGTGACACTCCTACCCGCATTCGTCGTTCGACGAAAGGACCCTTAATACGTTATCCAAATTCGAAAATCCTAGCGGGGATTCTTGACACCCTAGCGACCTTTCTCTCGATTGTTTTCTTTGTTTTATTTGTTTTCTTTTTGTGTGGAGTCTTTGGTCGTGCCTTGCTGATCGTGGCACCCTTCCATTCAACTTCCATCGCCATTACGGCCTCCTTCGTAATCCACCTCCACCAATAAATTCGAAGTCCAATCAACCTAGGAATCGATAGGTAGTATAAGCAACGCCTCCCTGTGGATTCGACCCCGAACTCATCGGGAATATATTGCCCTAACACCCTTGCACTTGAGGGTGAGGGTGTGCATCACCTTTTTTGGGGGTGCGCATCCTCGAAGAACAACAACCCTTTAGGTAAGGATTTGGAGCGGCGTTGGTTGTGGCTGCCGCCGCCGCCCTGTTTTTGTGGGGGTCCGGCGGTCAACGACCGCCGCCCCTCAAATATTTTTTTGAATTAACGGGAAATTCCTAGGGGTTTGGTGGTGGCTATGCCCGCCGTCGCCCCCATCCCCCCTGGCCCACTGAACCCGTGGAGACGACGCCAAAGGACGCCACCCCTCTTAATTTGATTTTTAAAAAGGAAAACCCTAATGAGGGTTTGGCGGCAGTTGTGGCCACCACCGCCCCCACGGGCATGTGGTTGATGTGGGGGCCGGTGGCCCATGGACGCCGCCCCTCGGTGATTTTTTTCAAATTTTTCGGAAAAATAAACCCAAAAACCGAAAAAACGTATATTTGATCCCAAAAAATTCCGAAAATTATCCTATAATAATACAGAAGTATCGATCTCATAGATCTAATATGATAAGGCTCTGATACCACTTGTTGGGAGTGGATCTAAATTATTTTACGTAAGACATCGCTAATAATCTAGATTAATCATGTCAAATCAATGAGAAATAATCTGAAAATTAAATGCGGAAGCGTATCTGAATCCATATCGCTTAGATCTTTAGATCTGTGCGGTTGGCCCTCTAAATCTACATGAATCTCCGAGAGAAATTCTTTAGCTTTTTTTCTGCTCTAATCTGTCGATGGGATGCAGAAAAGCCGGCTCTTTGTTCGTGTGATCTGGGGACCATGACCACCTATTTATAGGCAAAACGTCCTAATGCCTATTATGTTTCTGATTTAGTCCATCATTAAAATAAAAAGCCCAGAAGTCTCTACACATTAAAGCACACATCCTAACCGATACATTAAAGCCCGTTTAACCGAATAACTTATTAGATCACTTTATTAGGCTCGCATTACATAATTATTTTACATATAAATCCAATGTTGGATTAATGATCCAACACAACTGTGTAATTGTGTAATTGTGTAATTGTGTAAGTTTGATAAAGATGTTGACGAAAAGGGGCTTTTTAATTGCAAGTAATATGTAGAACTAAACAAATAAATTTGCTCTTTTTGTAATTTAGACTCTATGATCTTGTTTCGATTAGAGTTTAAATATTGATTCCCCAAGGGGTGGATGGAAATCGGAAGGCAAGGGTTTCGAATTCGGCACTTAGACCGTGTAAGAAATTAATGATCTGTGTTACAATGTGACATGAAGATTAAAATAAGTAAATTTAATTACATTTTCCATCCCTTCACAATTAAATAAATGAAGATGAATTGGCCGATGACCTGACCCGATTATTTGACTTGTTTGGAAAATAATGAAAAGCCGTCAAATTGGGATGGACATTTTTTTTGAGCAGGACTATCTGCACCTCAAAAATGAGGTGCAGACACTGACTTTTATGCACGGCATCTCTCTCTATCAATAATTGACCCGTGACTACTCCAACATTGATGCGAAATGAAGAGACCCGCGTCCTTTATTGTTTTCTGCTTTTACAATAAAATTGAATCAATTCCCTATGCTTTTTCTCACAAGCTGAAAGCTTTCTTTTTTGGCCAAGATTTCACTGAACCTCCTACCAAATCATTAATTTTTCACCGATGATACAAATTCGACCTTCACTATCTTCATCCATCAGCTACCAAACCCATAATTAACTCCACAATAATTAACCCGTGACCCTTCTCTTCTTCTTTCTTTCGTCCTGCTGTTTCTTTCATTCTTTTCCCATGCTGCAGCTGTGAGCAGCTGAAGAGGAAACCCACGAGGAGGAAGGGGGAGCTCGGGGATGGCGAAGGGCTTGGCGGTGGTGGCGTGGAGCTCGGGGATGGCGAAGGGCTTGGCGGTGGTGGAGAACTCATGGTAAAGGTTGGAGTTTGGAGCTCGGTGGTGGAGGTTGGAGGGCGCCGGCGGTGACATCGCGTCTTGGGATGCCGTGGCGGAGGCGGGAGGCCGGTGCGGTTTCTGTTGATGTCGGAGGAGGGAGTGAATGGAGGACGGCAGCTGGAGCTCGTCCTACATCCTCAAATGGCAAACGATGCAAGCGTTCATGTCCTGTTCATCAACTCCATGAGGGGCGCCTACACATACAAGAATGGCGGCTCCGACTGCCTCTACGGCGACCAGGGCAAGAACTACAAGGACTTCGACTTCTCCAACATCCATAACTGCGAGCGGAAGCCCGTCAGCACCGACCTTCCCCCGGAGCGCGAGAAGGACGACCAGGCCGGAAACATCCCCAACTGCTGTAAGAACGGCACCCTCCTCCCCCCAGTCATGACCTCGTCCCCCTCCCAGTCGGTATTCCAGCTCAACGTGTTCAAGATCCCCCCGGCCATGAACCGGACCGCCCTGTTCCCCCCTCAGAACTGGAAGATCATCGGCGTGGTGAATCCTCAGTACGTCTGCGGGCCACCGAGAAGGGTCAGCCCGACGGACTTCCCCGACGCCAGCGGCCTTCATGTCTCACTATTACGCCATTGCTAGCTGGCAGGTGCGTAGTGTGGTCTGTTGGGACTATTGTCATATAGGTGGTGTGCAACATACCAGACCCAAGGCGAAGGCCGCCAAGTTTGAGACAGCTGTGGATGGAGTATTTTGTATTAATTGTAATGTTAAGGCAGTTTCGGTTTCATTGTGTACACTTCAACATAGTTTTGCATAATAAATATGGATTTATATCCCAATGTATACCCAACCTGTATATGCATGAAGGAAAAATTGATCACAGATCAGTTTACCGCTTAAATTTCAGATGTTATTTATCACAAGAACTTTATAATTTACATAGATAAAAAGGAATGTCTCACATTACAATTCATTATAACTATTCTTACTTGAATAATGCGTTAAAGCCAACCAGAATCCCAATCACATTGGGCATCAGTTGACAGAGTGAGAGATTCATCCTCTTCAGCCAAAGCAGCAAGAAGGGGCATCAGTTGTCTCTTGCTGCTTCAAGAAAGAAGGATCAGTAAATATCAAAATTCCATTTTTTACTCTTTCTCAAGGTATGGATACTCCTCTTCCTTTTGTGTCCCCATCATCTCAACTGGCTTGTTCTCTGTTTGCTCCCAAGAAATCCTTGGCAGTTTGGCACACCACAGAAGCACTTAACCATGGTGCCTAAGTGAACAAATCTACATAAAACCAACCCATTATAGGCGGATCAATTTAACAGCTAAATATAGTGACTTCCAGTCTTATTGGCTTCTAAAACCGTGAATATGTGGTCGCTGCGATGCATCCCCATAACTAGCAATGGAATTAAATTAAAGCGGCATAAAACTTGTTCTAATAACATCACAAGTAGATCATTGGCCAGAAAACTTGTTCCTCATCACGTTATAAAGAGAGAAAGTGTCAAGCTCAATCCATGCTGAAGTTCCACCTGGATGTGCAATGACCTAGGTAATTAACAAACACAAATTTGTTAGAGAAATAAATATATATTCGTGAACAAAAAAATTTAAAGTGAGCACTCTATTTACATTATTCCGTCGGAGCGTTTGTGTTTGTGCTTTGCGAACCCATTCAAGCTCTGCTAAAACCATCTTCCAATTCTATTTCACAAAAGGTGTATTAGAATATTCAATGAAACGGTGTATTAGGATATTCAATGAAAATGATATTTTGAATGAATCATCTCAAAATTTTTATATTACCTCTGAAAAATAGGTTTCTTTTTTTCCATTATTCCTTGCCCTATTAGAATTTACCGTTCCTTTTTCCATTTTCTGAAAATAATAAGAAGAGATAATTATTAATTAAAATATTTTTAATATGAAAAAGATTACATATGTAATGACAATCATACCTTATCCCACCAAATTTTCTTATAAGAACGTAACTTAACATCTATATTATGGTTCTGAAGCAAGTTAACCTATAAATTATACAAGAATGATTAGAAAACAAATGAGAGCACATATTGTATAAGAATGATTAGTGCCTCACAGTTTTACGCAAATTAGCATCCTTCGCAGCATCCATCTGTATAAAAATACAAAGCCAGATTTGGAATAAAGAAAAGAAATTATAAACGGATATTAACTACAGTTAAACATTACTTACATAGCAATAAAGAGTAATGCGTGTCCACATTAGGAAGCTTAAGATCGTATGATAATGGTGCACCTGTATATTAGAAACCAATTGATAAAGATTAATTTTAAAGAATTTCTACATACAACCCCAGCCAACACATTGCAATCATAAACCAAATTAATTTGCCAAACCCTAAAGCCATACTCTAACCATAACCCTAACATAACTTGTTGCAGACATGTTGTTCTCCGCAAAACAGTGCTGAACCAAACAACTATTAACGGGCATTGTTTAAATTTTATATAAAACTGTTCGATTAATATAGCAAAGAAATGGATATATTTTACATTAACTTAAATCTATAAATACATCTTGGGTTGCTACATTTGTATTCATATGTAATAAAGATCTAAAGTGATGCATCCTTTGTACGTAAGGAGTCTCCCATCCGCTAGCATATGCATAGTGATATCTTTTCCATTGTAGCGAAACAGGTGGTATTAGTGAGCCTTCATGCATGATGACCTGCAAACATGATGAAGAGATTATATATAATTGAAAAGAAATCCTTAATAGTCGTAAGATTAATAACATTTTAAAAATACCTTTACAAAATGATTATTCTGTACAAAGCCGATCCCAATAATTTTTTGTTCTTCGGGCGGTGGCGGTGCATCTCTCAATGGAAGAAATGTCACGCACATATGGTTCGACAAATGGACGACGACTACATTATATCTTGAAGCAATCAAATGACCCATATCGGGCATGGTCATCCATTTATCGAAGGGTGCTACTGTGGGTTTGGCCATATGAAGTATATTTTGAATCTCGTTAGCACGCTCAGCCCCAAACAATTCAATGTAATCAGTATGCCAATAGATCAACTCATCGAGGAGATCCTGCCTTATTTGAAACCAATTGCCCTCACCAACCAAGCTTACCCACTCTGCAATGACTCGAAATCCGCAATTGCCATCAGGCACTACATCAACAATATTTTCAATGTAAGGAACAAATTGTTCAGGAAACCATTCGGAGTATGGTATTTTCTTGCGTTTTGACGATTTCATCGATACGTCGATTAAAGGAGTAGGAACACTATCATACATCGCATCAATGTGTTCGAAGTACGAAGGATTCCGTTTGGTTGCTCTGTCAACTTTAGAACGCGGACGACCTTTCGTTTTAACCCTTTCTGGTGGCGGCCGCATTGATGTAGTATCAGGATAAGCTAATTCACGTACTTTGCCATGAAGGACCCTTTTTCCTGATATATCACAAGTATCAAATCGCCTCTGAACGGCCTCTAGGTCTTGAGCGAATGACCAATGTTCATACTCATCATCCAAGCCTCTATTAATGGCCAATTTTTTCCAGTGTGGATGCACAGCTGATAATGGAATCGCCCAACCGAACCTACAAAACTCGGCAAGCATATGTGCACATGGCAGCCCATATGCGTATCTTTTTACGCAACCACAAATAGATGGGTCAATCCCAACATTGCCGACTCTTTGGTACTCCTTGCTGATGTGATGTAGGGCTTCTTTTGACACAAAACCAGTCAAATTTTTGTATTGCACAGTGTTAAACTGGTGCTCCACATGAATAATGCTTCTTTGAAATGATCGCGAGATTTCAGTGTGTTGAAGTGTGATTAAGTTGTCAATTGTTTCCCAAGAATGACAGAAATCACCCGTGCGTGCTAGAAGCATCCTCTTCAATGTGTTGTGAGCACCCTCGGCCCTTCATGTGCATGTAAAATGAACTTGTTATAATATTCAATTTAAATGTGTTACTATGTGAAAAAATTAAACATACCTGTTTGTTGTTATGTTGCCGAGGTGCATCACTCTGTTGGTCCAGGCACCCACAAATCTCTCCTTATATGGCAGCCATGTTTCGCAAATGTAACTTATCAACTTTGGGAACTCGGCATATTCTTGTTCAAATATGCTCCAACTGGTTTCAAATTCTTCCTCATTTAAAGAGTTCAAAACTGCTTCCCATGATTTAGTCACCGACTCCCACAAATCTTTGGGTTTCACAAATTTCTTGATTCTTGCTTGGACATTGCTGCAAATATGCCACCGGCATAATAAGTGTGTTGTTGATGGAAACACGAGTTGCACAGCAGTCAACAGCGCTATGTCTCTATCGGTGACGATCACAAGCGGAAATCGATCGGCATTTTTAATCAAAGATTTTAACATCTCTAGTGCCCAAACAAAGTTGTCAGTCCGCTCTGCCTGCATGTATGCATGTGCCACAGAGAATGTATACTCTGTTGATGTCACTCCAACAATCTCAAAGAGTGGGAAGTTATATTGGTTTGTTTTGTATGTACTGTCCATAATCAGTACATAAGGAAATGTGTTTAGTAGATGAATGGCCTCCGGATGTGCCCAAAAATGTCGTTTACAACCTCAGTTTCGGCATCCTTTCTATGCCATTCAACATAGTTGCTATCATTTATAAGTTTCAGCAGGTATTGCATTTCAGATCTGCCTTCTCTTATTTCGCGACGATATTTTTGTCGAGCATTGTATATTTGCTTTAAATGTGTCACATTTCCACTGTCGTTTCTCTTCATTGTCAGTAAAATGTTTTTCGGGGGGACTGCATTCCTTGTCATATCAATCATCATGTTTTTCTCATCAGTACTTAACTTACCAATAAGAGAGTGGCCCTCTAACCGCTCAGCCAGTGGGTGATTATGAATTCCACTATTTACAACAACTACCCATTCACCCCCATTTGTCAATTGCATACCTTTCAATTTAAATGGGCAATCACATTTTTTTGTTCCAGTCCCTTTCCTTTTTAATTCGTCTGGAATATTCTTGTAGTAAGTGTCCTTTCTAAACTTCCCACTCCTCTCACACACCAATGTCACAGAGCCTTTCCTCCCTGGTTGTGGCGTATCTGACCGCTTTATAACAATGACATATCCATTCCGTTTTCCAATATCTCTCACCCAATTTACGAGATCATCACGGGTAACAAACACCTGAGATTGTGTTAAATCAAATGTATTATATTGTGAATGAAGCTTCTTAACGTTTTGGTAATTAAAATGAGGCTCAATAATAACCTCGTCAGTATTGAAATCATCTGTACAGTCTATTCTTTGATCACATGATTCAGCCTCGTAATTCATTTCAGGTATATCATCCTACGATATTCGTTATATATATATATATATTTCATTAACAATTATAAATATAGTAAATGCAAAATCATACTTACCGAAATGGGCCAATTTGGAGGCTCGTTCAAATTAATTTCATTATAATGTTCATAGTAATTTCCGTCAAACCAATTATTGTATTCCATATTCGTCAACAAACCCTGCAACAAAACCTCAAGTATCACAAATATTCTAAAAACCCCAATGTTGGGTTCCATACATGTCCACCAATGTTCACAAATGACCATAAACTGTTTCCAACCACAACCAAAGGTCATATTAATCCTTAAACATAAACATTGCACAATTTAAAGAGCTATAAATGTAACCACTTACTTTAATGGAGATCGTTGTAGGAAAGCAGGGTGAAGCTAGGGATATCAGTCGTGCTCGAGTTTGGGAATCGGTTCCTGTGAATATAAAATACTAACGTTTATATTTATTTCAATAATTTATATTTTCTTTAATATAAATTAATTTATAAATCAATCCAAAAAGCTAAACCCAAATCCATTTGTTTTGTACTGTATACAGATATAGTTGGCAGGAACATATGATATCAACCTGACCATGAACAGATGATATCAACCTGACCTGGACACAGTGAAGGTTAAGAATAACGGAGGAAACTATCAAGCCAAGTTGATATTTTGGGTAACAATATTAAAAATTCATACTTTAATTACCGCAAAGGATTGGATAAATATCAACATGTATAATGCATCACCCAAATGGAGCAACCAAATTCATATTCCACTGCCTCCCATCATCTCGCCTCCAATCACCTAGCCCTCAAACGCTAACCCTAATCCTAGGGAAAAGAAGAAGTTAAAAAAATCAGGGTGATCCGAAAGCTCCTAACTTTAGCCCGATCTCGCCATAGATACGCAGAACTTCCTTCCCTCCGCACGTTCGCCTCATCAGCCACCGATATAGCTACACCCTCATCAATGGCTAGTAACCAGAAATTCTTTTTCCTAGGCAAAAGTAACAATGATAGAATATTTTATAAAAATATTCTATCAAAAAAATTAATGTTAATAAGTAACATGCAACAAAAAATCAAGCGTTAAATAATACTTAATATACAAAAATGCTTCTTCTCTTGTTTCCCTCTTCCCCTCTAGTAACAAGTCCAGCATAAGTTTACAAAAAAAAATCATATTAAAAAACTAAACATTAAATAATAACCAACATGCAAAAAATGATATTTCCTAACAAAAAATTAAACATCAAATAATACCTACCATGCAAAATAATAATAATAAGTAACAAATAAAAAATGACACTCATGGAGATCGAACACATAAGCTCTGCTTCCATAGACCAACATCTTATCTACTGGACCACAAAAAAGATGATGTCTAAACAATACATAACAAGTGAAATATTATTAATAACCAACAAATAACAATGAACAAAAAATTACATGTTATTTGAATCACATGGATTTTACTTGAATTAGAGTACGAATTTAAAAAATTTCCTTCCTAAATACGAGACTAATGGCACCGCTCACTTTTTATACCGGGGATCGAACCTAAGAGGCCAACGCGACTAATGGCACCGCTCACTTTTTGGAGCACATGATATTTAAGGGAGCGGAGAACCGAGATGTGAGGTAGTTGGAGGATGAGATTGAGAACATAGGGTCGAAGAGCTTAGATGAGTGGGCTAACAAGCGTCCGTGTGTTGAGGGGGCGCCGGCAGGGGCGGAACCAGCATTAGATGACGAAGAGCTTAGATGAGTGGGCTAACAATTATCTACCGCGGCGTCCGTGTGTTGAGGGGGCACCGGCAGAGGCGAAACCAGCATTAGATGACTTGGGGGGAGTCGGGCTGGGCGGAACCAGCATTAGATGGTTAGGGTTGGTGTTAGGGTTAGGGATGGATGAGAGGTAGTTGTTTTGATAGCCATATGTAGTTTCCCCATAGTTTTGCTTCTCCAAAGTTCTTATCGGGCTTGGTTTTTCCTTGATTTCAAGGATCACATTGTAATCCAAGTTTATTGTTGTAATAATGATCTATCTAACTAGAAGTACACCAAAGATTAGATATAACCAGTATACTTTTATTGTCATGCGCATGATTCTATTTCTATTTCTGTTTACACAAGATCAGATCTTGTGTGCGAGTGCACAGTGGCGTAACGAGGAATTTTTTTGTCCTGAGCGAAAATAAAAATAAATATTTTTAATGATATTCATGTTGTATTTGCATAGGAATGCATGTTGTATTAACATATGAATCAAAATCAAATCTAATCCGAATTTTTTTATGGTAAATTCATAATTACCAATGAATATATGTCAGAAATACAAATTTTCCTCTCTTGGAATCAAACCCATAACATGTGATCACATACTCAATGGTCGAGACACTAGGTTATAAAGAAATGGTGATATTACAAGAGTTTTTTTAATAAACAAACGACTAGTGTATGTAATATGTAAGAAAAGAGATTTTTTAAATGAATAAACAATTATTGTATGCAATATGTAAGAAATGTAAATTTAAAATGACTATGTAATTGTAAGAAAAGAGATTTTTTAATGAATTAACTATTATGGTATGTAATATGTAAATAAAAAATATGTAAGAAAAGAGATTTTTAAATAAATAAACTATTATGGCATGTGATATGTAAATAAAAAATGTGTAAGAAAAGATTTTTAAAATAAATAAAAGTGTGATATGTAAATAAAAAATGTGTAAGAAAAGATGTTTAAAATAAATAAACCATTATGCTGTGTTAAATGGTAATTAAAGCAAATAAAAAATGTGTTAGAAAAGAAAAGATGTTTAAAATAAATAAACCATTATGATGTGTTAAATGGTAATTAAAGCAAATAAAAAATGTGTTAGAAAAGATGTTTAAAATAAATAAACCATTATGGTGTGTTAAATGGTAATTAAAGCCAACGCTGGGAGTCGAAGCAAGGACTTATAGTCTGATGCTCGAAGGCATTACCCATATGGGCTTTGAAGGGATGGCGTTAATGTATACTAACACTATGTTTATAAAGTTTTTTCCCTGGGCAGCTGCCGAGGGCACTTTGCACGTAATTACGCCCCTACGAGTGCATGATTAGCCTCTAGCAACTGGTTGCTAATATATCTGCCTTTTTATCCTGAGCGAAGTAGATAATTTATCTTCTATCACAACAAAAATTTGAAGTAGTCATCTGAAGTATCTATTTTATGGTCAAGCATTTGCGCTACCTATGTATAGTTTAGTATGGTGATTGTAACTACAATGTACTTGAAATGTATACAGTACCACCATACTCGAATCATAACAAATTACTTACAGAGTCGGCCTAATATTTGCTCTACTTGGTTATTCATGACAGTCTATTATTGCATATTACTCCATAATGCACTGTCAGCTCTATAGAAACAGTTATCTCTACATGAAATGCACCTTCAACCGTTGGTGGGTTTGGGTGTTTCTCCCACGTTTTCTCCGACTATGACCCTCCGTCACGTTTACCCAACGTTAAGAATAAAACGCTAAATTAAAAACTTTAGCGGCAGCCAAGAATCAAACCCGGGATCATTAACTATGGGTATGGAAAGCACTACCATAATGCCAAGCGAACACACGTGTACTGGTTGATAACATTTTTAACTTAAACCCAGTTTACTGCATGCTGCCATATGAATATAAACATACCTGGGCGACGGAGCTGGGAAGCCGCGTTGCTCGAGAGTGGGCTGGTGCTGGTTTCCACTTGACGGGCTACGACGAGCAAAGCAGTAGACAATGTGTTGCCGGGGTGGCACACGATGGAGCTGGGAACCGATGAACTGGTGTTGAGGAGGTGTCACAAGTTGGAGCTAGGAGCCGACCGTGGGTTGAGAGGGGGGGGGGGGAGAGAGAGAGAGAGAGAGAGAGAGAGAGAGAGAGAGAACGAAGCCGAGGTGAGAAAGAGATAGCTACATGGCGTTATATTGCGCTCCTCCTCCAGACCGTGGCAAGCTGTAAACGTTAGCCCATGCATCAACAGCGACCAAAACTTTAGCCCATGCATCGACATGAAACAACACACTTTTTTTGATGTAAAGTTGATTTAGGGGGGCCCACGTACTCTCTCACTTCTCTCATCGCGAGACCGGTAACCCATGACTTCTCAATTCGTCAAAAAAAAAGCGGACTTTTCAATGATGAATACGTGCCCGTGACTTCGCAATTCTCAATTCGAATGGACGCGGGTGTCTTCCAGTCTTCCGTTCGCATCACTGGTGGAGTAGTCACGGGTGAATTATTATAGAGAGAGATGCTGTGCATAAAAGTCAGTGTCTGCACCTCATTTTTGAGGTGCAGATAGTCCTGCTCTTTTTTTTTTGTCCATTTCGATGTATACGCCCGCTTGAGATGGGGTGGGCCACCCGGGGCCCACACAAGCTTCTTTTCTTAAAATCATCTCTGTCGAACATGTGCGTGCTGTCCCAGTGGGTGCAGTCTCTGACGTCGTTCATTATTCAGATAGATTTTTCTCTCGATATCTACCCTTTAATTAGCAGCACACGTGGATTTTAAAAATATTATTAGAACTTAAATTTTATTTATTTTATCTAAGTTACCGTAAAATATTGGAAACTAAATTTAAAACTTTAAGATATAGTGTAGTATAGTTTTAACGCACAATGATATAGTGTAAGGTAATTTTAATAAAAATTTGTTAACGTTAGTTTATGTTATAAAATAACGCTTATGATGGATAGTTTAGGGTAATTCTGACGAATTAAGCTGCACTGGTGACTATGTTACTAGTTTCTGTGAGCTTATGGGGGAAAAAAAGTTAATTTCACCATATCCTCGAGTTTTGACCTATTTTACAAAACATTTTAAGTTTTTTCCTTCACTGAATTATGATATTTAACATTTGTTAGCAAATCAATAAAAACATGTCATTAGAAAGTATGAATGATAAAATAAGAATTTAAACGTAGACCATAACATTTAATTTAATTTAATTTAATTTTGTTTAAATTTAAAAAAAATGTTATGTTAGCTGATAACATTCCAATTCAATTATTAGTAGGAAATCAGAAACCGTGGTTGTAATACTAAGGATTAATTGATTTCGTTATACAACTCGCTGGTAAAACTCATTCACAACAACCACATGTACACATTTGATCATGGCTAAATCACAGTTGCTGCCAGCCTTATACGGCCACGGCGACGGCCACGGTCTGATACGACAGGCACGTCGCTGATGCAAGGCGGAAGCTGTCAAGAAACAGATTCATGCGACGGCTGGTCAAGGGACTGGGCTCGACTTGCTGACGCTCTATCCTCTTAAGAAACCCCGAGGCTTTTGAAGAGCACCTCCACCTTAATTGCTAAACACACACCATTAGCAATTTCTAACACTTAAAAATAAACCCTCCAACCGCAAAGTGCCGTGTACGTTTAGCACTTGCACTCACAACAAGAAAAAGACGCAGGTTGCTACAGTCTTAGATTTGATTAAACAAAACAGTCTTGTAGTTAGAACAGAAGGACCACAAATTCTCACAGGTTTTATTCAAATTTGAAATTCATATACATGATACTAGGATCATTACGTTTTGTCGACAATCCCTTGCACGCATTTAATGAAATTATGAATTGATTTTCCGAACCCCAGGGAAAATGACAAAAGACTGTATATGAACTAGCAAACAGATTTCTTGGGTCTGAAATTACCAAGGGCATTAATTGAAACTGTCACCTGGCACAAATTTAAGAGCAAGTGTATGCGGAGTTTAACAGTGACCCCTCCTGGTGGAGATCCTTTGAGGTCCAACGTGATGAATATTATTAAGAAGAGGCATGCGAACTCTCTCGACTCAGGAAGAGTAACATGTCAAGGGACCTGCTCTTCAAAGCGTCTGATATCGATGTCGTGAGGCACTGATACAATCTGACATGGGACCATAAACAACGGATGATCATTAACAATAATGCGTACACGCACACTCACCCTCTCTATAAGAGCATCTTCAACGGCTGTGAAAATCCGGATCCTTCGTTATAATAGCAAGTGAGAGTCAAAATAAGCCGCTGCAACCCCTCGCCCACTTCCCTCGCCAAAATAGATAAGCTAGAGGGAGCTCGCCAGATGTGGCGAGCTCTCTATTGCTTCACCAGAATTTTTTTAAATATTTTAATACATTCATTGACTTTCTTCTTAATATTTTATAATATTTAATAACCAAGCAATTGTTGTGAGTTGTGGGAGGCCTTTGGCCTCTCCCCTCAACATCTCACCATTACTCCCCACTAAGTTAGTGGGGAGTCCATTGGACTCTTAATTCATCATGAGATTTTTATAAATAAAGTACCATGGCTATTCGCCATGGTTAATTCTCTCCAATCCTCTTCTAACACGTTATCAGCTCGTTTGCTCTACAATTTTTTGAGCTTTTCATCCCGTCTCCCCTCAAAAATTAGACCCTACGCACGAAGGAATCTATTGTTGCGGCGAACCGTTGCGGCAAAGCTTTGCGGAGATTTTTCTTTCGAGCGTATCGGGAGTGGAGCTATCTACGGATTTTTATTTACACGATCTTCCCTAGATCTTTGATTTAGAGGTAATTTCTTCTCGATCTCGTAGATACCTACATAATGTAGTAAACAAAGATTCTACATAGACAATTCTATAGGCTTGTATTAATCTGCACCATTTTGATAATCATCAATAATAATAATATAAAACAACCCAAAAACCCTTACGACTGTCCCCGCAGGAGGGACCTATGGCGTTCCGCAGATAATAGCAAAGTGAGCACATCATGTAAATAAATGAAACATGGAGAATCAATAAAAATAAAGCTCTGGTCTCTGTCATGGACAAATTTTACGGTTTCCATCCATGGGCATATTATGGATCATGCACTGGAAAGTTAAATCGGCAAGGCATGAGTACCACTTGCATCACCTTTTGGATTGCTATAAAGAAATTAGCATTATAGGATATGCATCCATGTGCTGATAATCATGTATTAGCTTGGAACTCTTCAGAACGTCACAATGACTAGAATTAAGATTAATACTTTCATGACATATGCTATAGTATATAACAGAATACTATGGGGCCAAAAAAGGGTTTCCGTTATTATAATTACTAAGAAGGTTAAGTCCTGCTAAATGATTAAGTCCTGGTAAATGAAAATATACCATATCTCTGGCAGGATATTCTGGCTGTAGGTTATTCTCGTTCATTAGATGTCTAACCTTGTTTTGTTGATCATGTAAAATCAGCACGCAATGCCATTTATGCTTTCTCTATATTCATCTATTCATCATGGACAACTAAAAACTCTGCATGCATATTGATACGCACAAGAGTCGTAGGCAAGTTGCCAAATGATTTGTCAATGCCTCCATAATATTTCCCCCCAGTCGGCGGGGGAGTAGTCTATTGCTGCGCAGCCTAAAGGGGCCTCTATTTGGATTTTGGGTTTTGGGGACTCTTCAGATCCCCTAACAGATATACTAAAAATTTTGATTTATAACTTATGTTAATAATCCCTTAAATCAAATTTTTGATCATTACAGTCTATGGGCCAGCAGCCCAAATCTTACTAATTTATGAGATAGGCTGTTTTTTGGCCTGAAGCCCAGTTTATAAATGAAAATAAGTTTTATGGGCAAGCAGCCCCATTTAGATTAACAATTAATTTTGACTACCAAAATTGGGCAAGAAGTCCAGTTAGCCCAATTAATATGTTAACTAAAATTTTGCAAATGGCCATGAAGCCCAAATATTAATAATTTAATTTGACTTATTGGGCTAGAACCCTATTTAATAAAATTGCTTATTAATTTTAATTTCATGTTATGGGCTTGTCGCCCAGTTTGTCATATTGCTAAAATTATGTTAAATATCACTCTTGCATTATTAATTATTTATGGATTATTAGGATTTTTCAAAATATAATTATCTTAAGGATCCTGCGACCGCTCTGCCGTTAGTCATCTAACCTAACGGTGTATGACGTCTCTCCGTGGTCCGAGAGATCATTATATTTTATAGTCTCTTTTTCCATATTATATATGCCTGAGTTATATGCGCGGTTGTTTCTTTTGTGCCTGTATCATATTATAAACTGCTTGGATGTGTATATAAGTTAAAATGTGTTTTTTGGGATCGGCCAGTTTGATATCTTTTATATTCCTTACACTTTTATTTTCTTTTGAGAGAATTTGTAAGTGAGGATTAAATGTATTTATGACAAAGACCGCTGTACCGACAAATGAAGACGGATGCGAAATTTGGAAAATATAGGGACCCATTCTGGGTGTCCAAATTGTATTTTTCTTTTCTTTATGGACTGTATATTCGGACTTTGGACTTTGTATTCTTTTGGGTATCTGGCCGATCCCCACATTTTACTTATTTTATTTTTTATGCGTGAATTTTAATTTTAATTAATTCATGCATGTTTTAAATTGCATAGATAAATGGCAAAATTGGCAAGCGTCGATTTCGAAGTTCTTGATGCTGAATTACCTGAGTTGGCGAGTGGACCTGAAGTTCCACTTACGTTCGATGGCCCTCCTTGGCTCAATTTTAGCTCCTTCGTCGGCCCCAGCAGCGACTGATGCTTCTGCTAGTAAGGCCCCAGAAGCGGCCCAATCATCTAGCAGCTCTCATACCACTGTCTCCGATGTGGATAAGGCGAAAGCCATTATCTACATCAGGAAACATATAGACCGGAACTTAAAGACCGAATACCTAACGGTAGAGGACCCAATGGCGCTGTGGACAGCGCTAGAGGCACTGTATAAACATCAAATTGATGTAATATTACCGCGTGCCAGTTATGAGTGGGAAAACCTCAGACTTTAGGACTAGAAGTCCGTCGCTGAGTATAATTCTGCACTTCATAATATCACCTCACGCCTGAAGTTGTGTGGTGAAGAAGTGACAGAACAACGCATGTTGGAAAAGACATTTACCCCGTTTCACGAGAAAGATGCAATCCTCATGCAGTAGTATCGTGAACGCAACTTCACGAAATTCTCTGATCTGATCTCATGCCCACTTAGGGCAGAGCAGAATCGAGATTTACTGCTAGCCACTCATAATTTCCGTCCAGCTGGCACTGCACCTATCCATGAAGCCTACCACGTTTCTCCCCAGAAGTGGAAACCTAAGAAGAAGGCTAATAATAACAAAGGGAAAGCTGTGATGAAGAATGGACGAGGAGCAGCACCCCCGTCCAACAACAACAATACAGGAAAGAGTAACTTCATATGGAAGCAAAAGTCAGTGTCACTTCCTAAGAAGAACTGGGAGGATAAATGCCATAGATGCGACATGACTGGCCATTAGTCCAGAATCTGCCGCACTCATCGCCACCTCCAGAAACTATATCAGGCGAGCCAGAAGTCTCTACCTGAAACAAACTTGGCGGCTGTTCAGCCACCAATGTTGTTCACTGCAAAAGACTTCGAGAACGACGACCTGCTCGATTAAGCTTCATCTTTTATCTATGCATTTAAAATTCAATGTTGCTTCATCTTTAATTTGCTTAAGTACGAACTTTTATTTTGAATGTCTTTTTCATTGACTTAAATAAAATTTCTTTTTACTTATAGATGAAGTATGGAATATTGTGGACAGTGCCTCGTTGCACTGATGTAGCATTGATATTGCTCCCACATACAACGAGACTATAAGATGCAAATTCTCCTCTTAAACATATAGGAAATCTCCAATTTTCAAAGATATTTCTTTTTAAGAAAATAACTTGAAAATTGTGGATAATATATATTGAATGTCAATATGTAACTCGTCAAGAGAATGGCCAGAAGACCATCTACTTACGATTTCATTGGACCCCCGTCGGGCCCCTATAATTACATATATTCATCCTATAGAAAGCCAACTCGACTGAGCACCAGAAGTGCCTTCGTTTGCCATAGTTTTTAACTATGGCAAAATGGACTTGGTCATCCTGGATCAGCGATGATGGACGCATCATCAAATGAATCCATTGGAGAACCTGAAGATTCTTCAACAGGTTGAGTTTCCTTGTCCCCTTTGTCTTAAGGGAAAACTAATAGAGAGACCTTCCCTCCTGAAAGTGGGTTTAGAGTCTCCTGGCTTCATTGAGAGAATACATGGTGACCTTTTGCGGGCCTATTCACCCCGCAAATGGCCCATGTTCGGTACTTCATTACTGTACTAATATATGCATCTACTATATGGTCTTATGTGTGCCTTTATATTCACTCGCAACCTAGCTTTCTCAAAAGCTTATAATGTGGGTGAATTTACTACACATATCATTCAAGACTTCTGCCAAGCAACTGGCATTAAAATTGAACATCCTGCAGCATGTTCAAACTCATAACGGGTTAGCTGAGTCTCTGGTAAAGAGACTCCAATGGATTTCACATCCATTGTAAAATCGCAGTTGCCTGTTAATGTTTATGGACCATCACACTGCATTCCGCATCGCTTATCACGATACGGCCCGCTTGTTGCCATATTTTATTGCTGATGCTGCTTGCTTATGGTTTATCACCAAGTCTTGATAAATGTGAATTTGATGAGAAAAATCTCATTAAAATAGGCACGCAGTCTAAAGAAGCCTGAACCTTCTGAGACCATATCATGGGACAAAAAAGTCCTAATCTCGTTATGATCCGCATACTTTTTCTGTGTGAAGTTGAGATCCAGAAGATCCTTCACATTAAGACTAAAGTACATCAATTACCGGATAAAATTGCGGACAACCAGAAGATTGTTCGTTCGCACGTCCCTGCTGCCAAGACGCCAGCTAGGATTGACATTTCCAAAGATGGATGCAATCCACCGGCAGCAGAATTGGCTGTACCTCAATTGAAAAGAGGACGCCTGCCAGGTTCAAAATATAAAATTCCTCAAAATAGGAAGATTCCTGGATATATCAAAATGATCCAACCACAGGATGCTGAGCTCAGACCAGCAACCTCTCCCCTCCTAATTTTCCTTGCAGAGGAAACAACAGGAGAAACATCATTATATTATGTACGTACTGGAGAGGTACTGGACAGATATAGCACAGTCGTCGTCGACGGTTTTGCTTTCGCTATTGCCGTTCACGTCGCTGAATACGACGATGACGTCTACCCACTTTTCTATAGCGTAAACGCATAGATTGGCCAAAGTGGGACGAGGCAATAAGAGTAGAGATGGACTCACTCTTGAAAAAGCAAAGTCTTTGGACCAGTAGTCCATACACCTGAATGTGTAAAAACCTGTGGAATATAATTCGGATTTTCATAAAGAAATAGAAATGAAGGAAATGTGATCATTTTCCTACTAAGCCTAAACTTCTCTGCAAAAGCCAATACATGCAGCTCATGGACGTTGTGACTGCATATATATATACGGCAATATAGATATAGAGATCTATATAAAACTTCCAGAAGGGTATACTCTACCCCCAGAGATGAAAGAGAGACGTAGAAACGTCTTCTCCATAAAGGCTACAAAGATCATTAGTTGATCTTAGCAATATTCTACCTGTGTATCTTTTTCGAAAGATCGTTGACAGAATTTGTAATATTCGTCGTACATGTGGTCGACTTAAAGCTAATAGGATCTCCTGCAGAGACCATTTAGATATCAGATAGCTTTAAGCATACCTTGTAAATGAAAAACCTAGGTATAACAAGGTATTATCTCGGCTTATATATTTAACCCCTTCGTGGTGGAACCCTTTAATATCTTTCATACACCTGGAGTTTATGAAGAATGATGTCCACTTGCATCCTATTAAAAATGGATACTTATGTATGACACCTTCCAGTAGCTGGAAGATGGGGAGGACATCCTAGGTCCCGAAGAGCCTAGCTCTAGGGTACTTGTTACACTTCTTTATCTGGCCAACTGCACATATCTTTGATAGAACGTCTCCAGTAAAGTTGTTAACCAGATACAGTGTTGCCCTGGAGAGCAATACTAGACCAAGGATAAGCTGCTTCTGCGCAACTTCCAAGGGTCAAGGAATATATATCGCATATGCAGGTTTAAAGATCAACACGATAACTACAACACACTAGGCCGGCCACCTCCTAAATATCTACACATCATCCTCCAATGTCAACATCTTCTGAGAAGCTCATCATCCAAGAAGCAAGTATTAAAAACGTTCAGCTAGGTCCAACAGTACCTTGCAGACACACTGAAGACTGATTCAATGAATACTTTAGTGGCGTCATCTACCAACTTCGAAGAGCATTCCACTCCAGAACGCCACTGCTTTACTATAGCCGCTAGATGAGTGAAACTTGTATAAGATGCGTGATGATTGTATTTTCTTTCAGAACATGATGGATGTATAGACGAATAGGAGATGATTGTATAGATACGTAGGAGATCTGTAAGCCTGAAGCTTGTACAGATCAGGGGGAGTCCCTCGATAGCTGTACTCTTTTCCCTTAAGCTGCTGGTTTTTCCCACTGGGTTTTCCACAGCTAAGGTTTTAACGAGGCAACCACAGTGGCTCTGGATCCAGAAGTATCAACGCCATTAGCATAACGAATCCTGAAGTATTCATATGCTTAACCCAAGGTAATTGAGAGATGAGGGGGAGTGTTGTGAGTTGTGGGAGGCCTTTGGCCTCTCCCCTCAACATCTCACCATTACTCCCCACTAAGTTAGTGGGGAGTCCATTGGACTCTTAATTCATCATGAGATTTTTATAAATAAAGTACCATGGCTATTCGCCATGGTTAATTCTCTCCAATCCTCTTCTAACAACAATCTATTTTTTTCAAATGCTAATTATTAAACTAGACTATATTAAAAATGTAAATTTAAAAAAAAATATTAAAATGATGAATGTTAGCTAAAGTGAAGAGTGTTGTTGGAGTGAGATTGAAAAACGCGGCACCCTAAAATAGCTTTTTAGCTACAAAAGCTAAAATTTAGCAAAAATATAGAGAGCCCCCTTGGAGATGTTCTCTGATCTCTCTCTCTCTCTCTCTCTCTCTCTCTCTCTCTCTCTCTCTCTCTCTCTCTCTCTCTCTCTCTCTCTCTCTCTCTCTCTCTCTCTCTCTCTCTCTCTCTCTCTCTCTCTCTCTCTCTCTGTGTGTGTGTGTGTGCGTGTGTGCGCGCGCGCGCGCGCGCGCGCACGTGCGTACACAGCACACGCAACCCCTGCTTTCTCACCCTCTCCCTCCCTCTCTCTTTGTGAAGACAAACATGCTTGAGCGAATTCTGGGTGAAGCCATCGTAATGAAGATGCAGGGGGCCGGGTGCATTCTGCCTTCGTGGTGACTATTCAAGCACAATTTCACTTTAACTCGCTGTACCACACTTCTTGATGGGATCTGTTGATGTCTAGAGTCTCGCGGAGCTCGGATGCGGCGGCTGGAACGAGTACTCACGCAACAGAGAGCCCGAACATGTTGGTTTTGTCGGGCCAGGAGAGGCTCCTTTGCCGCCACCTGGAACAGAGAGCAAATACGTCAGATGAAACGGAGGGGGATGGCCCTCCGATTCGACTTTGATGCTTAAGTCAGTATCAAGCGATGGAAGGAGGGAGTGTTGCCGTGTGTATTCGCCGCTAGAGTTTGAGATCGTGTGAGTTAGAGATTTGCGATAGCCTAAGCTTGAGATAGTTTTTCTCAGGTACCTGGTGAAAAAGACGTCGGTTGGGTTTTATAGGATGGGGGCCATTATGCATTGTTGGATAACCTCCCGCTCTCCTCTGCCACCAACATATCAACTGTCGATGGGATTGTAGGGATCTCAATCACTTACCATAAATGCACCGCTTTGACTAGCCATTTACTCGACGTTCCTGTCATCAACGCTCGTCCTGATAGGACTGTTTGTCTCGTGCGCACCTAATGGGCATTGAATGTTGACATTAAATGCTGACAATCTCCTGGAGAGGACATGTCCTATCTGACGCTGCTGACATACGGATTGTTCGGGCCACGTGGCTGAGAGAGCCGACCTTGCAGAGGTCGTCCCTGTAGGGTTGTGTTGAGCCAGCCTCAGGGATTGGGATCGCCTTAGAAGAGCTGAGGGAGCCGACCACAAAGAGATTGTCCCTACTAAAATGTGATGAGGCCAGGTTGGGGATGCCTCCCAAGTCGAAGTTAGGAGGTCCCTGATGGCGAGAGGAGATCGCGACAGGTCCCGTCTATTGAGTTCAACTGGGTCACATGGCTAGGGGGACCTAGTTCAGAAAAGGTATCTACAATGGACCCTCATCTTCTGGCTCGACATTTCCTGCCTGAACTGCGACCATGATGTCGGAAGTGAAGGGGCGAGGAGACAAACCCAAGAGAGAAGCTGGTACCATCATCGTCAGGTCAGTCTGACTTGCTTCGGCAATAACGAGTGGATAGCATCGGTTGGGTAGAAGCGCACTCAGAATGGCATTTTGTTGTAACTTTCATCCCTCGAGGACCGAAGCGTCGAGATGCGAAGAAGCTGAGGCGATGTGTCTCGCATTAAATGTAGAATTCGAGTGGACATGCTTGCTTTTCGAAAGGTTGATGTCATGACGTTGTTTGATTTGCAATTGGTGGAAGCTGGTCAATCGCGATGATTGAACAGCTTAGGTCATTCTGATCTGACGGCCGCCATTATTTTCCTATGTTCCTTGGGCGGGTTATAAAAGGAAAGGATGGCAGTAGTTGTTTGTACTCTCGCACTTTTGCTTCTTTGCATTCCTCTCCTTTGCTATGCAGTCATGTCTAACTGAAGTGCATATACTGACTCTCAGGCCATGCATTCTAAGCCTCGGCTGCCATCGACATAGGAGAGTTCCTTATTGCACCCCTCGATCGGGATTTCTTCGAGCGGAGCGTTGAGCGAAGGAAGCAACCGCTCCATCGAGTACCCGGGGGAAGAGAGGTATCGACTTGGTCCAGGAAGGTAGAGAGGATTGTTGTTGTGGCAAGGATGTGATGGCCTCGTCGCGCCAGTGCTTGGTCTGTGAGGCCTTCTCCTCACCAACTTGTTGTTGAGGCTGAGCAACAGCCTCCGATGACCCACTTGGAGGATGAAGAAATCGAGTCGCACTGCCGTGCTCTGGCTAATCATCTGTGAAAGAGAAAAGAAAAGGCAAACGAGTGGACGACTGTCGAGACGCCACCGAAGAGAATTAAGGTGGTGCCCCTCGTGCAGGCATCAGGTCCACCACTCCCTGAAGCAGGACAGGTGCAGGCCTCCAATGTTGGTGAGGACCCAATGCCCAATGGCGAGGCACCAAACCGTGAGGCATCGCTTAGATGCGTGATTGATGATACTAAGTGTCTCGGTATCAGGGCGCTGGACTACATGATGAGGAGACTAGGAGAGCCGACCGTCACTCTTCGTTGGAGGTCGAGGGGTTCTCCCTGGCACTCATGTGCATCAGTCATGGCTAGGTAGAGCTATGCCACTGCTTCCACAGCTTTCGCTTCTATAGGGATCGAGTGGAG
This sequence comes from Scilla litardierei, assembly GCA_030789695.1. Classification (NCBI taxonomy): domain Eukaryota; kingdom Viridiplantae; phylum Streptophyta; class Magnoliopsida; order Asparagales; family Asparagaceae; genus Scilla; species Scilla litardierei. The sequence continues at coordinate 242,473,241 of CM061133.1, read as the reverse complement.
TCTCTAGAGGGGGACGTTGCCTATCTCCAGTAGCTGATCCAGTTGCAGGGGACAAAACTGGTGAAGGAGATGGTCTGACTATGGCGGGCCGAGGCGGACATAGAAGAGCTATGGAGGGCAGTCGCTGGAATGCCCGTCGGAGGTCCCAGAGGTGGCGATGTGCCTGGGAAAGTTGAACTTGGCCCGAAGCCAGCTTTGTAACTGTCTATCTGTCTAACCTTAGTCATGTGAGTAGAGTTGTGCATTCGATATTCCGGTATCAATAACGATCAGTTCGGCATATCAGTAGTATGGTAGTTCAGTAACAGTGTCAATGTGCATAATCTATTCAAAATAACTTAGTCGTACTAATAGTTCATTGGAAACAGTTTAGTCAATTATATGGTTCAGTAGTTCGGTGGTCGGTCGCAACCTAATAGCATAGTTCAATCAAAGCAATTCTATAAAAAGAGATTTTAACATAATGTCGAGCTAAAGCTAAAATTTAGCAGAAAAGCAACAATATACATAGTTTGTATCAGATTCAAGGTCGACACTAATTCAATCAACATTACTGTCCTGCCAAGCCTAGAGACTGACCAGTGAGATCAGCTCAACAAACAGGTTGAGACAATAGTAGGTCGGATCAATAGTTAGTTTGGCAGTATAGTCCAGCAATAGAGTAAGTTGGCAATATAGTCTAGCAATATAGTAGATTGGCATCAAAAGTACTGAACATGTCGGAAAACAGTACAAGTCGGTCAAATTATATGGATCCACAAAACAAACAGGTCGGTGGGTCGGACCAATAACAGCAACAGACGAATAACCCAGTTACAGGTCGGCAAGCTATAGCAAGTCAGATCGGCAGAGAAACAAGTTAAAGTAGAAAAGAGACACGGACCGAGTCTACAATGCCAATTAGGTCGGTGTCAACGAAGTATAAAACGGACCGACATTATCAATAAGCTGAATAAGCCAAATGGACCACAACTAAAACCGGTCGTAGAACAATATCGGGTTCAATTTAGCGTTATACAATATATGTCAATCAGATCAACCGATAGGTCGGCCATCATACAGAACGGGTCGGCAAGGGTATAAACTAAATCAAAAATCATGACCGAACTAAAGAAGGGTTAAAACTACATATCTAAGCAGCACACAGTACGTTCAGTCCAAGGAGTATACCTGGAACAATCGGCGAGGGTCGCCAGAACCTTAGGGGTGCCGACGAGAATCCTCAAAGAGATAAATCTCCTAAGACTTGCATGAATCATCATGTTTATAGACCATTCAACCCAATATTCCCTAAATGAATAACACCAATTCTAACATTCTGATCTATAGCTTTACAATCTATGATGAAAACTAACTATGCATGAAATGGATCAACAAATTACTAAAGCAAATAAAACCTACCATTCACCGATGATGACTACTCCTCGTAGTCTCCTCGCTCAAGCCCTCCAGTCTCTGTTGGGTGCTTGAGGAAGAGGACGAAGCTCAAACAGATTGGATCAGTCCGAACATCGTAAGCCCAAAGAATGATCGAAGTTTGGAAAATCAAGAAATATTTTAGAAGAAGATTAGTGCTCGCATGAAGATTCACACAAAGACAGAGAAGAAGATGATATAGATGCTAGAGAGCACTGTTAGAGGAGATCGTAGCCATAAATGCGAAGGATCCTTGGAGGACTTCTCGCGTAACGGCCGATATGGCATCTGCAAAATGAAGGATAGGGTTAGGTAAGGCTAAGGTAAAGCTAGGGTTTCTGTTCAGTAGGAAGCGATGAAGATCGTATGATCAGATGGGATAAGTCCAAGATCGGGTCGGGTCAAGTGAAGATGCGGTCAAGTAATCGGACCCGAAAGGGCGATCGGTCGAACGGCTGGGCCGATCTCCCCAATGCAAAGAAGGAAGCAGGTCGTGGGCTAGAGCAAGAGATCTGGGCTCTAGCCCACGAACTGGGCCAAAGTAAAATCACAAGCAGATAAAAGAAAAGAGATGAGAAATATTGAGAAAACCCTGAGGAAGATATCCAATAAATCATGTATAAAAAAGAAATACATGCCGATACATATAAGTTCCTAACTTTATCATCTATCATGACCATGATCAAACACTTCGATATCTTTACAGCCTCTTTTTCAATTGTCACCTTCCAACATAAAGAATCTAACGCTCATAAAGAAATCAATGAATTTTGCAATTTTGAAACATGATACACATTATGAGAGAGTGTACTACACCGTCATGCATCATGATTCGTACTAAATCAATTTTAATAGCCTTGCATACCTTACTATTACCCATAAGGATTCATTCATCTTCCTTCCTATCGTAGGTAGAGAAACACTCCTAAATTGGTGTCATGTATAACGAAACACTAGAATCCATGATCTACAATTGATTCCAAACCTCTAAAGAACAAGCTATCAACACATCGTATATATCCTCACTACTAAATTCATCTGCCTCTGTAACCGCTGCTGAAAAAGAACTTGTCACTTCCTCTCTGTCTCTAATCTTTCTTTCTGAGCAATCCTTCTTTCAATAAACGGGTTTCCTACTAGCAAAGAATGTTATGATCATAGTTATTGACTTTGATCTTCTCTTATTTATGCATATTCATTCACTTCACCCCGAAGCAAATAGGCCCTAATTGTTTGAATTTCTGACACTCATACCAGCTCCTGTCATTTGATCAGCAACCCCTTGCTATAGAGCCACACCTTCACATTCTCAAGACTTAAAGTATCTTGACTGTAAACTATCATGTTAACGAACATCATGAACCTTTCTGGCAACACTAAGATGAGGATCATCACCTTATGCTCCATATCTACAGTCAATTCAATAGCCCTCATCTTCATCACTAATCCATTAAATTATCTAGGTAATCCTTCAATGAGGTACCATCTTACAGCTTAAAAGTGAAAAGTAACTTCAGTAAAATTAGCATGTCTGTGAAAGATTTTATATATACAACTTCTCCAGCTTTTTCTAAAGCCCCTTAGTAATATTATCCTCAGATACATGATAGATCACCTCGTTCGAAAAGCTTAATTGGATAGTTGGCATAACCAAATCCTCCATCTTCATCTTCTCACTCTATAAGATATCTGTCAGTAATGATCTGTGTCATACACCACCTACGCACATGATCTTTCATTAAGATTAACTTCAAATTGGATAGTTGTCATAAATCACCTCGTTCGAAAATTGGATAGAGAAGATTAACCAGATACATGATAGATCACCTCGTTCGAAAAGCTTAATTGGATAGTTGTCATAACCAAATCCTCCATCTTCATCTTCTCACTCTATAAGATATCTGTTAGTAATGATCCGTGTCATACACCACCTACGCACATGATCTGTCATTAAGATTAACTTCAAATTGTATTGTCATATCTGAAGTTTTTCTTTCCAACAAACTTCTCTATTTTTTATTGCACACTATCAAGTATTACATATGAACCACTTGTATACGAGCTCGAACCTATTGCTCCTCTGATTGCATTGCTTCTTAGGTAACTTTCCGACATCACCTTCATCTTGATCCACACACCAACGTCCTGATTCCATTTGTTTGGGTGGTAAGCTCTTGTCAGATCGAAAATCATCTCTCAAAAAATCAATAATAATATATAAACAATCAAAGAAAACAACAATCTCTGCGTAGAATCATAAACTTATGTCAATATGAGAAATAGACGGCAAAACCTAAATAAAATCACGCACCTGACACTAAGAAGATTTATATTGATTCTATCTAATCTTTGGCGTACATATAATAGTTAGAGACATCAATATTACTTCACTCAAGTGTATTACAATGCGTAATACTTGGATTCAAGGAAAAAACCAAGCCGAACAAGAAGTTTGAAGAAGGAAACTATAGGAAAATAACACCTACGGCTCTCACAATGCTTGTCTCACCAAAAGTAGAATTGGAGGAGAGGATCGGGAGGTTGCTTGGGCTGACGGCAACTAGGCGACGAGGGGACAAGCGGTCGGTGAGGTCAAGGAGAGGAAGCAGGAGACCTTGGGCCGGGTATGGGATTAGGAGGACATGATGACAGCCTTACCCGTTGAGCTGTAGCCATTACGGGAGAGCTCTTTGGTTGCTCTTTGCTGCAGTCCATGTGTCTAAACTTTTACGCATCCGACCGCAATAAAAAGACCTAACAAAATTTCGCAGTCGAGCATAATAAAGGCCGATGGAAGACACCACACATGCCATCTTAAATTAGCAAAAACCATCATGTATCCAGTGCCATACTGTTACCAAGCGATCTCAAGGTGGAGGATTTGGTTCTCTAAGCTTTGTATTTTAGGGAAACAAATTATGAACCATGCCGCTTCAGGTACAGCAGAGGCAGGGAGAAAGAACAGTGACCCGGTTGTCGTAGAGAACCGATTGGCATCTTTCTTTTCATAGAGATGTCTTTTCTAAGAGGACGGAGTTTACAACATCTTTTACAAAGGCATAGAAGCATTCTCTGCAAGTATTAGGCATTAAATTAGACTTACGGCTCCCCCTTTGCTGCTCGATATGCTTGCAGTTTGGCTTGGAGATCGTTCGTGCGCTCGATTTCGAATGTTCCAAGCCACATGCTGCCAGGATGCTGTGAGTGGCAGCCCTAGCCGCTTCCCTGAATGCATCAGCATCTGCAGTAATGAACAACCCTCTTCAGTCTAAAAATTATTACATATAGCTTCGTTATATTTATAAATATGAGCCGCGAGTCAGATTGGTGTGAGCTGGGAATAAGTCAATAATAAAACAGTGAATTGGTAATAAATGTGGCATCAGAAAATAGCATCAAAGAAAACATACTGTTGTTTTATTTATTTGCCATTTTGCCTGTGTTATGAGTGAGGGAGGCCTTTGGCCTCCCCACCTCTCTATCCCTCCATTACTCCCCACTACTTAGTAGAGGGGACCCTTGCTATACTATTGATATGAATATATAGAGGGCCATGGCTATGGGCCATAGTTACTCTTTTTTTGAGTTTATCCAACACGTTATCATCACGTTGCTCTAAGAAAAAATTCTACACATCAAATTTTCTTCTCTTCTAAAAGCGAAGGAATCAATTTCTTGGTTATTTGGATAGCCACCATCGCATGGAGGTTACGCTATGGAATCTATTCTCGTTGGCGGCTCGTTCGCCGACGTCGCAAGGATGTGGATCGTACTAGTCTCTTGAGATCTCTTTTTCCAGATTTTTCCGGTTAGAGATAATACATCGATCCATAATAAATTTTTAGATCTAAAACTAGATTAGATTGAATTTGTTTAGATCTAATATTATTGGACCAATAATATTATCATATCAAAGTTAAATTGTGCATAATCTATGTTTTAAATTACCATTGATTATATACTAACATAGTTTATCGAATAAAATTCAAAAAAAATTTTATAATCCCAGTGGAGATGGCATGAAGCCGTCGAACCCAAAAACCCCCAACAACAAAAAAACCATGAAAGGCCATTTGTACCGGCTTGAAGTCTGTGATTCTGAAGCCGCTAGATCAGAATCTGGCACCGATTCCGATTGGCTTTGATCGAATCCGAAGGACATTGATCGACAGGTTCCGTATGTCATCGATGCGGCCTTGATCGGCTTACTCGCAACGGCTATCGACATGCCTGAAGCATGGCCGCCCCCCGCCTGTAAAAAGATGGGGCATGGGGAGTCGCTGTCCGGCCCTCAAACCCGCCCTGATCGCGACCCGATGGGGATGGGTAGCCCCCCGTAAAGGGGGAAACTTCTCTGGCAAACCCTCCTGAAGGGGGGGGGTCCTTGACCCGACAGGTCTTCTCAGGCGAATCCCCCTCCCCCCCTCCCCCGAAGGGGGGGGGGGGGGGGGGGGGCTTTTTCTTCGGCACCTCCACCCCCGGCTATGTCTCGTCGAAAAAAGGGGAGGGGGAGGCACTGCTGCGGCCGCTCCCCGGGCTCTGTCTCGCCGGAAAAAGGGGAGGGGGAGGCGCTGCTCCGGCCACAAGCCCCCCTCCCTCTGGCCGCGATCTGAAAATGGGAGGGGGCTTTTTACCTTCTAAACTCTAACCCTAACCCTTAAATTATGGTTAGGATATGTTTAAATAGTATTCCCCCCATGGGTATTTTTGGGGAAAATTTTTTTTTAAGCCCGTGGGCCTACAGCCCAATACTAGATATTTAAGTTTTATTGGTTGTTTTGGGCCTGAAGCTCTAACATAAGCCCAATGGCTTTTAAAATAATTAAAAACAAATTTTAAATCAGTTTTCCACTATAATTTCCTTAAAATTAGCAGAAAAATCCAAAATATTACTGGAAAATTCTGTAAAAATTAGGAAACGTCAAATGATTAATTTTGCCAACTTTTTGGTTGATTTGGTTCATAATATTAATTATTTGTTTCATATTATGTTAAATTCAACAAAAATGCAAATTATATAAAAATTGGACTTAATTTTAATCCTTCACGATTTAATAATTACAAATACCCTGAGACCGCTCTGTCGTTAGTTACCTTAACAAACGGGTAATGACGTTTTGCCGTGGTCCAAGTAATTATTAAACGTAATTTTTAAATAAATTGCTTGTTATGTTGAAAATACATCTTATGCATGTTATATCTAGTAGTTTCATATTTTTTGCATATGTTGTTGCTTGTAATATATATATGAACTACATGTTTAATTACTATTTGCATGATTTATTCATGCATTTGTACTCAAACTATGATTCTGGTACAATAATAATTTTTCAAAAAAATTTCTTATAAATCATATCTACATTGACAAATGAACCTGAAGTTCAAATAGAATGTCAATACCCTTCTAACCAAATAAAATATGTTGGAATTATGCGACCATTAATGCTTCCATCTTCTGGATATACGTCTAAATGATGCGTACTTCGTGGTAAATAGATCTATCATATCTATTTTAATATATAATATTATGCGCACCCGAAGATGCCATAAATCCGCTAATTTATTTAGTACACTCATGTTACAAGGTAAAATTCTTGAATCTAGCCTTGCATAATGCACGCGCCTGAAGTCGTGCATGCATAAAAGTGAGAACTAAATTTTTTGCACCAACGTATCTTTACTCTCCGTATTCATGTTTCTCTATCCACATAAATCCAGAATGGCTCGATAAAATGGCCTGAAGACCGTACTAGAGCATTCACATGAACTTTGAAAAGTCTATCATAAATTAGATTAGTGGAATACTTATAACAGGGGAAGACCATGACATATAATGTCCTGGACATAAATATAGAAAGGGAAGATATGAGATACCTCTACTTGGAATAATCAATGTCAGACCTATATCAGACCCAGAAGTTCTGAAAAGTCCCATATTGCTTTTGTATTATGATAGGTCATTAGATTATGCCATTGAAAATATATACAAATCTAGTCTAGACGACGTTTGTCGATCTAACATAGGAAGATATAGGAACACCTGTAGTGCCCACTTTCGTCCAAATCTTACTTTTAGCACGATATTATATACCACTTTGGATCGTTATTGATGCAAGACATCATTTACAATCTTATATAAACGAAGAACTATAAGTTTCTTCAAATATGGTGTCATTTTCATTATCCCATTAAACAGGAAAAATGATTACGAGAACATCTCCACTTCACGTGGATATTGTATCTCAATACTTTCTCTAATAGAATTTATATGATATATTTTACTATCATCATTAAATTATGAAGACCTCTTGGTCTCTTGAGAGTATTTTAGGGATAAAAATTAAACTTTTTCACTCCCTAATAGAGCTGATGATGTAAATTAGTGTTACTCATCTATATATCCTCTTAAAATGGTCATAATCAAAACCTTATTATCCAACCGCAGTCCAGATTATTATTAATCATAACGGACATATTACCTTACTGGGATATTGGTTGAGCTGTTACTTACCCTCATACCACCCTCAAAAATGCCGCAATGGAACTTATTCATCAGGATTAACCATCCTGAATGAATATATTCCGAGATCCCCAAACGGTGAGACATTATTGCACATCTTATAGATCATGCCTTGACGGGTTCATATCCCCAGTTCTATGCTCAACTTCGCTGAAGTCGAGCTTATTGCATATTTTTTTTTGGATAACACTGGGAAATCAATTATATTTAACTGGAAGAAAATTGAACACCCTGAAGTTTTGTGTTCACACCCAGAAATGGGTTATATGTAAATCATTAAATTGATAATAACAGTATTCTCATCCGTTAAATCCAGTTACTGGTGTCTGCATCGGGACATGCAATTATAATGTAGACCATTAAAACACCTACTTAGAACCTATTTATATGTGCCTAATCACCACATATAAACAGTTTCCGAGACCTCCTAACGGAGAAAAGCGTTTTATCGTTATTCTACTTTGCATGTTGCGTCATTAATCAGAATAAGACCCTCTTGTGGTCATATTTTTCGACGATGCACCTTGCATATAGAGCATCACCAAACATCTCTCATAAGAGGGTATTTGGTTGCCATGACACCACTATAAACCATCAGAATGCCGCCTTAGATCTATTTTTCGGGCGTAATTAACCCAGATAAATAGATTCCGAGCACCCCTTACGGGGAAAGCATTTAGAGCACATCTCATAGATTGTGCCTTGATGGATCTCATATAAAGAATCAATAGTGAAGATTAGATCATGAAAATCCTTCACATTTAGGATTCTTTAATTTCCAAGAATTATGTTCAACATAATTATTGCCCTGAGCCTGAAGCTCAATTGACTATATCATGAATGTGATAAGATCATGAAGATCCACACTTATGAAACTGTTAAACAATTTTTAAACATTTAAACTGACAATCTGAATATTGTCAGAATCACACATCCCTGCTGCTAAAAAACCAGCTAGGATTGACATACCAATAATAATGGATGCAATCCACCAGTAGCAGAAGTGGATGTTCTCAATGGATGAAGACATAGCACGGGTCATCAATGAGAAATATAACTCATTGAGACCTTTAAACAATACCACCACAGGAAACTGAGCTCATTTCCATATCCTCTCCATTTTCCAGAACCTGAAGAGATGAATCATGAATAATTTGAAATATAAATGTATAATGTACGTACATGGGGAGGTGTTTGGATAATAAAAACACACTTGTCGACAATAACTCATGTTTCATTTTTGCCATTTAAATGATAATTATAAATATCATCTCCACACTCTGTTGCCTGAAGCAATAGAGATTGGCCAAAATTATGTGGAACGAGACAATAATAAGTTGAGCTGGACTCATTTATGAAATGTGATGTGTTTGGACCTAAAGTCCTGATATCAAAAGATATCAAACCTGTGGGTTATATGAGTATTGTATAAACAGAAAAATAAATAAATAAAATCGTATGCTATAAGCATTATGCTATAGCTTAGTGGTTAAATTCGTTGAACTCAGGTAATAATCTAGTAAGATGAGCTTGACTCACTTACAAAATATATAAATATGATGCATCGACTACCTGGTCATAATTGCGAAAAACCCATACAATAGGCAAATGAAATTTTGGTCTATGTTGCTATGGATGTTGTGACAACATTGCCTCATAAATTTATCTTATTGCCTGGATAGATTTTTGGGACATCTATCCTATGATAAATAAAATAAAATACAACCAATAAAGTACCTTAGAGGACTCCTACTTTAGGTTGTGCTTTACATCTTTATCAGAGCAAAAGAAAAGATTTGAGTTCATTTTTGTAAATAACTCAAATCTCATCGGATCTCCTGAAGCGTATACCGAATTATCTGTTTAAACCTATCTATCAAATATGATATGAATGACCTAGGCAACTTGACTTACAGAAACCATAATCCTGAAGATGATAAGACACCCTGAAGATGAAACTATTATCCTGAATATGAAATACTCATTCTGTAGATGATAACACCATCCTGAAGAAGAATGTACATCCTGGAGAAGATACCATCATCATAAAGATGAAATACTCATCTCGAATATGAAAATATCATCCTTATGATGATACCATCATCCTGAAGATGAAATAATCATCCAGAAGATGAATAATCAACCAGAAGATGAAAACATCATCCTGAAGACGACTTATCATCCTGCAAATGAGAACTTCATTAACCCGAAGTTGATGAAGAAACATGGACAATTGCATTCCACTATATACACCAACTGGTTGTATGTATTGAAGACCTTTTCCCCTAGCTAGAAGAAGGGGAGAATATCATAGGTCCTGAAGTGTCAAACTCCTTTATCTGGTCAACTGCACGTGTCTTTATAGAACGTTTGCAGTATAGTTGTTAGCCAGATACAGTGCAGCGCATGCAACGCAACACTGGACCATGGATACATAGCTTCGGCGCTATCTCCAATGGTCAAGGATCAAAACCCGTGGAAATATATTTGCATATGCAGGTTAAAGATCATCGCGATGACTAAGCACAAAATGAACAGCCACCTCCTGAAGATCTACACAGCATCATCCTAAGTCTACATCATACTTCTATTCCGAGAAGCTCATCATCCAAGAATCAAATCGAATATATGCACAGCCAGGTCCAGCAGTACCTTGCAGACACAGTAACGACTGGGTCAAAGTCTAGAGACATGAAGCCATCTGCCAAGTTCGCAGAGCATACCATGTCAGAGCTCCCTTAGTTTCAGCAGCTTCAAGATATGAGTGCAACTTGTATAGATGAGTGTGTATTTTGTTTTTCTTTTCGGAATTTTATGGAAGATGTATAGATACTTAGGATATTGGTGTATAAATACATAGGATATCTACAAGCCTAAAGCTTGTATGGTTCAGAGAGAGTAACATGTAGATTGTACTCTTTTTCCTTAAGCTGTTGGTTTTTTCCACTGGGTTTTTCCACAACTAAGGTTTTAACGATGCAAACACGATTACTCTGAATCCAGAAGTATCTACCCACTTAGCTTTATATGCTAAGACCAAAGAAATGGATGGATAAGGGTGAGTGTTATGAGTGAGGGATGGATATGGGTGAGTGTTATGAGTGAGGGAGGCCAAAGGCCTCCCCACCTCTCTATCCCTCCATTACTCCCCACTATTTAGTAATGGGGACCATTGGTATACCATTGGATATGAATATATAGAGGACCATGGCTATGAGCCATGGTGACTCTTTCTTTGTGTTTATCCAACAACCTGTAAATTGTTGAACAAACTAAAGGAGGAATTATTATTTTAGTGAAAAAAATGCCACATGAAATCTTATATTATTTGATAAACAATCAAAATGATGCTTTGTTTATCCATACAATCCAACGTTACTGCATGCGCCAAAACTCAGTTTCAAGGCAAGACTAGAATACTAAATAAGAAAAGTCTTTACATCTGAGATATTTAAGAAATTCTCCACATGCAATTAAAGTTCAAGGAAAGCAAACGGTCACTAGATAATTACCATAAACTACAACCACTTGACAAAACCAACAATTTTGGAATGTCATAGAATTATGGCGTCTATGGACCACACCCTTTCTTAGAGGCAAAACATGATAGCTATACTAATTCAACAACCATTCATAGTTTCTCATTGTTGCAGCTATGGAAATATTAACAAACTCTAACACTTAAGGCACTGCTGATCTCATAGGAAATTTCATAAGCTATTGCTTCCAAGATGCCAAACACTGTATACACTGCGTGTCATAAGAACATAAGAGAGACCACAACCATGAAAGCATAAAGAAATGCAATAAACTCTAGTGGAAATGTCTTTAACCCCAAAAGCCCCCTGGACCTTTTCTCCATGCCAAACCCCCCGGTAGCCCATATATTTCGTTTAACCCAAGAGCAAATATTTGGATGCATTTAGAGTATTTAAAAATCCAAAATTCTCTTTGTACACTCTTCAATAATTAAAGAGAAAGCAACCATATGAGTCGCTCCCTTTCTTCTTCCCTAAAATCATTCTCTCTCCTTCACCAAAACCATCCAAAGAACACAAGAACTTATCCAAAATTAGAAATATAAAACCATCCAAAGAATCCAAAACCGTATCCAAAAATTAACAACCCAAACTCAACTCTATCACTCCCCCCTCTCTCCCAAAATCTATTCCGGTAATAATCGACAATGACCATCGGCATTGATGTCTCACTTCTTCTCTAGATCTATCCAAGTAGCAATCTTTGTTAAATTGTTTATGTTTTTCGTAAATTTTTCTGCAATTAGTCTTAAATTATTGTCGTTTAATTTAAATTATCTACCTTTCGTGTAGCTTGAATTAATTTAACTTTGGACTAATTTTTTTAGGAGAGAAACAGGTAGCTCTCACTCAATCTCTTTCGCTAAATATGTCCCATCAACAACGCTTGATATCAATCTCATATCAATCTCGTTTGTCTTCTCTAATTATGTCCACGTAGCGACCTTTGCTAACTAGTCCACATTCTATGTAAAATTTATCTGCAATTAGCCTTAAATTGTCTACATTTTAAAGTAAATTTTTGGACTATTTTTTTCTTTTTTAAATAAAGAAAAGGCTGTTTTTTCCCTCACCCCAAAATCTAGTCAGGCAACGATCCTTGGCATCAATCTTTTTCATCGTTTCTAGATCTATCAAGCAACGATCTTCTTTAAATTGTCTATATTTTATGTAAATTTCTTTGCAATTAACTTTAAATATCTACTTTTAAATTTAAATGGTCTACCTTTTAAGTAACTTCTCTACAAATAACTTCAGATTATCTATTCAATAATTTAAATTGTTGTAATTGTCTGTTTTTATGTAAACTACCTACTTTTAGTTTAAGTTGTCTACCTTTATTATAAACCGCCTACCTCTTACTGCAAATTTATCAATTTTAGTTTTTAATAACTTCTACTTTATCCTTAATTTCAAGTGTTCTGCCATTAACTGTCCATTGTCTACAATTAAATTGCCTATATTTTCTATAAATTTGTCTACACTTAACTTTAATGTACTTTTAATAATTATTTTGTCATCTCATTAATTGCATGTTTAATTGATAATAAACTTTTAAAAAGTAAATGGATTACACAGAAAGTGGAGAAAACCACTCTTCAATTATAGCATCGTTCTCTTTTCATGCGTCAACTGTATTTATTGCAAAATATAGACAGATTATACTAAGACAAATTAAACTAAAAATATCAGTTGAACACAGGTTATATGTGATTTATGAATATACAAGTATCCAGTATAGTATAAATGGTGCATAATACGCTAAATGATTTTTTTACACTGTCACGGGATTTTTGGCTTGCAGAATAGGTCCATGGGGTTTTCACATTTGACAATTTTCTAAAGGGGATAAACACATTTTCCCCTAAACTATATCAGGCCCCTGTAACACTGACTTGTGCCAGCTAGACAATGAAAGCTGTGGCACATGAACTTTTGAATCCAAATGCCAAGTTCATGCATTAAAGCACACGACTGTGATTTTTCCATCTGGCAAGTTTTTCGTCTGGAATATCATGAAATACCACTTATACATCAAATGAAAATAGATCTTCTCCTAAAAGATGTCAGTATTTAAAACATTGGAAAATGACAGTACTTGCAAAATATTTTTTCTAAAATTATAGACAAATGAGCTAATGGAAATAAATTACTTTTTAATTAAGCCTACTGTACACCCAAAAAAAAGATGGCAATCACTCACTAACGGAGGCCTAGAATCATCATCCAAGTGGTGACACTACTTATATTTTGAACTATAAATTAGACGACTTTACAATTTAAACAAGGCCTTACCTAACCGCCGATCTTTGCTTTGTAACTTAAGGTTGAGCTTGACCAGTGATTGAACCTCATCCTTAGCACTGCAATTCATATTATCATTTCTTGTTTTATTAGCAGAGCTGGCTGCACCATGTTTCTTTTCATGGGAATTCACTGTGCCACAAGAAGATACGATGGGTTTTATAGCCGGCACACTGGTTTGCACAGCAGGGGAATAACTTACGGTATCTTGGCAATTTAGTGTCTCACGTCCCATTTTGGCAGTGAGATCTCCCTCAGCAACTCGCAGAGGAGTTGGTTTCTTTTGGCAAAGTATATACTCTTGGGGCAAAACTCTAGCCAGTCTATGAGACGATGATTCCATATTATGTGATCGATGAACTTTCACAGGTATTCCATGGAAATGTTCCCTAGCATCCTTCTCCTTCTCCACTTTCACAGGTATTCCATGGAAATGTTCCCTAACTTCCTTCTCCTTCTCTGTACATGCCTTTCTATGAACTGGGAAGTTATATTGCTTCTCATCTAACTTCAAAGTCGTATGCCCAACTAATACATGCTGGGGGTTATAAGTTTTGGATACTAATGAGCTCGGGTTATTATCTCTAATAACTTTAGGCATGTTTCCTTTGCCAGATAAGTTCAAGGAACGGGTCAGAACTGGTCCTTTTCGATTTCCTTCCATTGATTTTGCAATTTCCATCATCTTCCATGCCCTGTTGACATCTTGTGGCCTTGCATTGCTATTGATATTGCTGGAGACACTGGCATCTACACATTGCTTGTTGCTAACAGAAGATATTGGCGTTGGTTTCCTTGATACACCGGAATTTACTCTATTCTTCATCCTATTGTTATGATCTATATTGTTGCCATCAATAATATTTGAAGAGAAAGTCAATGAACCAGACTGCAGAGCTTTCCAGTTTTCACGCATCTGCCGTATGCGACCTTGTAAATTGCGGCACTGCCTCAAGGTCCTCACATGTTGCTCTCCTTGTGCTTTCGTAGATGGTGCAGTCCCTCTAATGGAAAAATCACGAACTAGGGAGTCCCTTTGAGTGGTATCTTCTCTGATTTCGTGTATGCTTTGCCGTTCAAAAACTTGTTCACTGGTAAAGCCTTGTGAAAAATTAGAAACAATTCCATCTGAAACAATTTCAGAAATCAAAACAGGCATTCGAACCGGAGGGTCCCTTTGAATGGAACTACTACTGAGCTCCACTATATTTTGCCGGGTAAAAACCGGTTCAATGGTCAAGTTTTGTGATGAATTAGAAACTGCTCCATCTGAAACAACTTCAGAAGTAGAAACTGGCAATTGAGATGCTCGGACTGCCCTGAGGCTATTGTAAGAATCTTGATTACAGCCATCAGAATCTGACTGAGTTCTGGAATGTTCATTCCTAATCTTGGTACAGTCACGGCAGTACCAATCACCTTCTGGTACCGTGGCCCCAAGGCCAACACAGTAAGTATGAGAAGCTGAGTCGCACAGATCACATAGTAGTAAGAGTTCTTCATCTCTAGTAGTTTTGCATTCACCGCACATGATGTTTGCATATGGATCAGAAAGAGTTGTGCTTTCATTGCCAAGAGGATTGTAAACCTGCAAAATGTCCCTATTTCATCGCTTTAGAGGGCAAAAGGACATCGGAAAGATTTGACAATGTGAAAATCCATTGCATCAGAAAGGGGATAGTTTGGAAAAGTACTTTCGTTTCTTTTCTTTTTTACTGATAAACCTTTTCTTTTTTACTGATAAACCAAACATATTCGAGAATAGCGCACAGTTCAAAAATGATTTAGTCTAAAGTTGAAGTTCAAAATTACCAGGGATTAGTTGCAATGTGCAAGGAACAACCAGTGGTGAAGTTGGGTATTATAAAATTTCACATATGATTTCCAATAATTCAGTTTACCCTGGTAAAGTCTGAATGATATTTGAACCCTTCAACCACAAGCAATGGATAATGAGTTCGTATTAGGAATGAAACGAGCACATGTCAGACAGACATGATTATTCACCCGGTCACCCCAGATTGATGTTCTGGCATGTTTTGATTTACCAGATTGGTGTACTGGAAAAAAGGAGCTTAGGAAGGTCTATTTGATGTCACCTTGAAAATATTGTATAGGTGGGCGGGCCATACACAGTCCACATTGGCTCGTGATTGCAATTTGTGAGAGAAGACTCATGATGTCTAATATCCCCAAACTATAAATTGGGGTGTGTATATGAACATACCCTGTAAGTACATAAATGTTGCAAATATCCACAAAATCAAGGGTGTTTACGTCCATCGATATTTGAATGCAATGGTTTTGATTTGTGTTATAGAAAGTGATTCCTGCAAACATAAGGAAAAAAAGAACCATAAACCATATGTCCGATGGAGCAGAATATGAACCAAGAATCCATAACTCGGTTACATTCTATGAAAACATAATATATAATGTCAATTGCTGCATGCCCAATAAGTTTGTTTCATTATGTGGAGAGTGGAAACATTTTTGAAATCAAATACATAGTCTCATGGTTTTAGGTATCGGCCGAAACCCCAAGGTTTCAGCCATTTCGTTTCGGTTTCAAAGGCAACCGAGAACAAAATGACTACATTGTCTCCGTTTCGGCCAAAATCCTAGGGTTTTGGCCGGTTTCGGTCGTTTTGGTCTCGGTTTCGACCGTTTCAACCTAGGGTTTTAGCCGTTTTGGCCGAAATCGAGGAAAAAGATGATGAAAAGAAGAAGAAAAGAAAAAACGTAAGATGATGATGATAAAGAAAAAATTTGAAAAAAAATTAAGAAAATTAAGAATCAATCGAAAAAAATCAAAAAAGAAAAATAGAAGAAATAGAAGAAAAGGGGGATGATTACCTTGCTGCCGAAGAAGCGAAAAGATTGCCGTGGAGAAAATCCTTCACTCGCCGCTCGAAGCAAAGAAGATTGCGACCCCCCCACCCTCCGCTCCTCGCTCGAAGAAGGGGGCTCGGGCCCTAATTTTGCTATCAATGTAATACTTACAGACCCAATACGCACAGACCTAGTTAATATTATATATGTAATATAAGTTATTTACAAGTTTGTCATCAATTTAATACGCACAAACCTAATTATTTTTTAATAAGTGTAGTATATAATATAAGTTATTTATAAGTTTGCCATCAATTTCTATTTAAAACACACAGACCTAATTATTTTTAACCCATATTAACTTATATTACATATATAATATTAACTTATATTACATATATTAAATAAAAAAATCCAAAATGAACGAAATGAATCTCAACTCTAAAACCACCAAAACGGACGAAACTGAATCCGAAAACAAAACCTAAATTTACGGAAGAACGAAACTCCAACCTCAAACCTTGCATAATCTATTGTTTCTTCCCATCACTCCATGCCTCCCCAAAAATCTTCATAACCGTTCTCAGCCACTAAAGCCCTTTTAATACCTCACCACAAGCCTTTGAAGAGACATAAACATTGAAGTCCCAATACACCATCTAAATCTATCTCGGATGCCCTTTCATTGGTCGTCCAAAGTGATATGAGGTGCGAAATCAGATTATTCAACAGATTTGGCATTACGGTACGTTGCCCTGCAATAATCATAACTCCTTGAACCAAACTCAGAAGCTTCATTCATTTGTTATGTCAATTTAAGGGGAAAATGTAGGGTCCTATGGATGGTCAACATAAACACTAAAGAGTTACAATTACTGATTAAGCTCACAAATAGCCAATTCACAAAAACAATTGCAAAAAAGAGTTCAAAGACAAGCAAACCAGATAAGTCAATCGCAAACACATGGATTTTATTCTGGTTCGGTCTCTTCCTAACCTACTCCAATCCCCAAGCTCAATGTTTAAGATTTTCACTAACACCTCTTGCAAACCGAAAGAGAAAGAACCACGCAACTTGACAAACACCATTACCAATTATACACCACAATCTCAACACATTGAGATTAAAAATCACAACTCTCCAACCAAGAGTACAAAAACACAAAGGGGAAAAACTTGAAATGCAAATTTACAATTCTCATATAGCCTTTGAAGATTTGTGCTTGAATGTAGAAGTGGCCACGGGGAGTATCTGTATTCTATAAGATCTGGAATTGGATATTCGAGATTATGGCTCTTTTTGGCTCAAAGAGGATATGAACTCAAAGCATAAGCACAACACCAAGACATGATTTTTCTATTATTTTTTCTTCTCTATTTTCTAATCAAAACAAATGAG
Source organism: Scilla litardierei (assembly GCA_030789695.1). Taxonomy (NCBI): domain Eukaryota; kingdom Viridiplantae; phylum Streptophyta; class Magnoliopsida; order Asparagales; family Asparagaceae; genus Scilla; species Scilla litardierei. The sequence goes on along the minus strand of CM061133.1, from coordinate 242,455,231 downwards.
AATAAATTCCTATTTATAGAAAGAAAATTCTATGAAAGAACCTTACTAAAATACCACTTCCAATAGCTAGTTTATGAAGATCAACTCAGCCACTCTAACTTAATTAGTCGATTAACCAGCCATATTAGTCGACTAATAGTTTATTAAAAAGCTGGGTTCTTTACCACTGTTAGTTGACTAATGAAGTCTATTAGTTGATTAATAAACATTATTAGTCAACTAATAGCTTCTGTTAGTCGACTAAACTGAGCTAGCATGAGTTTTTATTTTCTATTAGTCGACTAGGCGATTCTAGGAATCGACGAATAACTGAGAAATCTTGATTGTGAAACTCTAATACGTTAGTCGACAATAGCCTTATATTAGTAGATTAATAGGGTACTAAATGCATAGTTTTAAGTATGAAACCTAAGGTTTTGTTAAGGTATGAGTTCATGATAATTCTAAGTCTTATCACTAAGTGGATCTTCAAGGCTTTACAATAATATCTAAGACAAGTGAAATAAGATTATATTAATGAATATAGATTGCAATAGTTGACTTAATTCATGTAGTCTTTTGTCCATGTCCTTATCGTAGATGTATCTTCAAATCATCTAGCCTTGCACATCATGTCCTTTATTTCTTTGCTTCTTAGTGATTTCCCAATAGCTGCACAACACACATTAGGACAAGCATAATGTTTGATCATCATCAAATTATAAACTAGGGGTCTAATATCTGATATTCTTCTCTTTTTGATGATGACAAACATTTATACATCAAAATCATAATTCAAAAAATTATTCATATTTAAACATACTCCCATTGACTTCAGCGTACTCCCCCCTGAATTGATGATTCCCTTAATTTTGATGTTTCCTAGTGTTTCTCCTCCTTTGGTATAACCAAAAAGAAGAGAGTTATACTACCAATACCAAATGACGGTATCAGCGGTATTATTTTCTTCTAGACTGATACCAAGTGTTATGGTATCAGACTAGTAAGGGTATTAGTTCTCTGGCTCTGAGAGTATCACATATCATTCTTGAAAGTCACTTCAACCTAGATTATACATAGGGTATACTCCCCTTTTATGCTGGGTACTTAAAATAATCATGAAACTTGGTACCCTTTTTATTTTGGATCCTTGTGGTTAACATTAGGAACTCAAATATAAGTCAATTGAGTTGTGTTTGAAACCAAAACAACTAAAGAAAAAATTGACTTAGAATTTAGATAAATTGACAGAATTTGAACCGTATTAGTCGACTAATCATGTTTATTAGTCGACTAATGTGGTCGTTAGTTAACTAGTAAATGTACTGATCGACTAATGACAGTATGTATCCATTTTCTAAGATTAAAATTCTATTTCAATTTTAATATTGTTTCATATATCCTTAAGTTTTGATACCATAAAAGATGTGCATTGAGCTATGGTACCTCATCAAATATAGGGTTAAACGATTACTTATTAGAAACCCAAATCCATTTTGGATCTATTTTCCTAGTATGCATGTAGATATAATTTCTAGAGCTATGCTCAGATTTCATCAAATTATTAATATATGCATTTTTATCTTTATTATTTATGTCCTTTGAAATCAACATGGAGATCATAGTATTTTTCCCATGTAATGTATCATGTTCAGTGGATTTTACTTTTTTATTACATGCAAAAAATTTATACATAAAAGCATAATTTTTATTAATTTGATTTGAATGCAAGTTACTGTTATTCTTTATGTAATTATATCTTAATCCTAGCTTAGAATTAGGAACATGTTGAGAGGACAGAATCGTGTTCAAATTATCTTTTCTTTGTTGAATTTATCAGCATTAAGGGCATTCTCATTGTCCTTCAATTTAATAAAAGTTATGTTCTGATCAAGCTCTTTTATTCTAGTATTTAAATCTTTACATTCATTCTTGAGAAAAGTATTTTCTTCTTTTAGGTTATTATATCTAAACCCACTGAACCAATAATTCCACTTATCCGATAACCCAATCTGAATTTATAAAGAGGTTCAATTGATGATGCCAATAAATTACTAATCAGGTTGTCTTAGGATCATCTCAAGAATTGAGATGAAAATAAACTGAGGTAGGATTGCAGGTTATACACTTGCCAATGCTCTTTTTTAAACAAAGTTCTCATTACTTTGTGCAAAGTTCATTTAATTGCTTTCTTCATATTACTTTTTTATTGGTAAAATTGTTTTTCAGTACACTGTAACATTCAAAACTCGACCCAAACCTCAATAAATTGGAAATTTTGGATTATATGTAATGCTTATTGGATTTGGATAGGCAACAAATACTTTACCAAATCCAGATGCAACCTGTTGTCACCCCTAATCGTTGTCCCTGGTCATATGGTGCCTTGCATGGGCATAGGGATTTGTGCTTCAATACCGATTATCATGAAGAGCAGAATAACTCACTGAAATTCCTTAAATCATCCAACAACGCCAATTATATAATCACACTAGTCAACCATTACCAACTATATAATCACGATCCTCCTATTGCGGCTGAAAACACTCTCCTCTGCTTGATTGGAAGATTGATACCGTCCAATTTGATTTGTGTCCCCTAAAAGATGAATATACCAAAAATCTTGTAATTTATATAGTTTTAATCCATTGATCTAGGGGTAAAAATGGTTTATTGCTGAAAAATAATTAAATCTACAACTACTAAACATGTAATAATTCACAAATTACAAGATTTTCGGTGGATTTATGTTTCAGCCTGCAAAGATAAGCTTTAACTGTGATGATCGTCGAATCTTGAGGTGGAGAATGGACTCTCAACCACGAGAGAAAGAAATTAACCTCTTTTGGAAGCCAATACCATTATTCTCTTCTTATTAATAGGATGATGTTTTGTCACTATGATCCTTCTTGTGCATGTTTTAACAATGGCCAAGTCCAATAGAACAACACAAAACCCAATAGCCTATAAAATTCGAGCTTGATCCTACGTTTGATGCAACCTGTTTAATATAGACTATCAAGGATTATAAACTCCAGCTGATAGACCAATATTACAAAACAATACCAAAACTTTGCATTATATTTTTTACCATATTTGTTCTTTTTTATTTTTTTATTTTTCATCCCCAGTCTCCTTTCCTATTTAATTTCTTATTCCATTCTTTATTCACTCGATTCTTCCTGTTAGGATAACTTCCTGTTAGGAGAAGTGAAAGGGAGAAAGATATGTGGTCGAACAGCACAACAATCACGTATTGAACTGTTTATTACCTTTATTCTTATATGGGTACTCCTTAAATCGACTGAGTAGGTGATTACCTTTATGTTGTTCCACACTTTATTATACAATACAAAGGTTGTAATAGAATTATTATCTTTGGTTGTCATTTGCACTGTTCTACAAGTCGATTTCATGAAATCATATGTGTGGTCCAATAATGCATAGTGTATATGCGGATTATGCGGCCGATTATGTGGATTATGTGAAAATAAATATTTCAATATATAAATAAGAATTAACACATGTGTGTGTGTATTTTAAATGTAAAAAATGCCTAAAAGAGTATAAACAATGAAATACATTATCAACTTTCCAATACATGGATTAATGTTTCATGTGTGTATATTATACGGATACAACAATCAATGTAAAATATTGGACAAAAAAATAAAGCACAATTCTTAGATAACATTAAATTTATACCTTAGTATCAAATTTAAATTTTACTTGAATTGTAGTACGTTTTTGCTTCATTAAATTATTATTTGCTATTAATACAGACTATACTTTTGATTCTGTAGTAGCTGAATCTTATTCTCTTCCCAATGAATTTTTTAAAAATCTGATTACTTTTGTGTTTAAATAAATAATAAAATAATAATAATAAAGAAATTTCTTGCAAGGTGTAATTTTTAACATGGTGTAAATAGTACTATTGTGAAATCTCTAATAATGCTAAAAGACGATATTGTACGCAACTAAAATGAATAAGTTTTAATAACCCAAATTTACTTATTTTTGGTCCTGTTAGACTTTTATATATTATCACTATTAACATGAAAAATATTATGCTCATGATATCATAATATTGCACTGTATAAAAATATGAAAAAGTCTAAATGTGAGATTCTTTCTTAAATTAAAAAAATCAAAACAAACCAACACAAATCAATGTGTTTTTTTTAAAATCCAATATGTTTTCTCGCGCATATGCGAGCGTATAATGAGTGTACGCTCACATATGCACGTGTTCACATAATTCGACCGCAGAAGTCAAATTGAAGGCGGTCAGAGACCGCATCCGTTTATACGGCCACATATGCGGCCGCATATTCCGTCTTTTAGAACACAGATCATTTGAAATATACGTAATGCATGCATTTCGTTCATGAAGATGATAGGAACCAAAGGGAAGATCTAATTTTTATATAATAAACTGAAAATAATGAAGATAAAAGGCCACGTTCGAGAGATAGACCGCTCACCCAGGTCGCTGATTCAAGAGACGACCGCACTCTCCCATACAAGAGGGAATTCTCAACCTCTCTTGTGAATAATCTCTCAAAAATCACATAAGAATCCCCTCAACCCCTTCCACCTATAAATAGAGTTCAGGATTATGCAAAATTAAAAAAACCCAAAAAAGACTAAAAATTACGAAAAGACTCCTAAAAATCCGAATATTACGATAAAATCCCTAACGGACCAAAACTGCAAATCTGAAAATCTACGAGCACATCTTTACTCCACCCCTAAAAACCACACCTTATCTTCAAGGTGATGCATGAAGTCTCTAGCGACCTTACTCCAAGTGGATGTGCTCATCCTCCCTATCTCTTCGTCCTCCATCTCCTCGTCATCGTCTACAATCAGCAACTGAAGCTTGCGCCCACAACGGTGTCCTGGGGTAAACTTCTTATCACACCGAAAACATAACCCATTCAGCCTCTTTTCGGACATCTTTGCATCAGTCATTTTTCGGAACTGTCCTCCTGGATATGGCACTTTACTCTTCTCCTAACTGGACTAGTTAGTCCCTATCGTAGTCTTCTGTTGGCATCCTATCGCCGGTTGGCTGTGAAAAGATGAGCCGTCCATGGTCCCTCTAGTCCTCCTCTCCTCCGTAAGACTATTCTCTATCATCTGGGTCAACTCCATAGCGTCCATCAGACCTTGAGGTTTTTGTAGGTGTAGCTCTGTGCGGATAGTAGGCTTAAATCCCTTCATGAAGCTCCCTCTAGGGTCTCATCTGGGATCCCCCAAACTCTTCCAGATAGTGCCTTAAATCTCTCTCGATACTCCTTGACTGAATTGTCCGGCTTATGTGCCAACAGCTGCTCTTGCAAATTTCATCCATGGGTCTCTCGAAACATTTCCACCAAGCAGTCCTTAATCTCCTCTCATGAGCGAAAACGTCGTCGTTGCTCCCTCCACTAGAACCAAGAAAGTGCATTCCCTTCAAAAACACATCGTCGCCTCCTCCAATTTCTGGTCCTTCGTCATGAGTGTCACTGAAAAAATCTACTCGTCCTGTAAATCCAGTCGTAAGGATCACGTGTCTCTGAAAAAATCTACTCGTCCTGTAAATCCAGCCGTAAGGATCATCCCTCTCAAATTTCAACATCTTTAGCTTTCTTACACGACTATCAATATCAAAATTCACATGATCAGCCCGACCTCCAAAGTGCCGAGAACGATGTGGTTGGTATGTGTGTATCCATCCGTCTCTATGTCGCTCCAAGCCCCTCCGTTGGTCTCCGCATCCATCTCCATAGTCTCCCCAACATCGTCACTAAAAACGGAGCCTCGATCATCTTCCTCCAAGCCCTAGTCCCTGCAGACATCCTCTGGGTACTCCTCATAGGCCGGAGGCAGACGTCGTCGCCTCTCTGCAGCATATCAGGGGCCACTGGGCCCTCGAAACTCGTCGATGTGGTCACCTTACTCTAAAAATCCCCAGGAGGGTAGTCATCGTCCTGAGCTGTCGCAAGGAGGCCGCATGACCATTTTCGAGCTGTTAGGATGTCGCTGGACCCTGGCCAGGCCTCGGTAGGGGCTGAACGCCCCTGTCTTGGCCATGTAGGGGCGTGACAGCCATGTAGGGTCGCAACAGTGGCAGGGCGGCCCTGTCGAGGTCCTACAGGGCCTGTGCACCCCTATCGTTGACCGACAGGGGCTGCACGACCTCTATGGGGGTCGACAAGGGCCGGACGCCCCGGCAGGTGAACTGCAAGGGTGCCGGCCCTGCCGACCATCGGGGGGCCGGGCGGCCCTGCAACAAAGCTGCAGAGACCGGATTTCCCTGCTGGGGCCCCTGGGGGTCGGCTAGGGCTGCCACCCCTCAGGGCTCTTCTTCTTCATCCGAATACACTTCATCGACGTCCGAGAGCAACCCTTGTACATATTCAGTCGCCTTGCCCTTACCCTTCTCCAAAGTCGGCGCCTTTTTCCATAAATTAGAGTTTTCGGTTACATCGTTCAACTTCACCGAGATGCCCGCAAGTTGTGGCATGATTTATATTAGGCCTTCTCCATGTTTCTTTAGGGTTTCACCATGCTTCGCTAGGGTTTGCTTCACGTCCTCAAGTTCGCCATTATATTTCTCATCGAAAGCGTCGAACTCGTCTTTTGTTCTTGTCGTCGTCGCCATGGATCTCATGCTGCTCTGATACCAAATAAATGATAGGAACCAAAGGGAAAGGGAAGATCTGATTTTTATTATAATAAACTGAAAATAATGAAGATAAAAGGCCACGTTTGAGAGGTGGACCGCTCTCCCAAGTTGCCAATTCAAGAGGACGACCGCACTCTCCTGTGCAAGATGGAATTATCACTCTCTCTTATGAATAATCTCTCAAAAATCACAGAATCCCCTCAGCCCCTCCCACATGTAAATAGAATTCAAGAGCATGCAAAGTTACATGAAAATGCAAAATGACTAAAAATTACGAAAAGACCCCCGAAAAATCTGAAAATTACAAAAATGCCCTTAACAGGCCAAAACTGCAAATTTGAAAATCTGCAAGCCCATCAGAAGGTGTGGTGTCCGTTGAGTGTTAAAAGTGAATGTAGGAAATGCTAATTTTGGATTATTTTCATGACAGCATAGTTTTATGCAAGGTTTTAGGTCGCGATATCGGTTTCGGTCTTTCAAAAATTTGGGTTTCAGTATCGGTATCGTCCGTTTCGATGGGTTCAGAAGTAAGTTTCGGTTTGTCCGTATCGATAGTTTTAAATACTTAAATACCTATCAAATATTATCTACTACTAAAATATCAAATACTATAAAAAGGTTCCAAAAATCATTTTGCTAAACATATTGCATTTATTTACAAGTTTGCATATTAGGGCTGCTAGTCACATACTCATTTTGCTAAATGTATTACATTTATTTACAAGTTTGCCTAGTGGCTTAGATCTGTTAGTCACATACACATTTGCTAAACGTATTACATTTATTTATTATTTACAAGTTGTGCTGCTTTCTTCACATTTGTTTACTTTTATATACACATTCCGCTAGTCACTTTAACTTACACATATTGACTTTATTTACAAGTTTGTCACTTAGTGGCTTGTGCTGCTGCTTGTCCCGTACACATTTTGCTAAACAAGTACCTTTATTTACAAGTTTGCCTGAAAGTTTATAAAGGGCCTAGGGCTTTCTCTTGCATCTTGCCCCTCGACTCGACCGGAAAAACGAAGGCAGCGTCGGCGTTAGCTTGAGGCGGCGGGAGGCTTGAAGGTTGAGGCGGTGCCTAGGCCGAGGTAAGTCCCTCTTCCTCTTCCTCCTATTCTTCAGATTTTTTTAAATGATTTTGAACAGAGCTACTGCTGATTCTTCTTTTCTTGATCTTCCTCCTCTATCTCCCTTCTTCTTCTTTTTCTTCTTGGGTATCGGCCAGCCGGAACGGCAACGTTCCAGTCGAAACCGGCCGGAACGGCAACGTTCCGGCCGAAACCGAAACACACTAGTCGGTTTCGTTCCGATTAAGGCCGAAACCGGGACGAAACGCCTGATACCGGTAGGTATCGGGCGAAACCTTAAACCATGGTTTTATGTACTGAAATGAAAATTTTCAATCTTAACAAAAATGTCAAGACTCCTCCCGTTCCTCAAATATAGTCCTCACTCATTTTTTGATCAGGATCAATTCAAATAAACTTTGCCTAAACAAATCAAAGTGAACTCTAAGGAATTTTGTTGAATTGAAATCTGTCAAAAGAAGTCTGTCTGGACTTAAAATAGTTGAATCCAAAGCTTGCCGTGAGATCAGTTTGAACAGATTTCTAATCCAAAGGAAGAAGGCCATGAACATTAACCTAATTTCAAATTTGCCCCACACTAAATCCAATGTGAGGAACTCTTTGAATGAAATAACAAAAAAAATGAGTTTAAACTAAATCCACTGCAATCTATATTCAATACTTGATAAAATACTGAAAAATCAGAATTCAAACTGAATTATCCTCATTAGCTTTATCTACATCCAGCTCCCAATTTCATTCAATTTGAAAACAAGTAACTTCCGTCAAACCCTCGGAATCAAGGATCAACAGAAAGCTGGTGTTCACAGTTGGTGTTCATGATAATTTTCATGATGTTCGTGAGAACGATGGCGGAGGGTAGCTAGATCAGATATGGTTGTTGATCTGATCAAATTTTAAAAAGAGATAATATACAAGGGATGCCAATAAAAGGAACTAAAAAGAAGAGAATAGACCCTACCAGAGGTATATATCACCATTTTCCTTCTCTAAAAAATATCAATAACAGATCCATCATCAAGCTTCGGCCACATGATTGAAGAAGGCTCCTATCAACAACGTATTTCAAATCAAGTAATTTTGTTCAAGTAAGCAAAAACTTGATTAGGCAAGTTTGAAGACATCAATGGGTAGAACATTGACATCAGCATCATAACTCGTGAAGCCCACATCTACGACGACCAGTATTTCGTTTAAGATCAAAGGCAACAACGACATGCATATCCTTGTAGCAACAATAAGTTTTTCTGAGAATTAAAACTTTCGTTCCAAAATTCCAACATTCAGACCAAATTCATTCTAGCCCGTTTCGAAAATCCTCAACTAAACTTCTAATATTCGAAACTGAGTCCTATGGGCCCATTTCGAAATTCATCAAAAACCCCAATATTCAAAATAGATTCTTTCGGACTCATTTCGCAAGTCATAAAACTTCAAAATTCGAAATGGATTCATTCGAGCCGGTTGCAAATGTATAGCACGTTCCTTTGTCCACCTGCAAAACAACTACATCCAAAATATTTGAAACGGATCTCTTTGGACCCATTATGAATGTTTATCATTTACTAGGATTCCTTCAAGGTTCCAATTGGCCTTAAAGCGATGTTGAAATGAGTGGTGAATTGATCTGAAAACACTGCGAATATTAGCGACAAATTGGCTTCAAAACACAGTTGAAATAAGTAGCAAATTCACTTCAAAACACTTCAAAAAATGTTAAATTAGCAACAAAAGAAATGTAATTCAAAACACTATCGTACTGCAGCTAGCTGGCACCAAAACATGACTGAATTACAGCAAAAAGGTCCTGAAACACGGCCAAAATCTAGAGCAAAACAATCTTGAAATGCTGCTAATTAGATTAGACCTGAAACGTTGCCGAAATCAGCAGAAAATCAGTCCCTCGGTGCTGCTGAAATCAGCCAACTCTGAAATGCTGCTGATTTCAGCAACAAATTAGTTCTGAGATGCCGTCAAATTCAACAGCGAATCAGAGAAAGAATCACATTTGAAAGAGACGGATTAAGTGGGAGGTTGCATAACATCAAGATTTAGGTAGTTTGGAAAATTTACCCCACAAGATTGGTTTTTAGTGTGTGGATTAAAGCCTTCCAAAAGACTCAATAGACTTGAGATCCCTTAAACTTCGCTGGTAAATTTGATATGGTTCTTGGCCAAATCACTGCTGACCTCAGCAGTATTTTGAGGTCAACTTGCTGCAGAGTTCAACATGTTGGAACTGTTTTGCTGCTGATTTCAGCAGCACCACGAGACCAATTTGCTGCTGATGTTGGCAACATTTTCAGACCACTTGCTATTTATTTTAGCAACATTTCAAGGCTGTTTTACTTCAGAATTTCACCATGTTTTGGGACTGGTTTGTTACCAATTCAGGTCATGGTTCAAGGATAGCGCGTTAAAGATTTTGACACAATTTTGAATTTCATTTGCTGCTGGTTTCAGCAGTGATTCAAAATGAATTTGTTGCCGATTTTAGTAGTGTTTTGAAGCTGATTTGTCATTCGCTTTGGAAATAATTTGAGGCCGGTTTACAACTTATTTCAGCAGCATTTCAAGGCTAATTCGAGACCAACGAAATCTCACCAAACACTAAACAATCAAAACAGATCCAACAGGATCCGTGTCAAATATTTTGGATGATTATTTTGCAGGAGTCCAAAGGGATTTGCTAAACATTCAAAACAGGTTCAAGGGAATACGTTTTGAATAGTTAAAGTTTGGATTACTTTCAAAACAGGACCAAACGTAATATGTTTCGAACTTCGAACTTCGAAATTTTATGACTTTCAAATTGGGTCCAAAAGAAATTGTTTCAAATATTAGGATTATTGATAACTTTCAAACCAAGCCCAATATATGTGCTCTGAACATTGAAATTTTAGTAAACAATTTATGTAACGGCCCTGAAGGAAGCCGTTCCAAATGTTGGAATTTTTTAAACAATTGCTGGCAGATGGATATACATTTTACTACTACATTTGACCTTGAGCAAACACCGCTCATCGTATATGTGATCATTGCTGATTATATTGCTGATGTCAATGCTCTAACGATGGTTGTTTTCAAACTTACACGGTCAAGGTTTTGCTGTCTTGGACAGAATTATTAATGATTTGGGGAAAGTGGTTAACAGGAGACTTCTTCTTGGCCTATGCAAAAGCTTGAAAATGAAGTTGTAATTGACATTATTGAGAAAAATAAAGAAGATGATTCTGATACAATCCGGATGATCGATCAATCAAATCAGTAATTTAAAAGTGGAAAAATATGAAAAAGAGGAATTTTTTATAGTAATTTCAGCGAAGAACAAAATATAAATTGGGCCTCTTTCGAGACGAAACTCTATCTCCTAGCTTTGGATGAACGGACCAAAGCCTAAACACCTTCACAATTGATACCTAGTTGTTCTTCACAAATAAGCATACTCTAACCCTAGCCCACGCCCTCACTTATATAATGTTTAGGCGTGGTGCGTACAGCAAAACTAGCAAAACTTATTGTGCATAAAGAAACTTCGCCCAAACAGTCGGTGCGCATAGCAATTACTCTTTCGGCCTCCTCTCGTACGTAATGATCGCATCATTACACCGCCCCTAAAAAAGCCACCTTGTCCTCAAGGTGGTGCATGAAGTCCGCAGAGGCCCTACTCCAAGTGCGTGCAACCCTCCTCTCGGATCAAAAGGATGAAAATGATCTCCACCGCTTTCACTGTCGTTCTGAAGAAATTCAGGTCTGAAAGATTCAGATCTGAAAACTTGAAGATCCAGATCTGAAAATTTCAGATTCGAATCTGGAAATTGCGAGAATTTCAGATCTGGTTCTGGGAATTTCAGATCTGGATCTGAGACTTGAAGATCTGGATCTGAGACTTGAAGATCTGGATCTGGAAATTTCAGATCTGGATCTGGAAATTTCAGATCTGGATCCGAGACTTCCAGATCTGGATCTGAAAGATTTGAAGCGCCGCTCTCCTCTTTCTCCACCTCATCCTCAGAGAAGTACCCATGAGACTTCATCAGATCGGAGTCCGCAGCTTCATCATGACACAATGATCTATAAGCTTGCTCCCTGTAAAAGAAGACAAAAAAATTTTCGGATCATAACCGAAGATTTCTGACCCCAAATCTATGCATTTCCAATAGCGTCCCATCATAAGGTAACACACCATTAAATTGGCTAAACATTGCAAGTGTTAAGCTTTTCCCTTGGCTGCGGAAATGCAATCGTAAAAAGATTTAGCAATTTCATATTGGCTAACCGCATCATGAAATCTTCCATCTCGAAAGAGCTTGTTCCTTGCCGCAGCGTCCGTGCTTGTTGTAGCAAATCACCCATGGTTCGTAGACGCTCTGATACCAATTTGATACGATCCGGATGATCGATCGATCAAATCAGTAATTTAAAAGTGGAAAAATATGAAAAAGATGAATTTTTTATAGAAATTTCAGCTAAGAACAAAAGATAAATTGGTCCTCTTTCGAGACGAAACCATATCTCCTAGCTTTGAATGAACGGACCAAAGCCTAAACACCTTCACAATTGATACCTAGTTGTTCTTCACAAATAAGCATACCCTAACTCTAGCCCACGCCCTCACTTATATAATGTTTAGGCGTAGTGCGTACAGCAAAACTAGCAAAACTTATTGTGCATAAAGAAACTTCGCCCAAACAGTCGGTGCGCATAGCAATTACTCTTTCGGCCTCCTCTCGTACGTAATGATCGCATCATTACGATCCGGATGATCGATCAATCAAATCAGTAATTTAAAAGTGGAAAATTATGAAAAAGAGGAATTTTTTATAGAAATTTCAGCAAAGAACAAAAGATAAATTGGGCCTCTTTCGAGACGAAATCATATCTCCTAGCTTTGGATGAACGGACCAAAGCCTAAACACCTTCACATTTGATACCTAGTTGTTCTTCACAAATAAGCATACCCTAGCCCTAGCCCACGCCTATATAATGTTTAGGCGTTGTGCGTACAGCAAAACTAGCAAAACTTATTGTGCATAAAGAAATTTCACCCAAACAGTCGGTGCGCATAGCAATTACTCTTTCGGCCTCCTCTCGTACGTAATGATCGCATCATTACACCGTCCCTAAAAGAGCCACCTTGTCCTCAAAGTGGTGCATGAAGTCCGCGGAGGCCCTACTCCAAGTGCGCGCAACCCTCCTCCCGGATCAAAAGGATGAAAATGATCTCCACCGCTTTCACTGTCGTTCTGAAGAAATCCAGGTCTGAAAGATTCAGATCTGAAAACTTGAAGATCCAGATCTGAAAATTTCAGATTCGGATCTGGAAATTGCGAGAATTTCAGATCTGGATCTGGGAATTTCAGATCTTGATCTGAGACTTGAAAATCTGGATCTGAGACTTGAAGATCTGGATCTGGAAATTTCAGATCTGGATCTGAGACTTGAAGATCTGGATCTGAGACTTCCAGATCTGGATCTGAAAGATTTGAAGCGCCGCTCTCCTATTTATCCGCCTCATCCTCAAAGAAGTACCCATGAGACTTCATCAGATCGGAGTCTGCAGCTTCATCATGACCCAATGATCTATAAGCTTGCTCCCTGTAAAAGAAGACATAAAAATTTCTCGGATCATAACCCAAGATTTCTGACCCCAAATCTATGCATTTCCAATAGCGTCGCATCATCAGGTAACACCCCATCAAATTGGCTAAACATTGCAAGTGTTGAGCTTTTCCCTTGGCTGCCGAAATGCAATCGTAATAAGATTTAGCAATTTCATATTGGCTGACTGCATAATGAAATCTTCCATCTCGAAAGAGCTTGTTCCCTTGTCGCAGCGCCCGTGCTTGTTGTAGCAAATCACCCATGGATTGTAGACGTTCTGATACCAATTTGATATGATCCGGATGATCGATCGATCAAATCAGTAATTTAAAAGTGGAAAAATATGAAAAAGAGGAATTTTTTATAGTAATTTCAGCGAAGAACAAAAGATAAATTGGGCCTCTTTCGAGACGAAACCCTATCTCCTAGCTTTGGATGAACGGATCAAAGCCTAAACACCTTCACAATTGATACTTAGTTGTTCTTCACAAATAAACATACCCTAACCCTAGCATACGCCCTCACTTATATAATGTTTAGACGTTGTGCGTACAGCAAAACTAGCAAAACTTATTGTGCATAAAGAAACTTCGTCCAAACAGTCGATGCGTATAGCAATTACTCTTTCGGCCTCCTCTCGTACGTAATGATCGCATCAGATTCATACTTCAGTTAGGGTATGCTTTTGTTCTTTTTTTAGTTTTAAGGGCAACCCTTACATTTGTCTCTTGTTAAATTTGATAAGGATGACCATCATTTTTCTCCTTGGGTGGCTGACTTTATTCACACACTCACACTCACATAGTTAGAATATGGTACAATCGATTGGAAACCTAATCTAATTTATACTTTAGCAACCCAAACGGAAAATCTATTCTGATGGACGTAATCAAACATATTCATACTACTTATAAATAAAAATACAAATGATTTGGATGTGTTTTATCAATGTAAAAAATGGTGGCAAAATTAACATTTCAAAATTGATATAAATATATGTTGTCACTTAATTATTTGAGTAAAACAGATACTAATTATTTGAATTTTTATTTATAAGTAGTTTGAAAATGTCAAATCACATCCAATTAAATAGATTTTCCATTTACATTGCCAAAGTTTAAATTTGATTATGTTAGATTAGCATGTTTGATCCAATCGATTGTATCATAATCTAACTCTATGTGTGTATTTATTGAATTCCATTCAAATGGTCCCAACATGTAAGTCCAACCCACTCAAAGATAAGCTTTGATAACCCAAAAAAAATCATTTCATCGGATGTAACCTAAATTACCGACATAAAATTTCAAATAATTTAAATATTTTTTATCCAAGCATCAAGTCATGATAAATTAGTTGATCTTATGACAAGACAAAAATGCAAAATTTGCGACCATATTTTGCATGGGAAAAATAAGTTTAAATTATTTAAAATTTTATTTTTACGTAGTTTAGACGTGTTAAATCACATCCGATGGAACATATTTTCTATTTAGGTAGTTTCAATTTTAAAGTTGAATGTGTTTGATCTACATGTTGAGTCTACTTCAAAGGGTCCCAATCAACCTCTCTCTATACACAAATGCATATACAATATATGTACATATATACACATAATTACATACATACTATATGTTACATATAGGTACATATACACACATGTAAAAGTTATACTCTTATCAAACTTTACAATTTGACACAAAAAGAACAATTTTCATTTTGCACCTTCACGGCTTGTTGAGATTATCAAGGTGTGAATGTAGGACTACGGGATTCTGTTGCATTTCTACCTTGTTTTCTTTTTAAATTATGGGAAAACAATGCCTAACAACAAACTTTGAGTTAAAATGATCCATGATATCGGTTGGTACCATGTGCATATTGATGGTTACGAACCTAAAAGAAAAGTAAAATGATATTGACACTTTTTACATCATATCGTTATATCTGCGGATATATTTCCGAGTACCTCAAAATTGAATCCTTAGCGGACTAGCTATGCCTCCCATCTTGTTTCTTTGGGTGCATGTTCATATTAATTGTACAACTTGATCTTCATAATAACCCTCAAAACATACACGGGTGTCAATTTTGGGACATAGATCTGGTTCATTACTCTCGGGCGCCATGAAATGGTCCGTGATAAATGACCAAACATTGATTATCCTCTACCCCTTGTCTTAGGGTGTCTCACAACAAGGTACACCAACATCATGTGGTAGTTTTCTTTGTGATAGCATACATATATTGACATGATGCCCTCCACTCTAATGTCATCCCTGGTCATATTGCAAGGGCACTAGAATCAGACTTCATATGACGTCCATATCTATAATCACTGAAAACAAAATAACTATAAAGTCCATTAAATCATTCAAAGCCATTAATATTATTATCACTTATGCTAGGAAATACCAAGCGTCACAATGTAACTCAAATAAGCTTTAACCTACACAGATAATCAAAAATAAGCAAACTTATGCCATCTATCCTACTTGATCTATAACATAACCACTAATACCACTCCATCCACAATGTATAGAGTAAGCATTGCTCTAAATATTCGATTTCGGTCGCATATCTATTTAAAAATATGATATCGGATTGCGGATATCGGAGATATATTGGGATATTGATCAAATATCGAGATTTCGTATCAGATAATAAAAATAGATATCATATACTTGTCATACATATATTTAAGTAGATATAAACTATATAAACTCTCATAAAAATATGTTCAAACTATATTTAGCTCAATATATTGAATTGAACTTGACTCTTTCACCAAAGTACACTAAAAATCGAAAAGAATTGAAAACATAGAGCCTTTTCGAGGAGTTCTTGGACGTAGTTCTCACCAAAGACTTTGTGTCGGTAACGTAAACCTGACGGATGAGAAAGACATGATTTATTTTGCTGACAACAACAACACATACTTGATTCGAGATCGAAAAAAGGAAGAGAATGAAGATTAAAACTCATATGATAAGATTGTAGAAGATAACAGGAAGAGAAAAAAAGAAGATCAACTGGCGATGGAGTTGAAAAAATTTCGACAAAAGTAGGGTTGTATATAGGGTCAACCCATCTCTTCCTTTAAAACTCAAAAATCCAAAACTAAAATGTTGAAATCAGCCGATATTTCAAACCAAAATATCGGCCAATATAACGGCATGTTTTCAAAATTACGGACAATAAAAATAGATATATCGTTTCGGTCGCTTATTTTTTTCCGATATTGTGGTCAATATTACAAATATCGAACTGATATTTGATACACTGAGAGTAAGACAAACAAGAAAAGTTGCAATTATCCATTGTTCCAAAAAATGTAGAACCTAATATCTTAAATGATAATTAAATAGCACTAATATATCATGTAAAAAGATTACCCACAAGTGCATGATATGTAATCCATAGAAAGATGTCCACATTTGAAACATTAAAGCCATAGCCAAACTGTTAGCTGGAACACCACAAATTATAAAAATAAATACATCAAAAGAATTAGAAATCAATTAGTCACTATAGTGCTCTTCTTTTGTTCTTAGGTCATTAATTTTGGCAATCTAGATTGGGAGCACACAGTGAATAGGAACTCTCAAATGAATCACAATTTAGTGTACAGTGGAATTGTTGTTATCAATGACACTAGACACAACTTACTGTATAACATGCTATTGACATAACAACTGATTGTAATTGTCATGATAGTAACCTGCAATGCCTTAAACGTTACTTATGATAGTATGTAGCAAGTAACTTTTGTCATGTGCTATTTGCCTCTTTCTGTAACCAAATCTACTCCTCATGTGGATTTGTACCTTGCAGTAAGAGTTCTGCACATCATTCCTCAAACCCAATGTACTTGTATATTAACCCAATGAGATATCAAAGTTACGGGTAACTAACACACTAATTCTTTTGGCGATGTTTGGCAATGAGTTAGAGTCAAAAGCTAACTCGGATTAGCAGAAAAGTACTTGAAAACTGAAATACATTAGATTTTATACAATTTTGACGTTTGGATAGTATGCTTTGAAACTTACCAAATATACTTTTGTGTTTGGCTACATAAGAAGTGTTACATGCTTTCCTAGTAACATATTCAGTTATTTTTTATCTATTTTAAGATAATTTCAATCCAAATTTTTACTAAGAAAACTTAGTTTAGTAGATAGTCTACCAATATAGATGGATTAGTAAACCATCGTATAACCTTGCATAAAATTCTACTCTCTTAATCTGAATTATTTAAACAGACTTATCCAAAAAAAGTCGTTTGGCAACGTAAAGTTGTATTCAACTTTCTTAACACATTGTTTAACACGTTGCCAAACAGAGCCTTAAAGATTATTTATATACATGGGCGTAACCATACACACCTTGCCCTGGGCAAGTGCCCATGGCAAGAAAAGCAAAGTTATTTAATTAGTTTACATAGCCCGTGTATCAAAGCACCATGTTGTTGGCATTGTCGGCTAGGACTTTTGTCTCATTGCTCATTAACTTGAGGTCGCGAGATGAAGCCTCATTAAAACGAACGGTTTTCAATTTTGGGCCTAATTCTTCCAATATGCTTAATAATTTTGTAATATCATTAGTTTATTTTCCCCATCAACATCATATTTTTTCCGTCTCAACTGTCATAATTTGATATAATTTTGCTGGTTGATGTGCACAATAGAAATCTATGTACAAATTACTCTCAAGACTCCACCTGCATGCTTAAGTAGGAAATTCTTATACGCCTCGATTATTCCAAAAAGATCATATATCTAATTTGATTATACCCAATGCATGTATCAAGTACACACAAATTTTTTAAAATATGGGGATACTACTCAATAATCCATATTTTTCTATTCTAATCTGTTTTCTATGATGAACTTGTACAAATTTAGTTGAAGCACGAATATGACCCAACCCCAATAATAAATAAGAGATTTTAAGCCGAACATAAAGAGTCCGAGTCCGAACATCTTCTGAGGTTTGTTTTGGAATCTAACATGAGTTTGAATCTGACTGATGGACTATGCAGTTAAGTCACTGAGTCGGCCAAGTACCGACTCATGACTAATCGAACGAGTCAGTGACTAGTCGACGAATAGTCGCAACCAGATATTAACATATTTTATTTCATGTATCAGATGTTGCTTCTTTTTTTAGGTTTGCATTGGGTATATAATTTTCTGGCTAAGATAAATTCGTTGAAAATTCACTATTTTTTAACCTTTTGCCTGCATATTATTATAGACATTGTCATATTAGAGTTCAATCAGTATACACATTGTTCGCGATGGAGGCGAACAACCATCAGTCGGAAGGATCATAGGAAAGCAGGCAACGAAACAGTTGGATTCTATGGCAGAATCAGGAAACTGTACACCAAGGATGAGATCTCTACATGGAAACGGATGTAGCCAGTCGCAGTTTTAGAGTGAACATTTTCTAGAGTTCATTACTGATGGGCATCTGCAGAAAATCAAATTGCTCGTTGATTTGTTATGAATTTCTGGTATCAATGATATCAACTGAAAGCAGCACACTACTTGCTACACCTATTTTCGAAAAAGCATTACATAGTAAAACATCGAAAAGTCACGAACAACAGAACAAACAAAATAAAAGTCTCACAATCAAACAAAGTCGACAATAGTAAACAAAATAACAAAAAGTTTATAACACAAACGACAGTATAAACTAATCACCCCCGCGCCCTCGGGCCCGACATCAGCATCTGAACTATAATCCCCAAATGTACTTGGTCCTACATCAGCACCGCTCCGAGATTCACTTCATGATCATCATCTGACTCATCATCTGAATATCGTTGCCTCTTACTCCTCGTACTTGGTCATACATCTTCATTACCTCCTATTACTTCACGCATTGTTTTCGAAAGGAGATCATCACCCGCATCCACAAACTCCTGAAGCTCGTGGTCAGTAGGAATCATCCAATCATCATTCTCATCAACATCCCTAAAAAAGGATCAAAAGTCTTTATCTTTATTCAATGCCCGGTAGCACCGTCTCTCAAGCTTTTTGTTACATTGAATGAAAACGAGATCATTCAACATTTTTTGCAAGGGGCAATTTCTCTTCTTAGAATGCAACTGAAATAAGAAAGGAAATAGCTAACACAAACAATACAGTTATAATTGTTAATTTGTTATGAAAGAAAATTTTCGATAAAATTTGACTCATGTTGTTAAATGCACTCCAATTGCGCTCACATGGTGAGGCACTACAAGTTTGACTTAAACCCCAGATAGCAAACTTTTGAAGCAAAGGGATCACATGTATGTAATTGAGCCACCATTGACCTAGGCTTAAATAGATATAGTCAACTAAATGATAGTTAATAAATAAGTGTATGAAAGTAAATTATATATGGAATACTTACTAGGTGCAAGTTTACTTCTTTGCCTAATAGCAGATGCAATTCCAAATTGCCCTCTTGTATGTGTATATGCAACCAACTCTTCTATCACTTTATCATTCGCATCCACATTAGCCACAAGCTGGTTAATGCATTCATAAAATACCGCCTTGATCTCCTTATTTCCCTATACCTCTGTTGTACTTTGCTTAAAATATAAGTCGGGATTGAGGTAAAATCCAGCTGAGCACATGCAAGAACATATTAATACTAATTTAACTGAAGGTATTAACTTCAGATCTAAATGCTTTATACCTGCATGCAAAGGATGATGGAGTTGGTCAGTCCATCTCTTGTCTATCATAGTCCACACCTTAGTAATCAATCTTTCATCCAAGCCAGTTAGGTCCTTCTTGATCTGCTCCTTTGCTCTATCTATAGCTTCATAAACGTACCTCATACATGGCTTCTCTTCAATTCAACCAACCTAACAACTTCCACTAGAGGTGCCAACACTTGACAAGAAAGACGGACATTGTCCCAAAACTCAGATTTAGCAACAATCCTCTCAACTCTTTGTCCACATGGCTTCTTTACAAAGTCGATCTTTCTCCATGCTTCAGAAACAAATAGAACTTCAAGGTGATGCCTATTCACACAGATGCTCTTCAAGGTGTAAAAGGATGTCGCAAGCCTTGTCACACATCCCTATGCAACTCCCTTCCACCCGTCAATTTCCTCATCGTGTTGAGAACCCTTCCGTGGTTGTAGATGTAAACGCCTACACTCCTCGCATCAGACAAAACACTTTTGATCTTTGTCATCTTCTCACCAACATCTTGCAACATCAAGTTCACACAATGTGTTGCACATGGAGTCCAAAACATCTTGGGATGTTGATCCTCAAATATTTTCCCGACAAGCTTGAAGTTTGAGCCATTATCGATAATAAACTATAAGAATATATTTATTTAATCTATATTAGTAAACAATCACAAACAAGTAACCAAATAGATAACAAAATTCACCCATATTTCTGGGTTACCTGTATGATGTTCTCATCTCCCACATCCTCTATAGCTTCATTCTTAATCCTCACGATGAGTTGTGCATCCTTGGCATGCTCCGATGCATCAATGGATTTAAGGAACACAGTTCCTTATGGACAATTCACCAAAAAGTTTATTAAGCATCGCCCCTTCCCATCTGTCCAAAAGTCACTCATTATGGAACATCGATATGTCTTTCAATGCACCCTAAAAGAATCCACAAACTGCTTCGTATCTGCTAACACTTCCTTCAATAAGGTTATCCGCATGTTGTGGTAACTCGGGACCGGCATGCCTAACATAAGTAAAATGAAAGGAAAGTGAGATCATAAACTTGTTCTTGGTTAGTTGGATGATGCAATTTAATTAATAAATAATAATTACATCTTCCATAATCTCCAATTGCGTGGACGACCACTTGGAAGCCTTCATCACGAAACACACTAAAAGGGTAGGTCAATCGCATATGCCCACTCCGCAATCCTTTTCCAAGCAATCTTTTTCAGCTTCTCCTTGTAAGAGTCATTCTTATCAATTCGTGTTTGCTCTATTTTCTTCAAATCAGTCTTGAACACAAAATCAAGAGGACCGCGAACTTCCCTAGATCGTACTCTCTTTTTACTCCCACGTTGAGCTATGATATCTTGTGTTGAAACAGGCGTAGAAGTACAACTGGCTACACCTTGTTGGTGTTCTTCTTCTTCTTCATATTGTCCTTCATCCACCTCATTTGGATTTCTTCGAAGAATTTCTAAATCTCGATTTTTGAGCCTTTTTCTGCTCATATTCATCCAAAGAAGCTCGAACTTGCTTTTGTATTTCCAAAGTCACATTAGGACAGCCATTGACATCGTCCTTCCTGTTAGCGAGATGACAGTTCACTCGATGAATCCCTTCACTCATCCTCTTGTTGCATAGTAAGCACCACACCAAGTTGCAATTGTTGGGATCTCTCCGCTCTACCCACTTCCAAGTCACATCCCTAGAAAAACTCTTCGAATCACATGTGGTCATATGCATAAAAGAAGCAACTTCTTCAGCCCCTCTCTCCGTCCCTAATCAATCAATGAACTAATCAAAATACTAAACAAAAACCAGCAATTATATATAACAAAAACCAGCAATTATATATGCATAAAACAAACCCAAATAGCATAAAAAATTAAAATTCACCAAATAAGCTTAGAGACAAGATAAATGGAGAAGTTACCATGAGCTTGTGCCATTTCTGACTTGGTTTGTGAGAGAGAAGAGATGATGACTACACTGCACGAAAATAAATGACAAGAAAGAATAAATAGATTAGCAAAAATCAATTCTATAATCAATGGGTACTATCAAATGCTAGCAGCCAATCATCTAATTCACAGATTCACCCCAAAAAAGATGCAAATTTCATAATCCTTTATCTCAGATATCCTAACTTCTACGTTAAGAAACAAACACAACCCAACTCTTTCTTATATCAACAATTCCAAACATTAGAACATGCAATTGTATTAACATTCGATGTTGTTAACAAGAATCCTTTGAACAGTCAGACGCAGAGTCATGAGCTCTAGCGTTCTCACATCCCATTCTACTCCTCAATCCTCATATAATTCATCAGTCCTCCGCCACCATCTGCCTCATCACTGCCAGCAGCCCCGCCTCCTCCCTCCCCCGAAACCAGCCACCTCGCCCATCCTCGCCGCCGTTCTCTCCGGGCATTCTCAGCGACAACGACGTCATCCTCTCCTCTCTTCATCATCCCTCCTACAAACCCTCTTACTACTAACCCTTGCACTCTCACTTTGATCAGAATCCAACTCACAATCTCGCTTGCTAGCGTCATGTGCATGTTGTTGACGTCTCAACGTAGAGTTCCAACGGTTCTTGACGGCGTTGTCGGTGCGTCTGTCCAGCAGCCTTGCGATCACTTGTTCCCGTACCCCGCGTGGACAGCTGTGATTATGGCATCTTCGACAGGGGTGAACGGGTGGTGGTGCATGGAGGGGCTAAAGAAAGCAACCGTGAACTTCACAAAATAGAGCGGAATAGATCGAACTTCAAGTACCTCGAGTCCTTCTATCGATCGGAATAAAGCGGCGATGTCTAGGGGAGCTGCAAACTTCACGAGAGGAGAGAACAAAGCGTCGAAGTGTTGGTTTTCTTTTAACACGAACGCAAAGCCAAATAAAATCATGATGGTCTGACTTCCGTCCTTTTGACTTTTTGACGCGGCCCGATTAAAAACATTAAAAAAGCAAATAAAGCCAGGTTTGGTCCGACTTTTTTACGAGATAAATCGGTCAAAAAAGTCGGACCAAGTCGACGCCTAGTCGGTGTCCGACTCACTTCCCGACTTTTGAAAATTTTTCAAGTCGGTCATCCACCGACTCTCAACTAGTCGGTGACTAGTCGACGACTAGTCAACGCCTCGATAGCATAGCTGATGGATGAGTTCATTTCACGAGATATTCTTAATAATCGAATTAGATAAACACCTTTTTATATGTTATATGTTTTGAATATATCTATGATACTATTTTGTTGATATTATCAATATATAATTAAAGCACTCTTGATGTTTAATTTTTTTTGCTTTAATTTTTAAAAAAATTCCCGATCATTTTTATTTTCGTCCAGGGTAAAAACATTCTGGTTACGCCATTGTTTATATGCATTAGAAACCAGATAAACTGCATCTTAATGCACTAACACCCACCCCCTAATCAACTTAATTATGCCAAGAGAGCCTATCTTTATGAGGATTATATGTATCATGTAATCCAACCATCATAGGACGGTTATATATTAACTTTTTTAACCCCAGCTTGACTTGTTTGCTTCACCACACAGCTTACATCGTAAGAAAGTTCACCTTCCAGGCAAATGAAACCCTCTAATGTTAACTATTTACAATAATATTAAGAAAATATGTTCATAATAAGATTCCCCCAACACAAATATCAGTCAAAATTGTTAATTTCTACTATTAGAATGGAAGAGTTAGGGTTATTCGATTTCTGTTTGAAGTGTGCCTCACGTTCATCTCATGGCCTCAACAGTTAAAATGATACCAAGGTTCAAACAAAAAACCGAGTTTCCACCGAAATTGCTTGATTACGTTGTTTTGAGGAGTACGAGTCACATTAATTTAGTTATTTAAAGGGATTGGAGAGCATAATTTGATTAAACCGATATCTGGGAAATTTCTTGCACATACAATCCACGTGCCAAAAATCTAATAACAACAATCTATCTATTAAAACACAACTATTTTTGAATTCTATGGCTGACTAAGCCAAGCTGACTATGACAAACAGGTTGATAGAAAAACGGCTTGAGTTTAATCTTGAGGATTGAATGGTTGAGATGAGATTTTGTGAAAAATTTTGGAGGAAAAAACATTTCTTGGGAAAAGAAAGTTTCTGGGAAAATGAAATTTTACGGGGAATAAAAGTTTCTGGGGAATAGGAGAGTGCATGCAATTAATGCATTTGGGAAAAAAAACTTTAACTTGCACTTAATGCTGCAGATCGAATGCTGCTGCAGATCGAATGATCTCTCCCTCAACCCAGGGCCCACCGTCTCTTAGACGCATGGGACAACAAGATGAGAATAATTTCCTGCGCCGAAGGCGCCTGCTAAATTTTTTAACGCGAATATGTTGTTCCGCTTCGAAGGCGCCCTCGTCGAATTTATTGTTCTACGTCGAATTTATTGTTCCGCGCCAAAGACGCCTGCGCCGAATTTGTTGCTCTGTACCGAAGGCGCCAGTGCCGCTAAATATTTTTACACTAATTTGTTGTTCCACGCAATTTTGGCTGTAAAAATAATTTTTTGAGAACAAACATTTTGCGGTGGAAAATCTTAAAAGAACCGTGTCCATGACTAGTACAATTACAAATTAATAAGCAACCCCATATTTATTAGCATGGCACGAATCTAAAGTGCGAGAAGGAAATTAGAGTTTCCGCCATGGGCGAGACTCTGACCTGATTCCGCTCGGGAACATCGACGACGCGCTCGCGGGCGAAGATCCCGCGAACGGCGGGGCGGTGGATCGATCTGAACCGTTGCTTGCACATCGGGCACCGGGTCTCGACCTTGGCCCACTCCATGATGCAGATGAAGCAAAAGTGGTGGTCGCAGCTGTCGATCTGGCCGCGTATCGACTGGCCGACGTCGGAGAGGCAGACGCCGCAGGTCATCTCCGCCGTCGGATCGGATCTGCTCGGCGACGGACGAGGCCGATCTTCTTCTTCTTCTTCTTCCATGATTTCTTTGCCTTTTGTTCTCTGTCGCTTAATGGATGAGGGGAGCTCGGACGAGGAATCCATTGTTTCGTGCGAAGTAACGGGTAGTCTGTTAAAATAAGGTAATTGCTCCATACACCGAATATTCGGTGTATGGAGATGACAATGGTCCAAAAATTGCAAAAAAAAAATTAATCTATGGGTCACTTCCCTCTTTCTCTCTCACAAATTCTTTGCACTTTTGGGAAACTGTCACCTCCCCGCACCGAACGGGGAGGTGTATTTAGTCGTTCTCTAAAATAAACGGGAGTTGCTTTTTGCCATGACTAGTATCGAAAATGACTTTTTGGAAAACTATTCTAAGAGTGGGCAAGATATCGTTTCCGTATCCAAACCCAGTTTCGGACCCGAATCCGATTTCAAATTGTCTGGATATTCGGACCATTTGGAATCGGATTCGGTTTCAAAATTCTGAACTGATTTGAATCGGAATCAAAATGCGGAATAGGAGTCTGGTTAAACTGTAATACCCTACGTAGCTACTGCACAAGTACTAGAGAGGGGGTGAATAGTACTTTAAAATAATTAAGAAGATAATTCCTAATTATCTTGCAAACTCAACCAACAATGCAGAAATGTAAATATTGACAACAAAGAAATGCAATCGCAAACAGACGATATAATGGGTTCGGATTCACCCAAGTCTCCCCGACTTGTTCCCGGTGATCCTACGTCCCAAACACCCGGATCCCCTCCGGATACTTGAGTTAGAAACCTCTAACTCAAATTTGCACTATGAAATACTTGTAGAAAACCTCTACAAGATCAAATCATACACAAATGAAATTGTGACTCCCACAAACCGGGATCACAAACAAACTCTCACAACCGAGAGTAAAACACTTGTAATATCAAAGTAAATGAAATACGAAATGCTTACCAACAAAATCCTATGCCTTGAGTAAACTTACGATTTAGGGCAAAGAGAATTTTGGGGAAGATGAAGGCACCAAACCATAGCTCCAAGATGTTGACCAGCAATGGAGGCATAGGAAGATGTTGGTGACCTTGGATCAAACTCTTGGCTTGAATGGCTCACAATCAATGTGAATTTCTCTTTGGAAATAAGAGTGAGAGGAGATTCTTGAGAAATGAATGAGCATGGAAATGAGAATTAATGCTTCTCTTTGATTCTCTAAACTTCAATAAATATCAGCCTTTTTTGCTATGAAAGCAGCCCTTCAAGTATATATAGGATAGATGAAAGAGATAGCAAAATTTGTGTCATTTAATGCTCCAACGGCTCTATTCTGAAGCAGACTAGTCGGTCAAAGAAGGACCACTGACCGACTAGTTTCACAACTAGTTGGTCGATGATTCAACATGAACCGACTAACTGAAGAACAACCAAAAGGTGAAGTTCAGAAGATAGAGAACCAGTCGGTCTAAGAAGACTTGCCAACCGACTAGTTTCACAACTACTCGGTCGGTGAGTGTTCTTTGACCGACTAACAGATGAAATCAAAGAGGCTGAATCAAAAGACAGCTAGTCAGTTTAAGAGCAACTTCCAACCGACTAGTTTCTCAACTAGTCGGTCGGTCGTTGTGCTTTGACCGACTAACAGTAAACAGTAAGTTAGGCTGAACAGTGGAAGCTCAACTAGTCGGTCTAAGAAGGATTCCTAACCGACTAGTTTCACAATTAGTCGGTCGGTGAACCTTCTTGGACCGACTAACTGTAAACAGTAAGTGAGCTGAAAATGAACAAGGCATTCTAGTCGGTTCAAGAAGCATTGCCGACCGACTAGATTACCATCTAGTCGGTTGGTTCTTCTTCTTGAACCAACTAACATGCACAAGAAGCCGCGATAAGAAGCGTTACGCTTCGGGAAAGTTTCTATGGGCTTCTAATAAGATCCTAGCTCTAATGATATGAGCGTTATGAAGATTAAAACGTAAGACCTACTCAAGGCTTAACATTCTACGAAAAGAAGCTAGAAGACTATAAATAAAACTTGACGAACCGTCTTCAAACGCTTCAATCCGAATCTCTTGACTTCAATAATGGTCCTTGAGCTTCAACGAAGCTTCAAGCACACGATCACGCGCTTTGAGAAGTCTCGAGACGTCGCTTTTGATGTTCATAGAATTTTGGCAACGATCTCCATAACTGCGCTCACAAAGAGTTAGTTCACGATATTTATGTTTGTTCATCATCAAAACCAAAACCGGGGAGTCAATACTCAACATTCCCCCCCTTTTTGGTGATGACAAACCAACATAAATAATAATCAAAAATAATGAATCAAAAGAAATTTACTTACTCCCCCTGCATTGATGACACGTTATTTCCAAATTAAATAATAATCATACGCATCAAGCAGACGAGGAAAAGTATAAAATGAGAATTCAATTATTGAAATTTAGGATTTGAAATCCATTTTTATATCTTAACTCCCCCTGAATCTAACATATCAAATTAGATTCACGGTAAATTGCTTTTAAATTATCATTAGCACATCGTCATTATTAATTCTCTCCCCCTTTGGCATAAGCAAAAAGTGCGGGATGAGATCAACGACAACAACAATGGCTACAAATAAAAGTACGGGAGTTGAAGAATACGACCACGGTCCAAATGACACCAAAGGAAAATACGAAGTAAATCAAAGCGTGCCAACGAGACCATAATCGATAATCGAAAAATAAAATCATCAAAACTCAAATCAATTTCACGTATTGAGTTATGGAACATACTCTCCAATATCAACATTCTTGATGAATTAAGTGCATGGAAAACAATTCTATGTTTTCAGAGAAATAATTTCTATTAAATCAATTGTAATCGTCGAGCGAAGAATTCAACATCAGAGACAAATAATATAATGTGCACAAAGAATAAATGGCAACAAGATGTATATGTATACATGTATATGTATATATGTATATGTATATATATATATATATATGTATATATGTATATATATATGTATATATATAAAAGAACATGGTACAACAAAATGTATACATCTGCCAACATACAAAATAACGATGGAATGATCGGAGCACATCATACAACATATATCTCACAGACATCAAAATGATCATACAACAGAAGTGTAGCATCAAAACATCAAAAATACATCAAAACTCATAACCACTCAAACTATCATACCCCACACTCTCACTACAAGATATGTCTTCCAATGTGCATAGGGAGAGTCCTCGAACGCAAGCTCAGGAGGTTGAGGCAGGGTCAGCAGCAGCAGCAGGCTCTGCAGAAGGAGTGGTGGTCACTGGGTCAGCAGGAGTGTCCACAGATGGGAGTCGCAACGGGAGTGGTCTCGGGAGCACCAGACGAAGTATCCACCGAAGGAATGGTGGCAGCAGGTGTGCTCTCGGGAGCACCGGCAGAAGTAGCAGCGCAGCAGACATACCCTCTGGGGCACGAGCAGCAGATCCAACAAGCTCCTGGAGCTCATCCTCATCCATCTCCTCATCGTCAGAAACAGACGGAGGAATCTCAATGCCCAAGTGTGAGCAGATGCGAGCTAGCATCACTGCAGAATGAGAGACACGAGACTCCACACGGCTCAGAGAGACGGCAAGCTCAGCGAGAGTAGGAGTAGGAGGAGGAGAAGAAGCTGAAGGAGTCGTCCTCTGAACATGACGAAGCGCTGCAAGAGACTTCTTGACGGCCGTCGCATTCAGGGAAGGACCAAGAGGACGCTCATCATCGGGAGGGAGAGGGACCTTGAAGTGACGGAAAACAAGGGTCAAAAGGCAAGGGTATGGGATGCGAGCTGATTTTTTGGACTTTCGGATACATTCGAAAGAGTCCATCTTATAAAGAAGAATCCTAGCCCAATTGATCTCGCTCCCCATGAAGAGAGCGTAGATCAGCTTAAGGAATGGCTGGGAGGGCAAGCTCGATGAGCCGTACTTCGGAAGGAGGCACGACTTCAGGATAAGATTTAAGACCCATGCGTTTGGCTTGAAAGATTTTGAAGGGACGCCAATCATGGCGGGAGGGATCACATGGAACATTTCGGCGAGCATGGCCTGGTCAAGATCAGAAATATCATCAACGGAGATATCGGATGGAAGAAGGCCAGAAGAGGAGATACCTATCAAATCCCCTAAGATTTCTGCCGTGAGGACAATCGGTGTCCCCAAGACAGTCGTCTCAATGGAATGGGTCTCGTCATACTGACCCCGGACACGATTCGAATAGAATAGCTTGACAAGATGGGGGTACGGGTGAGGGTTTGCATTAGGGTCATGGCAAAGATAATCTATGAGGCCGCTATGGGAAAGAAGATCGGTGAGATGTGGAAAATCGGAGAACTGAACGAAGTGCTCCAATAGCAATGGACAGTGCTCAATACGGTTGTAAGCCGCGAGACACAACGGGTCATCGCGACACAACGATATATCTACACCGCCCACTGGCATGTGAGCCTTCCCCCTAGACGGACGAGTGCTAGAACGAGGAGGAGGAGTAGGATCCCTAGCGGTATGCTCGGACTCCGGAATATACTCAGCGTCGAGTCAAAAGCGGGAGGAGTGGGAGCACGAAAAGAGGCGGGAGACACAGTCTGCTTCCTAGGCTTGGGTTGAGATCTAGGCTTAGCGGTCGCCGTCCTCTTCTTCTTAAGAGGAGGCGAAGAAGACGATGGATGGGTCGATTTGGCTCGGCGTTTGGGTTGAGGGGGGTCCGTAGACGGAGACTCTACGGTCATGTGAGACGGACTCGAGGGTCGGATGGGGATACGTGTCTTCGCCATACTCGAGACGAGACAACGATCAAACAAACTAGAGCTCGAAATCTAGGTCGGAAGAACAAACCTAGAACAAACCCTAAACCAAACGAAAATCGAAGAAACCTAACCCTAGAAGCTGAGAGTGAGAGATACCTAGGTGGAGGAGAGGGATCGACGCCCGGAGATGGTCAGAAAACGGCAGTCGGACGGCGGAGGAGCGGAGGAAGTCGAGGGGTTTTGGGCTGAGAAAGTTTTTCGCACCGACTAGAAAGAAAACTAGTCGGTGCGGAGAGGTTTAAAAACGATCGGAATGTCAAAAGACGCAACAGCCCCTGTGCAATTAGTCAGTCACAGTTCAAGCACTGACCGATTAGATGACGATCTAGTCGGTCGGCCAATGAGCTTGAACCGACTAAGTGCAAACAGTAACTGAAGCCAAAATTAGGGCTTGAGTTAGTCGGTCTAAGTTCATTCACTGACCGACTAGAACTGAATCTAGTCGGTCGGCCAATGAACTAGAATCGACTAAGAGAGTCCAAAAATTTGAAATGTCGAAATTTTGAGTTCTCTCCTACGCGCACTTGGACGAAACATCGAAATACTCTCATATATCATTATACTACCCCATAAAACATCGAAAATCTTAAATACAACGTTCATGAATATTTCAAGCATAAATTCCGAAAATTCAACCAAAAATCCAGAAAATTTCAACACATCTAGCATGAGCAAATATAACTAAAGTTGTTAGCATGCAAGATTATTGAACAAAATATGAATCCTAAATCTCGGATTCACCCATAATCCCCAATTCTCGACGTAACCGCACAAAGGAGTCTTCCTTGAGCGGTTTCGTGAAAATATCGGCGATTTGCTTCTGGGTTTCAATGTACATTAAAATGATGTCCTTTTTAGCAACATGATCATCTAAGAAATGGTGACGGACATCTATGTGTTTAGAACGGGAATAGTGTACTGGATTCTTAGAGAGACAAATTGCAGTTTGGTTGTCCACCATGATAGGGCAAGTATCACAGTTTATGCCAAAGTCTTTAAGAGTGTGTCTCATCCAAAGAACCTGAGCACACGCAGCACCGACGGCAATATATTCCACCTCGGTGGTTGAAAGTGATACAGAATTCTGCTTCTTGGAAAACCAAGAGACAAGAGAATTTCCTATAAAATGGCAAGTGCCACTAGTACTTTTCCAGTCGGATTTGCATCCCGCACAATCTGCTTCACTATATGAGATTAACTCATATGTGCTAGACTTTGGATAAAGTAATCCGAAGTCAAGTGTGTAACTTAAATAACAGAAAATACGTTTTACCGCTACTAAGTGAGATTCCTTAGGTTGAGACTGATAACGAGCATATACACATACGGCAAACATAATATCGGGCCTACTAGCAGTAAGATATAATAAACTGCCTATCATACCTAGATATAGACGAATGTCTATATCTTTGCCGCCCGTATCTTTATCAAGATGTGTAGTAGTGCTCATTGGAGTCTTCTTGCCTGAGGCATTCTCCATTCCAAAATGCTTTAGCAACTCCACCGTGTACTTGGTTTGGTGGATGAAGATTGCATCATTCATTTGGCGAATTTGGAGACCTAAGAAATATTTGAGCTCACCCATGTGGCTCATCTCAAATTGATCCTTCATAACATTAGAAAACTCTTCGCAAAGGGTGAAGTTAGTAGCACCGAAAATGATATCATTAACATAAATTTGAACTAAAATAATATCATTATTCGAATACTTAACAAATAATGTAGAATCAACTTCTCCCATTTTAAAACCTAAATCCAAAAGAAAGTTCTTTAGGCGGTCATACCAAGCTCGAGGAGCTTGTCTCAAACTGTAAAGTGCTTTCTTAAGTTTGAAAACATGATTTGAAAATTTTTCATTTATAAAACCCGGAGGTTGAGAAACATAAACTTCCTCAACAACATCTCCGTTTAAAAACGCACTTTTTACATCCATTTGAAAGAGTTTAAAATCTTTATGGCATGCAAAAGATAACAATAATCTAATAGATTCTAATCTAGCTACCGGAGCAAAGGATTCTTCGAAATCAATACCTTCCTCTTGTCGGTAGCCTTGAGCTACTAACCGAGCTTTGTTCCGGACGACGATTCGGTCTTGTTCTTGAAAATCCACTTCGTTCCTATAACGGTGTGGTTCTTCGAAGGCAATGGAACAAGCTCCCAAACTTCATTCCTCTCAAATTGAATGAGTTCTTCCTCCATGGTAAGGATCCAAGCACTATCTTCGCATGCTTCGTTAATATCCTTTGGCTCTATTGAGGAGGCAAAGGCACAATGAGCGAAGTAGTTGACTTGAGATCTCGTCTTGACACTATCATGGATATTACCAATGACTTGCTCATGAGGATGGTCACAAACTGTATAAAGCCGTTTGGGAATTCCCTGATCACTAGGAACATTCTCAAAAGATTCATTAGTAGGGTTAGTATCAATAGAATCAATAGAATTAGAATTACCAATAGAATCACATAAGACATCCATGGAGTCATCATCATTAGTAATTCTAGCCGGGACAAAACCTTCATTAAATGAAACATGAAGTGATTCCTCAATCGTTAAGGTTCGTTTATTGTATATCCGGTAGGCTTTGCTACGGGAGGAATATCCAACAAATATCCCCTCATCGGATCTTGGATCAAATTTGTCCAAACTACCATACGTGTTTTTAATAAAACATTTTGCACCGAAAACTCGAAAATGTTTAACTTGATACAATCTACCACACAACAATTCATAACAAGTTTGTTTGGTGCCGGGCCTCAAAAGTATCCTATTAAACACATAGCAAGCGGTATGTACCGCTTCCGCCCAAAATTGATGGCCAAGTTGGCTATCATCAAGCATAGTGCGAGCACATTCCACTAGCGTCATATTCTTCCTCTCAACAACACCATTTTGAGGAGGTGCGCGAGGGAAAGAGAAGGTGTGAGTAATACCAACTTCATCACAAAAATTTGAGAAAGACTCATTCTCAAATTCCCCTCCATGATCACTACGAATAGTGACAATGGTTGTTCCAATGAGATTTTGTACTTTCTTAACAAATATTGTGAAGTTTTCAAAAGCATCATTTTTATTACTTAAGGAAAATACCCAAGTAAATCTAGAAAAGTCATCAACGATGACAAGTCCATATCGTGCATTTCCTAATGAAGCAATTCTAGTTGGCCCAAAAAGATCTAGATGTAAAAGCTCTAGAGGCCGCTTAGATGAAATGCTTTTCTTAGGTTTAAAAGACGATTTAGGAAGCTTGCCACGTTGAAACGAGTCACAAAAGCTTTTCTTTTGAAAGACAAGCTTAGGGAAGCCTCTAATAGAATTTAACTTGGAAAGTTTAAAGAGTGTTCCAAAGTTCACATGACCAAAACGTCGATGCCATAAGTGTTGTTCACTTGTGTTAGCAATGAGACATTGTTCATGTGATTTTGGAAGATCTAATATATAAATATCCTTATGGCGTGTGCCGGAAAATAACAAATCATTATTATCTTTTCTTAAAATATGGCACATTCCTTTCGCAAAGCTAACTTTGTAACCTTTGTTACAAAGTTGGCTTATTGAAATAAGATTTTGGTTTAATCCTTTAACAAGGTAAACATCACTTATTAGTGGTTTAGAAGGATTACCAACTTTACCAATACCTATGATGGTTCCGCTCTCGTTGCCTCCAAAGACGACTCGGTTTCCATTTGCAATGGGCACCACTCCGGAGAGCAATTGAGCATCACCCGTCATGTGTTTTAAACACCCGCTATCGAGTATCCTATTATTCTTGGAGCTAAATTTGGATTTGTTGCTCCGTTTCTTTTTCTTGAGTACCTAAAGATAAACATATCATTCCATGGTACCCAAGGTCATTGGGTCCTAAAAGATTAGACCTTTGGAAGCCAAGTCCAATTGGACTTAGACTTCCCAATGAAATCATCATTATGCACGACATTCATAAAATAAGAATTCATATAAGCTTGTTTTTCATGCATGCTTGTGTTCTTCGGGCTCCAAAAAGTGAAGATTTTGGGAGCCTTATTGTAACGACTGGTTTTCATGTATTTGGATTATTTATATTATATATATATATGTTTTGGTGGATTTCCTCCTCTTGTGTGGTTTTCGTCTCCGTAGCTTTCATTTTCATTCGTTTCGTCGTGATTTTCTAGCTTCTTCCGTTGATCGTCGATTTCAGAGTAAGTCATTCGTGACGGGCTCCATATCGGTCATATCTTATTGTTAGATCAAGCCTAGGAGTCTTAGGAATCGATCCCGGAGCTTCGCGCTCCATTTCGGAACTTTTTGTGCACGTTAGCCGGTACAAGAAGGGGAACCGACCGACTAGATGACGATTTAGTCGGTCGGCAAACCTTCACGGACCGACTATTGGGCCTTGTAAATTGTACATGAGTTACTGTTTATTTTTAGTCGGTCTAAGAACGATCATCGACCGACTAGATGTGAAACTAGTCGGTCAGAACTTGCTCTCAGACCGACTAGTTTCTGCCAGTAGATTTCACCTAAGTTACTGTTTATCGTTAGTCGGTACATGAACACTCACCGACCGACTAGATTGCAAACTAGTCGGTCGACGGGCCTTCACAGACCGACTAATTCATTACCCAGATTTTTCCTTACTTTCGCTGTTTGGTGTTAGTCGGTCACAGTTAATCGACCGACCGACTAGTTGCTAAACTAGTCGGTCAGCCACTCTTTTTTGACCGACTAATGACCCCAGAAACCCTAATTTTTGGGCAGCCGTCGGCTGTGCCTATTTAAACCCCCTCAAACGTTTTCTTTTCTTCTTTCATTTCTCCTGAGCCTCCTTCTTCCCCAAATCACTCTCCAACATTTCCCCAAGCCATTCCTTCCTCCCTTGGAGTTTCCCTCTCCATTTTGGTCTACCACCATGCCCTAGGCCATCTCCAACCCCCAAAAATCCCCAAAACCCCATTTCTCCAGATTTTCCCCAATCATTCTAGATCTGAACCCTAGGTTCCCCGGATCATTTCTTCCGTCGTCGTGCTTGCTCGGCATCGTTCTTCCGCTAACGATTCGGTAATAAATCGATCTCTTAATGTTTTCATAACACATTTGTGTTTTTGTGAAACCCTAATAAAACTAGGTTGGATGTTGTTCTAATGTTGTTTTGCCATGGTAGCGATCTCATCTCCGTAGTTAGCATTTGTGTGACGGCCTCGTTGATCGTCATCCTCGGTGCTAGGCAAGTGAAACTTGTCACTTAGGGTTTTGGGCCATGTCTTAGGCCATTTGCTTGTTGTAGGCGTAAAAGAGACTAGGAGACGAAATGATACTCGCCTAGGCGCAAATTTAGGAACTAGCTTGACAACGAAGCTAGATCCGACATTTATCATGTTGCACATCTACCATGTCATGTTTAATTTCCATTAACGGTACGCAAATTAATTGTCATGTCATTGCATTCTTTAATCGTTCCCGTGATTGCGTAGCTCCGCTACACCTTGCGAAATGATTGAGGCTAGGTGCACCCCTATGCCAAATGAAATACGCTCCTGGTTGTGATCTAGGAAACGAGCTCTTGTGCAGGGCAACCCTGGCTCATTTACTGAGCTCATGTACAGGGACCTTGGCTCGTTTACATGTGGGTTTTTGGGGTAAGAGTTAAGCGGCCATTCAACTGGGAGTCTGCCCGATCAGCAACTGCAGGTGTAAGGCGTAAACTCTGGGTTCTGGGGTAGTGTTAAGCGGCCAATCAGTGTGAATGTCAAACCGTTCAGCTGTAAGGCGTAAACATCTACAAATAACTTGAAACGTGACTAGTGAAAAGATTGAGATTGTTAGTAGCTTGGCTACTCTTGACATGCCCTGATAAATTGTTCTCTTGCACTTATTGTTTCACCATGTCTTACTTGTGCACTCATACCATAACTGCCATGTCATGCATACTATAACTGCTAGGTTGTTAGTTTGCCTTACTTTTAGTTTCCTTGCCCAAGTCTTTTAGACTTGCTGACATGTGCCCCTTTACTCTTTTGGGTGACACATGTTAGATTCTGAGCCTGAGTACATTGTTGAGGACGAGGTGTTTGCTGACGCCGAGCCCGAGCCGGTGTTTGGCGAGGAGTACGTGGACACTAGGGACAAGTCCTAGTGTCTTCGTTGGGCTTTCCCCTTTTGTTTTAGACTATTTTGTTGTCGGTGCGTAGCACCTATACTTTGTTATGTTGTCCCTTTTGTTGGCCTTGTTCTGGGCCTTTAGACTCTTTCTTTTAGCCTGGTGGATTTTCTGGATGTTGAACTTAATCTTAATGTTGGACAAATTCTGAGATTTGAGATTTTATTTCTGTCTCTCCTTATGTTATTATTGTTGTTCCGTTTGTGGTTACAGGGACCTGCTTATGTTTTATTGACGCTTATCGGGTTTGGGGCTTCACAGCTCCACTCTCGTGCGGACCTTTTCACGTCTCGCCTCCATTTTAGGGAAGCGGGGCGTGACAGGTTTTGTTGGTGGCCCATGCAGGTCCTTCTGTAACTGCGATTATCGGAATAACGATAATGATAGTAGAATTTCCAATGAACTAAGTTCGACATCCGAGTCATAAGCTATGAGTCTAATCTGCTTCCTTTTCTGTGTCATTAGATGGCATGAAGGCGATTCACCCGTGGTGGAGGTAGTGGTGCGCCCCCTTATGACGAGGAGCCTGAGCGGGAACCCACCAATGGAGAGATGATGCGGATGATGCTTCAGATGATGCAGGTGCAGCAGGGCGTGCTCCTGCAAGTCCAGAATGCTCCATTTGTTCGAGCTGGTCGGGCAATCCAGGATGCCCCTCGCTCCGAGCCGGGAGCAAAGCAATTTCGGGAGCTGGGTCCCGCATATTTTGATGGGTTTGAGGGTCCTCTGGCTGCCGATGAGTGGATTCGGAACATTGAGGATAACTTGAAGATGGCCAAGATCACCCCGGCTGGATGGGTTGATTTGGCGAAGAGGCAACTCAAGGATAATGCTCGGAACTGGTGGGATGCGGAAGAGAAGATGCTGGTGGAGCCGATAGCTTGGGCTACCTTTAAGTCCAGGTTTGATGAGGAGTTCTTTCCGAAGGCTGCTAGGAAGGAGATGCTGCAGCGCTTTATTGATCTGAAGCAAGGGAGCTTGACGGTGGACCTGTACCACCAAGAGTTCACTAGGCTGAGTCGGTTCGCACCGAAGATGGTGCAGGATGCTGATGAGAGGGCTCAGAGGTTCCTGTAGGGGCTTGCTTTGGAGCTTCAGAGTTTTGTGTCTTCCTCTGATCTGGACTCTTATCAGAAGGTTCTGGTCGCTGCAAGGAGGCAGGAGCTGAACCTGAGTCAGAGGAGAGGACATGTTTCTGGTGCTGGGAAGAGGCCTATGGAGCAGGCCAGAGCGGTGGTTAGGCCTGGTTTCAAGCCTAATCATCCGGTGCAGTTCAAGAGGCCAGGAGGGCCTATTCAGAAGACTTGCCATTTCTGCGGCAAGCTTGGCCACATCAAGGATCAGTGTAGGAAGTTTCTGGGCTAGTGTTTGGTTTGTGGTGATGCTTATCATGTCGCGAAGGATTGTCAGCATGCGAATCAGTTGCGGAGGGCACCTGTTGCAGCTCAGCCGTTGCAGCAGAGAGCGTCCGTTCCTGCCGGTCGTGGAGCAGCTCTCGTCCCTCAGAGGCAAGCCTTTCAGCAGGCTTTTCCGCCGAGGAGGCAGGCTTTTCTGATGACTGCTGTGGAGAGCGAGGCTGTGGATGAGGTTATCGCAGGTAATCCTAATTCTAGCTGTACCTTTCTTATTTGGTTTTGATTGTTGGATTATGTTGTTTTCTTGAACATGATTGTTTGCTAGACTAGGGTTTGATGTTAATTGCTTGTTAGGTGTGGTTTTGGTGTGCACATTTCCTGCACGAGTTCTCTTTCACTCAGGTGCATCGATGTGCATTATTTCTCGGAGCTTCGTGGAGAAGCATTCCTTGTCGACGTCACCTCTTTCCTAGAGTTGGAATATCGTTACAGGGAATGGCGTGGTCTCGGTGCATCTTGGTTGCGATTCTTGCTCGTTGGTGGTTTGTGGACATGAGCTTTACGCTGACTTCATTGTCCACGACATCATCAACTATGATGCAGTTCTTGGGATGGACTGACTTGCGAGCTTCTATGCTACGATCGACTGTCGGAGGAAGAAGGTGGTGTTCGAGATTCCCGGACATCCAATATTTGAGTTCAGCCGAGGTAGCAGCTCGCTTGGTCCTGTCAGGTTTCGGGCCAGGCCGGTGGAGGTTGTGGCTATGCAGATGGAGCTGGAGAGGCCAGCGGTTGTGCAGGACTTTGATGACGTCTTCCCCGAGGAGATGTTTGGTTTGCCACCTGATCGAGCTCTAGAATTTTCTATTGATCTTATTCCGGGAGCGCAGCCGATTTCGAAGGCGCCTTATCGTATGGCACCCGCTGAGTTGGAGGAGTTGCGGAAGCAGCTGGATGAGCTTTTGCAGAAGTGTTATATCAACCCTAGTGTGTCTCCGTGGGGAGCACCGATGCTGCTGGTGAAGAAGAAGGATGGTTCGCGTCGCATGTGCGTGGACTATTGGGAGTTGAATGCGGTGACCATCAAGAATAAATACCCGTTGCCTCGCATCGATGATATTTTTGATCAGCTTGGAGGTTCGAGGGTGTTTTCTAAGTTAGATTTGAGGAGTGGTTATCATCAGCTGAAGGTGAAGAAGGAAGATGTTCTAAAGACAGCGTTCAGGACGAAGTATGGACACTACGAATTTGTGGTTATGCCTTTCGGTGTAACCAATGCACCCGCAGTTTTCATGAATCTGATGAACATGATTTTCTACGACTTTTTGGATAAGTTTGTCGTTATCTTTATTGACGACATTCTGATATATTCAAAGTCGGAGGAAGAGCATGCCTCGCACTTGAGGGCGGTGTTGGAGATTTTGAGGAAGCATCGGCTGTATGCTAAGTTTTCGAAGTGCGAGTTTTGGCTGGACAGAGTTGCTTTTCTCGGGCATGTGGTGACTGGAGATGGTATTTCAGTGGATCCCGAGAAGATCAGGGCCATCAGAGAGTGGCCTGTTCCGCAGTCAGCGTCTGGGATCCGGAGTTTCCTTGGGCTTGCTGGTTACTATCGGCGCTTCATTAAGGACTTTTCCCGTATTGCTGAGCCGATGACCAGATTGACGCGGAAGGATGTGCCTTTTGTTTGGTCGGGTGATTGTGAGAATGCTTTTGGTGTTCTGAGGGAGAGATTGACGACTGCCCCTATTCTTGTTGTGCCTGATCGCAGCGGTGGATTTGAGATCTTTTGCGATGCTTCTGGCAAGGGTCTCGGTTGTGTGTTGCATCAGCATGGACATGTAGTGGCTTATGCATCGTCAGCTCAAGACTCATGAGAAGAATTACCCGACGCATGATTTGGAGTTGGCTGCTGTCGTATTTGCGCTCAAGATTTGGAGGCACTTCTTGCTGAGTGAGAAAGTGAAGATTTTCACCGATCACAAAAGCTTGAAGTATTTTCACTCAGAAGGAGCTCAACATGCGACATCGTCGATGGTTGGAGCTCATGGCGGATTATGAGATTGATTTGCGGTATCACCCTGGCAAGGTGAATGTGGTTCCTGATGCGCTGAGTAGGCTTCCAGCGGTGATGATTTTGACCTCGCGGTGGAGATTGCAGCAGGATTTTTGCGAGTCTGGTGTTGAGATTGTTCTTCCTGGAGAGGCTTCTTCGTTGATGTGTATGCAGATACAGTCGACGATCGTGGATCGGATCAAGGCTGGCCAGGCTGAGGATCCGAAGCTGGTGAAGATTCGGGAGCAGGTGGAAGCCGTTCTGCGGACTGAATTTTTGATTCATGAGGATGGCTCGTTGAGGTTTGGAGCTAGGTTGTGTGTGCCAGCTGGGGATATTAGAGAGGAGTTGATGGTGGAGGCACACAGTTCGCCGTATTCTGTGCATCCTGGTGGGACCAAGATGTACCAGGATCTTCGTCTGAACTATTGGTGGCATGGTATGAAGAGGAGCATGGCTCGGAGTGTAGCCAAGTGCTTGGTTTGCCAGCAAGTGAAGGCGGAGCATCAGCGTACGGCAGGGTTGCTACAACCGCTTCCGATTCCGGAGTGGAAATGGCAACACATCACTATGGATTTCGTGACTGGACTACCTCGGAGTCCGAAGCAGAATAACGCGATTTGGGTGATCATAGATCGATTGACCAAATCCGCGCACTTTATTCCATTCCGAGTGGGACAGTCCACTGAGGTGCTAGCGAGGAAATATATGGAGGGAAATTCTTTTGCTCTCCGTTTTATTTCCTTTTCCTAGTTTAGATAGTGATGTAACGTGAATCGTGCAGGAGATCATACGACTTCACAGAGTCCCTGTGAGCATCGTGTCGGACAGAGACACGAGGTTCACATCTCAGTTCTGGCAGAGTTTGCAGAAGAGTTTGGGTACGCGTCTGAGTTTCAGCACGGCGTACCATCTGCAGACGGATGGCCAGTCCGAGAGGACGATTCAGATCTTGGAGGACATGCTGAGGGCGTGCATGTTGGATTTCAAGGGTTCGTGGGAGGACCATCTACATCTGGTAGAGTTCTCTTACAACAACAGCTTCCAGGCGAGTATTGGCATGGCGCCTTTCGCCGCTCTTTATGGGAGGAAATGTCGATCGCCATTGAGTTGGGATGACGTTGGTGACCGGGAGCTGTTGGGACCTGAGATGATCGTGGAGGCTGTGGATGTTGTCAGGAACATTCGGGAGAGGTTGAGGATTGCTCAGGACCGTTTTAAGCATTGGGCGGATGCTAAACGCCGTCCTTTGGAGTTTCAGCCGGGCGACCATGTGTTCTGAGGATTTCCCCGAATCGTGGTGTGATTCGCTTTGGGAAGCGAGGGAAGTTGAGCCCGTGATACATTGGACCATTTGACATTCTGGAGAGAGTTGGCGAGGTAGCCTACCGCTTGGCCTTACCGCCATCTTTGGAGGGAGTTCACGATGTTTTCCATGTGTCGCAGCTTCGTCGATACATTAGCGACACATCTCATGCTGTGGATTTCTCGGAGATTACCGTTCGCCCTGATATGACGTATGACCAGCAACCAGTGCAGATTCTGGACAGGCGTCAGAAGTCACTTCGAAACAAGGTTGTCAATCTTGTGAGGGTGATGTGGCGACACGGCTCGCCAGGGGAGTCTACTTGGGAGAATGAGGATGAGATGCGAGAGCGTTTCCCACTTTTGTTTCCGGACACGTGAGTGTTGGGAAATTCCGAGTACGGAATTTTTCTTAAGTTGGGGAGGATGTAACGACTGGTTTTCATGTATTTGGATTATTTATATTATATATATATATATATGTTTTGGTGGATTTCCTCCTCTTGTGTGATTTTCGTCTCCGTAGCTTTCATTTTCATTCGTTTCATCGTGATTTTCTAGCTTCTTCAATTGATCGTCGATTTCGGAGTAAGTCATTCGTGACGGGCTCCATATCGGTCATATCTTATTGTTAGATCAAGCCTAGGAGTCTTAGGAATCGATCCTGGAGATTCGCGCTCCATTTCGGAACTTTTTGTGCACGTTAGCCGGTACAAGAAGGGGAACCGACCGACTAGATGACGATTTAGTCGGTCGGCAAACCTTCACGGACCGACTAGTGGGCCTTGTAAATTGTACATGAGTTACTGTTTATTTTTAGTCGGTCTAAGAACGATCATCGACCGACTAGATGTGAAACTAGTCGGTCAGAACTTGCTCTCAGACCGACTAGTTTCTGCCAGTAGATTTCACCTAAGTTACTGTTTATCGTTAGTCGGTACATGAACACTCACCGACCGACTAGATTGCAAACTAGTCGGTCGACGGGCCTTCACAGACCGACTAATTCATTACCCAGATTTTTCCTTACTTTCGCTGTTTGGTGTTAGTCGGTCACAGTTAATCGACCGACCGACTAGTTGCTAAACTAGTCGGTCAGCCACTCTTCTTTGACCGACTAATGACCCCAGAAACCCTAATTTTTGGGCAGCCGTCGGCTGTGCCTATTTAAACCCCCTCAAACGTTTTCTTTTCTTCTTTCATTTCTCCTGAGCCTCCTTCTTCCCCAAATCACTCTCCAACATTTCCCCAAGCCATTCCTTCCTCCCTTGGAGTTTCCCTCTCCATTTTGGTCTACCACCATGCCCTAGGCCATCTCCAACCCCCAAAAATCCCCAAAACCCCATTTCTCCAGATTTTCCCCAATCATTCCAGATCTGAACCCTAGGTTCCCCGGATCATTTCTTCCGTCGCCGTGCTTGCTCGGCATCGTTCTTCCGCTAACGATTCGGTAATAAATCGATCTCTTAATGTTTTCATAACACATTTGTGTTTTTGTGAAACCCTAATAAAACTAGGTTGGATGTTGTTCTAATGTTGTTTTGCCATGGCAGCGATCTCATCTCCGTAGTTAGCATTTGTGTGACGGCCTCGTTGATCGTCATCCTCGGTGCTAGGCAAGTGAAACTTGTCACTTAGGGTTTTGGGCCATGTCTTAGGCCATTTGCTTGTTGTAGGCGTAAAAGAGACTAGGCGACGAAATGATACTCGCCTAGGCGCAAATTTAGGAACTAGCTTGACAACGAAGCTAGATCCGACATTTATCATGTTGCACATCTACCATGTCATGTTTAATTTCCATTAACTGTACGCAAATTAATTGTCATGTCATTGCATTCTTTAAGTGTTCACGTGATTGCGTAGCTCCGCTACACCTTGCGAAATGATTGAGGCTAGGTGCACCCCTATGCCAAATGAAATACGCTCCTGGTTGTGATCTAGGAAACGAGCTCTTGTGCAGGGCAACCCTGGCTCATTTACTGAGCTCATGTACAGGGACCTTGGCTCGTTTACATGTGGGTTTTTGGGGTAAGAGTTAAGCGGCCATTCAACTGGGAGTCTGCCCGATCAGCAACTGCAGGTGTAAGGCGTAAACTCTGGGTTCTGGGGTAGTGTTAAGCGGCCAATCAGTGTGAATGTCAAA
The DNA here is from genome assembly GCA_030789695.1 of Scilla litardierei. Classification (NCBI taxonomy): domain Eukaryota; kingdom Viridiplantae; phylum Streptophyta; class Magnoliopsida; order Asparagales; family Asparagaceae; genus Scilla; species Scilla litardierei. Next base: position 242,412,380 of record CM061133.1, on the reverse strand, counting down.
CCGTTCAGCTGTAAGGCGTAAACATCTACAAACAACTTGAAACGTGACTAGTGAAAAGATTGAGATTGTTAGTAGCTTGGCTACTCTTGACATGCCCTGATAAATTGTTCTCTTGCACTTATTGTTTCACCATGTCTTACTTGTGCACTCATACCATAACTGCCATGTCATGCATACTATAACTGCTAGGTTGTTAGTTTGCCTTACTTTTAGTTTCCTTGCCCAAGTCTTTTAGACTTGCTGACATGTGCCCCTTTACTCTTTTGGGTGACACATGTTAGATTCTGAGCCTGAGTACATTGTTGAGGACGAGGTGTTTGCTGACGCCGAGCCCGAGCCGGTGTTTGGCGAGGAGTACGTGGACACTAGGGACAAGTCCTAGTGTCTTCGTTGGGCTTTCCCCTTTTGTTTTAGACTATTTTGTTGTCGGTGCGTAGCACCTATACTTTGTTATGGTGTCCCTTTTGTTGGCCTTGTTCTGGGCCTTTAGACTCTTTCTTTTAGCCTGGTGGATTTTCTGGATGTTGAACTTAATCTTAATGTTGGACAAATTCTGAGATTTGAGATTTTATTTCTGTCTCTCCTTGTGTTATTATTGTTGTTCCGTTTGTGGTTACAGGGACCTGCTTATGTTTTATTGACGCTTATCGGGTTTGGGGCTTCACAGCTCCACTCTTGTGCGGACCTTTTCACGTCTCTCCTCCATTTTAGGGAAGCGGGGCGTGACACCTATTCCTATTTGGAGCATGCATACGTTGTTGATTTCTACGTGATGCATGTCGTGGATAGGCATATGGCACATGATGAAATGGTGCATGATGATAATTGTTCATATGATGGTGTGGGTGAACATACGCATGTGGAGGAACACGTGCGTGAGTGTGTCTCACATGGTGTGCACATGCCCGTGGATGTGGTGCATAAAAATCATCATATGTGTGAACATGTGAGTAGGATGTGTGTTCCTACGTGGCATGGTATTGGTGTACATATAAGCATGACCCTTCTTTGGAGGTCCACCCAAAGTGGGTTTCTTTCCAAACGAGGGTGTGTACGAGGTGGAAGCACCATTGGTAGATGAACTACCAATAGGGTGTTTGCCCCCACTCGTTGAGGCGTCGGGAGTTGGCCTAACAAAGGTAGTGGCCGATTTGGATGAATTTCCCATCTTATACCCCAAGCCAATGTGGTGATTGGCCGAAAGTAAGTCATTTAGGATATTATCCAAATGGTCCTTACCTTTATTGAATTTATTAATTCGGCCTAAAGTGCACTCATACTTCTCGGTGAGAGAATGCATAGAAGCATCCAAAGTGGACACTTGCGATGTGAGTACACAAACACGAGACTTGAGATTCTCATTCTCAATACTCAAAGTTGAGTTTCGAGAAATCAAATCCGCCATCTCATGTTCATCCGATTCCTCAATATGAACATGCTCAAGTTGAGCTTTGAGATTCACAATCTCATTTCTCAAGTCTTCAACAACGGTGTCGTTGTTGATGACGATAGGTTTAGGTGTGGTTTGGAGACTAGTTAACTCATCTTTGGTCTTAGTATATCTATTTACTAATTTAGAATATTTAGACCAAATTTGCTCGTTAGCTAATCTAAGTTCATCCATAGTTACCTCATCGCCTTCATCCTCGCTATCATCGGAGGAAGATCCTTGATCATGTTCCTCTCTAGCCATGAAGCACATGTGTGCTTGCTCCACTTGCTCATCATCCGACTCTCCACTTGAGGAGTCCTCGTCAGAGTCGGTGAATGTCCCGACAAGTCCTTTCTTGTACCCTTTCTTGTACTTCTTTGACTTGTCGAACTTTGGCGCCTTCCACTTCTCCTTGTGTTTGTTTTGAGGACAATCCGCTTTCATGTGTCCTGGCTTGTTGCATTTGAAACACAAAGGAGCGGAGGCGTTAGAAGAACTAAATTTTGATTTGGTCTTGAAATTACCTTTCCGGAAGAATCGGTTGAACTTCTTTGCCATGAGGGCAATAGATTCCAAGTCCAACTCGTCTTTTGAGTCTTCATCATCGGTAGATGTAGATGTAGATGGAGCGGCCTTGAACGCAATCGCCTTTTTCTTTGGCTCGTCTTGCTTCAAGTAAGACTTCATCTTGTCTTGTATCTTCATCTTGCTATCATTGCGTACCTCATAAGACATCAAGGTACCCATTAGTTGAACAACGGTATATTTGTTCATATCGTTACCTTCCTCGATGGCGAAGGTACGCTTCTCCCAACAAGAAGGAAGTCCGTCAATGATCTTTGAGACTTTCTCCTTTTGGGTGTAGGTCTTTCCAAGAGCCTCCAATTCATTTGTAATGTCGACGAAGCGAGCATAGTACTCCTTCATCTTCTCACCCTGTTGCATATGAAATAACTCGAAATCTTTATTAATATCGGTGAGTTTGGAGTCTCTTACCATACTCGTTCCTTCATGCAAGATGAGGAGAGAGTTCTAGATTTGATATGCACTCTTACATGTGCATATCTTATTGAAGTCCTCGGGCTCCAAAGCGCATTGCAAGGCGTTCATTGCCTTGGCATTGGTTACCTCCGCGGCGACCTCCGCGGGAGTCCACTTAGCGAAATCTTCTTCTTCGGGCTCGACGTACTCCGTCAACGTGGATCTCCATAGTGAAGCGCTCTGGAGGAAAGTTTCCATCCGGTATTTCCAGTACCCATAGTTGGTACCGTTGAAGAAGAGAGGCCTAGTCGAGTAGTGTCCTTCCATCACCGAAGAAGCTCCTTCACGGTTCCTGAAGATGCTGTAGTCTGAAGGTGGACGTACGGTTTTGTTGTCGTTGGAAGACATAGCTAGGTACTTGGCTCTGATACCAAATGTAATGCCCTACGTAGCTACTGCACAAGTACTAGAGGGGGGTGAATAGTACTTTAAAATAATTAAGAAGATAATTCCTATTATCTTGCAAACTCAACCAACAATGCGGAAATGTAAATATTGACAACAAAGAAATGCAATCGCAAACAGACGATATAATGGGTTCGGATCCACCCAAGTCTCCCCGACTTGTTCCCGGTGATCCTACGTCCCAAACATCCGGATCCCCTCCGGATACTTGAGTTAGAAACCTCTAACTCAAATTTGCACTATGAAATACTTGTAGAAAACCTCTACAAGATCAAATCAACACAAATGAAATTGTGACTCCCACAAACCGGGATCACAAACAAACTCTCACAACCGAGAGTAAAACACTTGTAATATCAAAGTAAATGAAATACGAAATGCTTACCAACAAAATCCTATGCCTTGAGTAAACTTACGATTTAGGGCAAAGAGGATTTTGGGGAAGATGAAGGCACCAAACCCTAGCTCCAAGATGTTGACCAGCAATGGAGGCCTAGGAAGATGTTGGTGACCTTGGATCAAGCTTTTGGCTTGAATGGATCACAATCAATGTGAATCTATCTTTGGAAATAAGAGTGAGAGAGAGATTCTTGAGAAATGAATGAGCTTGGAAATGAGAATTAATGCTTCTCTTTGATTCTCTAAACTTCAATAAATATCAGCCTTTTTGCTATGAAAGTAGCCCTTCAAGTATATATAGGATAGAGGAAAGAGAGAGCAAAATTCGTGGCATTTAATGCTCCAACGGCTCTATTCTGAAGCAGACTAGTCGGTCAAAGGACCACTGACCGACTAGTTTCACAACTAGTCGGTCGGTGATTCAACATGAACCGACTAACTGAAGAACAACCAAAAGGTGAAGTTCAGAAGATAGAGAACTAGTCGGTCTAAGAAGACTTGCCAACCGACTAGTTTCACAACTAGTCGGTCGGTGAGTGTTCTTTGACCGACTAACAGATGAAATCAAAGAGGCTGAATCAAAAGACAGCTAGTCGGTTTAAGAGCAACTTCCAACCGACTAGTTTCTCAACTAGTCGGTCGGTCGTTGTGCTTTGACCGACTAACAGTAAACAATAAGTTAGGCTGAACAGTGGAAGCTCAACTAGTCGGTCTAAGAAGGATTCCTAACCGACTAGTTTCACAACTAGTCGGTCGGTGAACCTTCTTGGACCGACTAACTGTAAACAGTAAGTGAGCTCAAAATGAACAAGGCATTCTAGTCGGTTCAAGAAGCATTACCGACCGACTAGATTGCCATCTAGTCGGTTGGTTCTTCTTCTTGAACCAACTAACATGCACAAGAAGCTGCGATAAGAAGCGTTAAGCTTCGGGAAAGTTTCTATGGGCTTCTAATAAGATCCTAGCTCTAATGATATGAGCGTTATGAAGATTAAAACGTAAGACCTACTCAAGGCTTAACATTCTACGAAAAGAAGCTAGAAGACTATAAATAAAACTTGACGAACCGTCTTCAAACGCTTCAATCCGAATCTCTTGACTTCAATAATGGTCCTTGAGCTTCAACGAAGCTTCAAGCATACGATCACACGCTTTGAGAAGTCTCGAGACGTCGCTTTTGATGTTCATAGAATTTTGGCGACGATCTTCATAACTGCGCTCACAAAGAGTTAGTTCACGATATTTATATTTGTTCATCATCAAAACCAAAACCGGGGAGTCAATACTCAACATAAACAACCCGACCCGATTCCGAAAGAACGAGCCCAACCCTAGCCATATCTTTACTTCAAACTCAGAAGCCTGGGACCCGAACACATATTTAAACAATAATACCTTTGTGCTCCCACCGATGTGGGACTAAATAACATGGTAGAGGGTCTCTTTGCTGTAAGTGAAGCGCACAAAGTCATAAGTTTAGTCCCACATCGCCGGGGGTAATTAAACCCATTCATATACTTTAAATAAGCTCGATTGTAGGTTGTCACATCGAAATCAACACAAGCTGGCGTCTTTCAACGTTACAGCCCCTATCTAAGTCAACAAGCCTGATTTAGCATGTGTTATTTTAAACCCGATTAACTTGAACCCGATGTGAGACTAAATAACAGAAGTATACTGGAGCAGTACTGAAGAACATATGGCATATGTTTAGTCCCACATCGCCGGGAATAAATGACTTCTTATAATTTAAATAATCTCGATTGTGCCTCGTATATCGCAAGTCGCAAGCAGCGCAAGCCGTCTCTTCTGGTTGCAGCCCCATGTGAGGGCGGTTAATGCCTTTTCGGAACTCAATTCGGAATCGACTTATGTTACGTAATTTGGATCCCGATTATTCGAGATCTAATCGGGATCCGATTATTCGGTTTCGGGATGCGATCTTATTGTTTCACATCCGAATTAATTCGGATCCGGATTCGGGTTGGCCTAAAAATTCGGATATACCCGATGCCCGCTCCTACTTAGAATGGTTGTGTGCAGGCGAACATTCTGCCTGCACACAACATGCAAAACTTTTGTATGTTGTGCGTGCTGAGTAATTTTGTTCTCTATGTCGCTTTTCACTCACCGCGCACAACTGTTCATATACAGATATCGCACAACATGTAAAAATTTTCCCTGTTATGAGCGCTAAGTAAAAAGTTTTGTTTTGGTCAAAATTACTCAGCGCACACAACAAGCAAAACTTTTGCATGTTGTGCGCGTTGAGCAATTTTGCCCAAAACCAACATGTTTACTCAGCGCGCACAACATGCAAAATTTTACATGTTGTACGCGCTGAGTAAAAATATTCTTTGGTCAAAATTACTCAACACACACAACAGGCAAAACTTTTGCATGTTGTACGCACGCGTAATTTTGCCCACATCGAAACTGAAACCACCACCTCCGTGGCCATCATCTCCTCCTCCCACAATGTTCTTCCAAGTAATGAAGCCCATCAAACCCCCAAGCTCAAACCCCTTTGCACAACCCTAGGCATGCGCACAATTAGACTGGGTGTCAAAGATCATATGTTTACAATCTTTTCAGTTTGCCTTTCTGTAGTAATTTGTCCAGTTTTGTTGGGAATTGCAAATGAAAGCTTAATCTGTAACTCAGTTTTGTTTACTGAAGTTTATGCAATCGACTACTATATGGCATGTTTGTACTTCAGAATAAACTTCTCAAACACTTGTTAGTTCCTCCTCCTTAACTCAATGTTGATTTCTTCTTGCATGCGATGTTGGTGGTTTCTAGGTTATTGGAGTGGAGCGATGGATACGACAATGGTGATATAAAGACCAGGAAGACAACTCAACCGATGGAATTTAAAGCCGATCAAATTGGGTTACAGAGGAGCGAGTATGTCACATCTGCTTCCCCAAATACGGGAAATACATGGTGGACTAGGTCGCCGTCATATTCAGACACTATGCTTCGAGCCCCTAACGCCCAAATACTACTAGGATTTAATTGTGGTTAAAGCAAAATTATCTAAGCAGGCCACTGCGATATACTGGAAAAGTACAAGGAGTAAGAAATATAATGCTCCAACAAATTAAAAACTGTAAGTACTGAAAAGTAAACTGTACTGAATATCATTTATATAGGATACATCATATGTCTCTGTACAAGTACCAAAGGGTAATAAAAGTACTACAACAAGGGAAAGACAAAAAAGGGGGAACCCTCCCTGAAAGAAACCCAAGATGTGTCCACACCCATACAACACACTCCCTAGTCTACCCCAAGGGAATCCAGGTGGACAAAACCTCCATCTGAAGTCTCCAGCTGTACCTGAGGAAAGGAAGAAGTTGGAGTCTGTACACGTCCTGACTCTGGTGTCACATCCTCAGGACCTGAAAATGTGAATGGACACGTCAACGCGTGACCCAGTAGAAATCCTAACTAAGCTAGGTAGGACCCGGTTAAAAACCGGATTACCTATCCTAGGGTGGTCTTGAAGTAGAGGGCCAACAGAGCATAGATGAGTATTTACATTAAAAACATACAAGCATTAGAAAAAAAACTGAAGACGCATTAACATAATGGTGACATTTGTAAATTAACATCTATTCTAACAAATTAGCAGTTCACATGGTTGGGAAACCATGTAACTAGTAGGACACTTCTAAGGAGCAGGACTTCACCCTGGGTGGGTGAAAGGTGGTACCTCAACCAGCGGCATGAGCACTGGAGGGGCCTCTCGTATCTCCTCTGTCGGGAGTGAGAAATCTCGGGTTTTCTGTGGAAAAACGGAGCAAACCATCATTTACCGTCATGGTGCATCACGAGTACACCACCGGCCTCGCTAACCCTGTCTACTCCCCCTGTCGGCTTTCGGAAGTGTGGGTGAGAAATCATCATCAGTGTCCACTCCTTAAGTGCCTACTTTTCACACGTTTCCCCAACCTATATCTAGAACTTCACCCATTTTAGAATGGATTGATGACTCCAGACACTTTCTCTCATCTCAATCTTGCTTTCATTAGTTTATGGCATTGCTGGTTCATCTTTCTTGCTTCATATTTTCTCAATAAAAATAACTTTCGTGTCTCTTTACAACATCCTTGATCATTTTTTCATAATAGAACTGCATGACTTTCTTTGCATGATCAGTATAATGATAACACCCTATAATGTGTTATTTTTGCATGGAATATTCAATTACAAGTTGACAGCACAATGAAATTGGGCAAGAGGAAGCTAACTAATATAGTTATACATCTAATCTGAGTGCACTTCTAACAAAAGTATATTTGCAAACATGTGAAAATGACAATTTAAAATATTGCGTGGACAGCTCAGTACACCAATATCATCATCTCATTATCATGAGCTAATTCACTTCTAAAAAAGAGTAAACCCATTCTGTTTAATGCAAATCCTGGGTCATCATAAGTTCAGTTGTGTCTTAACTCTATCAATTTCCTAATTAATGGGGATGTCATATATTTCAATTATTAACCCAAACTAGCACCAAAGAGTCCCCCATCATACAAAGATCTAATATAAGCATGTATTGGTTGTAAGGGACCCTTTGGGGCTACACACACACTAGAGGGGAGGGGGTAAATAGTGTAATAGTAAGCAAAGTGCTTAATTAAAAGTGACTAAAATTAAAGCGCAACAAGTAGCAGAAAATAAACAGAGTGCTCAACAACAACAATCGCAAACACAATGATTTTACCCTGGTTTCCCAAAACTTGGGTACGTCCAGCCACACCAGTATTCTCTATATTCCCACACAGAGAAGTGAATACAAAATCCCACAAAGGGATACCTCACATAGAGGATTTAGGATTCACACAAAGAGATATCCTTACTCTCACACAGAGAGACCTCACACAGAGGATTTGTTCTTTCATACAGAAAGAACCAAACTCCCACAAAGAGAGTAACTCCCACAAAGAGAGTAACTAATTCCCACAAAGAGAATTAGGGTTTCGAAACAAAAAAACAAAACGAAACAACACTTACCTATGCCTTGATATGATCTTACCAATGTGAAAAAGAAGGCATGCAAGTGAATGACTAAGTGCTTGAGATTAGCTTTGATTGCACTTGTCGATCTTTCTCTTTTCTAGGAATGAATCCTAACACTTCTCACTTGAGTCTATGAAATGAAGAGAAGAAAGATGTTCTCCAAGAAAGGAATGAGATTAAAATCCCTTGAAGAAATTCCCTAAAGCTTAGATGCTATAGCATAAGATTGAAGCTCTAATGATGGAATGGGGGAGGAGTGGCTTAGAGAAGAGATTAAATGATCTTCTATGATTTCCTAACCCTTTCAAAAATTCTAAATGAACTATGCCATCTCCTATTATAGGAAGCCAAGAAGAGCCCATAAAACCAGCCTGTCATGCCCTATTTTGAACTATACGTGTATCCTACTGAACACAAGTGATACTTCTACATACGATGTATACGTAGGCATGAAATTAGCGTAGATATCGATGTATGTGACGTAACACAAGGGGGATTGGGCCGTAATACGTGGCTAAGGGTAGAGAATGCGAAATGTGAGTGCGGGAGAAGTGCAAATGACGTCGTGGGTGTGAAACAACAGGAATGTATTGGACATGTGTGCGTGGTGCAGGTATGCATGTGTATGCATGCATGGGGGGGGGGTGTGTAGAGAAGCCATGCAAGTGTGAAAGGGGTTAGGGGTCAATGACAACCCCCGTAAATTTTTAGAAAGGTTAGGGGCAAAACGGTCATTTGGACTAAAGCTGCTATGCGTACATCCTAAGATGGTGTGTGCATAAAGTAATGGCATACTTGTAAATACTTGAATGTGTGAGGGGTAGTTTGGTCATTTAATAATTAACATGGCTTATGGGATAAGCCATGGAAAACCTATTCTAGAAATCTCTCCTTCTCTCTCCTTTTCTTTTCTTTTCTTTTTTTTCATTCCCTTATCCTTATCTCCTCTCCTCCTACTCAATTCCCACCCCCCAATTTCGTGCTCCCCCCTCCTACCCCTCTATGTTATTTCGGAAAAAGAAGAAGAAGAAAAGAAGAGAAAGAGGAAGAGAAAAAGAAGAGGAGAAGAAAGAACACACTTGAGGTAGGATTCTAACTTAGATTTGGAATTTAATTAGGGTTTCATTTTATCATGTTTTTATACCGTGTTTTATCAATATGAATAGTGGTAATCAAATTAATATGCCATAATCCAATTTTCATGGATTTCCCTTGAAAATTCTTAGCAAAGTTTTCCCCTTTGAAATTCTGAAATCTTGATGTCTGATTTTGTCTTGATTCTGGTTACTGTAGCTTGAATTAGGGTTCGAAAAAAATATGATCTTGTAGATCTTGAAGTTCTCCCCCAAAATCATATAAATTTTGATATATGTTCAATTCAAGAATCAGGAGCAATAAATCCATATTTACAACATGTCTGTTTGATTTTCAGTGTTGACACAGTTTAACAAAATTGGCCTAGACACCTGCACACATAATGGAATTTTGTGTTCTTGGTTTTTTTGGAAATTTAACAAGTTTTTCTAAAAATTCATTAGAGTGCTTATATGTTGAATTTCTAGCTGCAACATGCCCAAAATTGGATTTCAATACAGACCCTGACATCTGTCTGAAAAACAGATTTGACACACTTCACCAAATAATTCACCATAAATCACCTATTTAATATTTTTGCATGAAATTTTATATCTGAATCCAGGACTAATATATCTATATTTTATTTGGAACAATTTGTCAAATTCTCAATGCAAACTGATGATTTATGCCCATGTATAGTAAACTTCTACAAATTCCAGCAATCTGAAGTACTAAAGCGGTGTTATGAATTGTGTAGTGTTGCTAATTCACTCTCTATAGTGCATGATCGTTGTTGTTACATGCAAGGTAGATTCTTGATATGTATTCCTAATGGATTTGCTAATGTGCACATGAACATACATGACACGCCCATCACGTGTTTGTGGAAATGCCTCAATGAATTAGAATTTGAGAAATGTGAGAAATGTACTCCAATGAACAATGTTATTGATTTGTGATGTTGCGAGACATGTATGGCATGATTTCATAAGTGATATATCATGAGTTGTGATGGAGGGCATGTCACTTTGGTGCATGACCCATGTTGATATATGACGCGGTTGTGATGGAGGGCATGACACTTAGGTGCATAACCCCGAATCGATATGAATGAAAATCGTGACATTGTGAAATCATGCCATCATGGACCTTATAAGATAAATTATGATGTTAACTTATGAAATTGAATAAGTCTCAATCCTCTTTAAGGAGGGTGTGTTAGCATAACCCGGGTTTAGGTGGGATTTGAGTAAATTGTAGATATGAGGCCTGGACTGTGAAGTTGGGAGATGATTATGTGATATGTGATATTTATACCCACTCGCCTTTACCGGGAGTGGAGGGGACATACGGAGGTTGTGTTACTGTGGGAGAGCCTCACTCCTACCAGGGACGGGGGAGCTGAGAGGCCCAGCGTACAGTGCCCGTGTACACTGCGTCGTGTGCTATATTCACCCCAAATTTGGGGTGATGTCCAGGTCCTGGTATCCTACAGTTTACCCAAGTTTCAATTAATTCAATTCTAAAATAATAAAATAAGAAATTGTGTGTTACTCCTTCTGCTGGTAGCACTTCCCCTTTCCTCTACCTATTCTTTGTGACTCTGTGTCATGCCTCAGGCACTTGCACTTATCTTATTACATAATGGTTGTTGGACACTTGTGTTATTATTATTATTATTATTCGTGCTAATCCTTTTCTTGCAGTAACTCGACATTGGACCGCAGGTATGATTTTCCCTACTTAGTTATTTACTTTTCATTACGTTACTAGTTTACATGCCTTATTCTCTTGCCATGCCTTGTGGTTTGATAACCTTAGAACTGTGTTCCAAATCCAAGTTGGTTCATACTGGGGCACGCATTGACGTGCTCCTCCCTATTTTTCAGGTAGCAGAGGTAGCAGGGTTGGCGGTGTCTTGGAGTTGGGTCTCAGGGGTAGTACTTGGTGTGAGCTGTAGCTTATAGAGTGACTTGGTTGTCTTGGGAGGTGAAGAGTGTTGGTGTATGTGAGATGATGTACCTGGGTTATGTATATAAATGAAGTTGTTATATAAAATGTGTTGTTGTTGTTCCATGTCATTAATGAGTTGTTTGATATTTTAATGAAGCTGCATTTGTACTATTCTAACATGTGCGCAGTGGCCCGCTTATTCAGTTTCTTCTTTCTCTTTCTCTTTTCTTCTCTCATCACCCTCACTCTTCAGGATACTTGGAAAAAATTTTTAAATGCCGGGTATTCTGGGGAATGGGGCGTGACACAGCCAAAACCCCAAAGGGAAGAAATCTGCAACGGCTAGATTTTGGCAGTTTACGGCATAGACAGTCGACTGATGAACAAATGACAGTCGACTGTTCAACGGCTAAATAAATCCCAACGGCTATAATCTGAGCCAGGACAGTCGACTGTAGAAGAATGCACAGGCAACTGTAAAACAGACAGTCGACTGTATATCCTTCATCAGGTGACTGCTGCATGGGATGGAGAAAAACAGAGAGTTACACTCTTACTCCTAGTATGCATACAGCCGACTGATGACCATAGTATAGTCGAATGTAAAATAGACAGGCGACTGTATATCCTTCATCAGTCGACTGCTGCAGAGAGATGGAGAAAAACAGAGAGATGTAATTTTCGCACTTACGCCTTTCAGGCGACTGTTGACCATTTTACGGGCGACTGTAAATATACATGCGACTGTAAATACTCATCAGTCGACTGTCTTGCAAATTGGGATGAAGCCCAGAAAATGCAAGTTGCGCTCAGACGATTGTTGAGCAATTCACAGGCGACTGTAGAAACACAGGCGACTGTAAATTGAACATCAGTCGACTGATGCGAAAAGCTCAAGAGAGTCAATAAAAAGTTGACTTAAGCAGTGCACCACAGTCGACTGTAGAAGGCTCGACATGCGACTGGAATCACCCAGTCGACTGTAAAACCTTCAGCAGGCGACTGTTGGAGAGCCAGAGAATCCAATTGAGTGTTTGGGCAAGATGAACCTATTGGGTTGGATTCTATGATATTCCTAAGGTTCACTAAGATGGTTAAATGCATATGCATGAGAGTATGACCATCTATCAAGGCATTACAATAATCCTAGACTCAAAAAGAGAAATGCAAGTAGTTGAAATTACATGGATTACATATTGAATCTACTAGAGTCTAAGTCTTCAAACTCACGATACCTTGATGCTTCCCATCATCTCCAAGCTTTGGCACCCCTTGATGAGCTCCCCTTCATCAAGCTTCAAGCTATGTCATTGCTCCTATAGATGTCCATCCATCATCATGCTCCAAACTTTGGCTTCATTAGATGATCTACATGACTTCATCCAAGCTTGAGCACACCATCACTCTTGGAGGTCTTTAAGATATCCCTTGTAATATCCTCCAAGTATTATGCTTTGTCTCATCAACATATAATCATAAAGATAAACCGAGACTAAAACATAAGATTGATTAGTACACTAACATAATGTATTGATCATCATCAAAACAACGTTAGTCTTGAACCCAAGAACTAACATTGGTGTCCTGACAATTTGATGCAAGTTTGTTATCACAGTTTCAATTTTTATCATCCACACGGCCGTATGGATCAATCCATATGGCCGTATGGATTTAAATAGGGAGGCTGAAAATTCACACGAGCGTATGGTTTGAAATCCATACGACCGTATGGATTATAAATGGTACGGTCGTATGGGCTGATGGCGACACGGTCGTATAGGAAATTCCATACGGCCGTGTGGATTAAAATTATTCAATACCAAAAGCTCACACTACTATATGGTGGAATTCATAAGGACACGTGGATTAAAATTTGAATACGGTTGTATCAAAATACGACTACACAACTGCACAACTCCTATTCGATTAAAATAACAACCATACAGTCATACAGGGTAGGCCATATGGCCGTGTGGCTTATGCTGTCGAAATCTCAACTATCGACACCGACGAAACTAAAACACAACTAAGTTAAATCCTAACTAGCTTATTTAGGATTCTACCTCAACAGCCCTCCTATAGATTCTGGGGCCCTTCTTAATCCTTGTTTGTAGACTTTCTAATGCTAGCTCCCTTTTCTTCTCCAAGAGAACTACAAGTTTGGACGTGGATTTTATGAAGAAATTGACAGTGAACGGTGAAATGTGAAGAGAGATTGAAAGAGTGTGTGAGTTTCTTTCTCCCCTTTTTTCTTCAGATTTCTCTTTTAATCCCCCTTCTTGCCACCTCAAGCTCCCATAATTCCCTCTAATCTTGACACCTCATAAAGGTTAGGTGAAAATCTCCCAGACTTTGCCACCTAATAAGGTGGAGGTGGCTTGATATTAGGATTTTGAGCTTTTTAATCAACTGAATACTCCATTATACCATTATACCATGTATTTCTACCAAATACTTGTTTTTATACAAGTATTTCTACCAATTACTTGTTTTAGTTATTCCATTGAGCTTTTAAAAATTTATAAAAATAATTCCTGAATCCAGAAATTTAAAAAAAATAGCGGAAATACCCCCAAATTTTATACGTATGTATTCATTCCAAAAATACGTATAAATATGCATATATAATGGTTGGGGTCATTACAGAGTAACAGAGAGAGCTATATGAGTCTCTTTCTGCAGAATATAACAATCAGCAATCTACAAGGTCATCTGCTTCATTACTTGGAAGAACGTCGTGAGAGGAGGAGATGATGACCATGGGGGTTGTGGTTTCAATTCCGATGTGGGCAAAATTACTCTCGCGCACAATAGGCAAAAGTTTTGCATGTTGTGTGCGTGAGTAATTTTGCCAAAACCAACATTTTTACTCAATGTGCATGATTCGGAGTGAAAAGTGTTTATTTATACCCCCTAACTACCCCTATTTTGTGCTAAGAATTATACTTAATATTGCTCTTTTGAGTGAATTTTCATTTCATGTCATTTTAGGAGCTTATCCTCGTTCTTGGCACAAAATATGGATTTTATCGTCTTTATTGGCTTCCTGATATTTTTCATATGCTCCTGGTATTATTGTGATCATAATATCAATTTTTGAGAATTATTTGAGCGATGAATTATTTTATAGGATCATTGGAAGTCAAAATTGGGTTATAATAGTCATTATACTCATTTCATAATCAAATGGACTAATTTCTCTTTCACATATTTTTCAGGTACTCTTGGGAGTCTTAGAGATTTTCCAGAATTTTTTGGAAATTTTCTGAGCATCCTAGGTATTTTCTACAATTTCTGGAAGGAGAAATGTGGGTTTAAAACCCATAAAAGGATTTAAAAGGGGCGCCACGTGGCACGATCCCATGGCGCCACGTGGCGCCAGATCCAGCTGCCAGTTTGAGCAGGCCGCCACTGCGCGTTATTAAAAAAAAAATGAAATACAAAGAAATAACGGCCCTCGGCCCACTCTTGGAGCGGGCCACTGTGGCCGTTTGATTAAAAAAAGAAAACAAAAAATGACATGAACCCGCCAGCGGGCCGGCCGTCGGCCCGTTCCGCCTTATTGAGCATCTGAGTTAGATGCGGGCGGGTGCGGGCAGCGGGTTTGCGCCTGCATTCAGACCCGCAAGCCCGGTTCATTTGGGTTTATGGCAGCTGATGTGAAAATTGTAGAGGGGTTGGTTTTTCTTGCGTTTTTTGACAGATTTGGGGCTTCTTCTTCTCCCCAAAGGGCTAGGGCTTGGGAGGCCATTGGAGGCTAGGAGAGATTGGAGGAGAAGCAAGAGAAGGGGAAAGCTTGAGCTTCTAGGGTTTCTATTGATGATTTCTCCCCATTTCTTGTAGCTATTGGTTTCTATTCCATTGAATGAATATTTGTGAATGATTATTGAATGAATGTGAGAATCATTGGATAATTGTTTGCTTAATGGTTTGTAATGAATATTTGTGTTCTCATCTTGAATGATGATTATCTTGTTTTCATTATGAAGACCTAGAGCCAATAGGGTGTGGATTGGATTAATTAGGGTTTGATGAGATTGATTAGTATTGGTTCATTTCGATTTAATTAATTGTTATGTGGCGTAGATTTAAGTTTCTAAATTAACTCTCTATACGAACCCAAAAGATTTTATTAGAGAGCCGATCATCCCGAAAGGATGAGTTTGATCTTCTCAAAAAGAAGTATCAACTTAACTTCCATGAAACCTAAATCTTAAGCCACTACCCTTTATCCATCCCCGATGACGCTTCCCCAAAAGGGATGTCATTGAGTCATAAAGAACCATAACCCGTGACAGCTATCACTTCCAATCGTGACCCCAAAAGGGATCCACAATTGAATCACATTTCACACTTATTTTCACCTCCAAAAGAGTATTTTCCGATGGTGCGTTTACAAAAGGGACATCATTGAGCTATAAGGTTATATTCTCAATTCACAACCTTAATGACATCCTACCCCACACACTTCTCCTTGCTAGACCTGCTCCTCATTTTGGTATCCACCCTACCTGCCTAGAGATTGCCTTGACAGTGTCGTCGCCCATTTTCTCTCACACTTGTTAGTTTAGTTGGTTGTTCCCACACTTTTAGCTTTCCTTAACTAATTGAGATTGTGTTTGTGAAACGAATTGTCCCTGTGATCCGACCCAGTACTCACCGGTTATATTTATATTGCATTGACGCTCCTACACTTGGGAGTGGAAGGCGTGCTTCTTTTGCGCGTCCTCCGGTTCAATCAATTTGCGCCGTTGCCGGGGGCAACGGTTTTCACACTCACATTTTTTGTTGGTTTTGGACACTTTAGGTGTAGTACTTCCAGCTTAGTGTTGAGTCTTTTTGGTTGTTTGTTTTATACTTTTTGGGGTCGTTTTTCTTTCTTTCTTTCTTTTATTTCAAAAATCTTTTGTGGATAATTTTTTTATGGATTCATCTTCAAACTTTAGCGATGCTTATGTGGAGGATTCCCAACTCCCACCGTTCTTTCACGGTATGGGGTTGGAAAATCCTAGTTCATTTATGCAAAAGTTTGAAAAATGGTGTAGAAAAGAGTTTTGGGATTTGTTTGATGAGACCACTTGTACAGATTTTATTTATTTTAAAGTGTTCCCATATACTTTGAGAGATGATGCTAAAATATGGTTTGATGCTTATCCTCGAGATTCTTTTTCTACATGGCTTTCTTTTCAGACTGATTTCCTTCGAGCTTTCTTTCCGATTTATTAGAGGAATCAGGTACAGATGCGTCAGGCATTTGAGGAACACATGGAGAGCTTTGTCCAGTTTGACGGTGAGACTTACTGTCAGGTTTTGGAGAGGTTCGATGATTTAGTGCTTGGGTGTCCATGCCATGCTTTCAGCGCTGAGGATCTTATTCGGATTTTCTACACAGGGTTGCAGCCGTCGACATGGGACTTTGTGCAGATGAGCAGCAGTGGAGAGTTCTTTGCCTACATGACAGATGATGCATGGTTGTACCTGAGGGACCTTACAGAGTGGGAGCAGACTGCACCATCAGGAGAGCCGTCACTGGGATATGAGAATGATGGCCAGCACCCACTTCCACTCAAGGATACAGAGCAGGTTCAGTGTCAGTTTGAGGAGCCACCTTTGGGCTCTTTTTCTTGCGACCCCATGGGATATCTAGCAGAGCAGGATGTTAGGTCGCATGAGAGCCAGGTAGAGGATATTGAGAGATTACATATTGCGGATCGGGAGGAGATGGATGATGGAGTGTGTGTCACCCACGATGGAGACACGATGCAGTTTCGTTGGGTTGGTGGTGGTGATGAGATAGAGATGTGTCCAGGCGAGAGTGAGATAGATGACATCGGAGTGCCTGAGTCACATTACCATTCTGATCCATTACCACAGCTGGAGGTGTGCGAGCATCTTGGATGGACTACTGAGATGGTTTATTATAGTGATATTGAGGAGGATGAGTGCACGGGATACAGCCTACAGACTACTTTGGAGCCCGAGCCCACCCCCCTTCAGATTCAGTTCAGTAGCCATCACTTCAGACACCTCAGGACACACATCAGTCCGTCATCTAGGACGAGGATATTCAGGGTGGACCACAGAGTCCAGGGATGACTGCGACTGTAGAGGCCATTACCTTCGATGGCGAGGATTCGGCAAGCGACAGTGACTGTGAGATGATCTACATCGAGCCTGCGCTGCCTTCTCCTCCACACTTGTCCCTGCAGCCATTTCACCCTCCTCCTGAGGATTCGCATCAGCCAGGCGAGAACATCGCCATTCAGGGAAGTTTTCATCACACTTTTCCCTTCATGTCTGAATCTCATCCTTCATTTCCATATGTATTAGAGTCAGATTGTCGTCAAATATATTCATCTCCTTATTTTTATTATGACGACCCTATTTGGACTTCCTTCATCGGAAGTCTTAATTATTTTCCTTGGATTGACACAGCTTTTCTCCCGCAGGACACGGTAGCACATTCTAGGGAGATGCTGGGAGCTGTGTTGCTAGGATCCACGGAAAGTGGAGCGGCGTTTCCAAAGCAGCTGGCTGAGGAACGCAAGGATATGATTGAGCAGCTGCCTCCACCATTACACATTCGGGATCCGCCTTTTGCTAAGGTGCATTCCTTCCTTTCTTTAGTGTAAATAAAAGAAAAAAATAAACTTTTTAGTTTAGTTTGCTTTAGTATGTGTGTTTTCCCTCTAGCATCATTGAATAATATCTAGTTTCATTTCAACCATTGAGGACAATGCTCATTTCTAGTTGGGGGGAGTGAACTATGAAGTTGGATGCTAGTTTTGGGTAGTTTTAAAATTTTTTTTGATGTTAATAAAAATTTTCTCATTCATCATCATCATTCATTCATTTTGAGAATATCATTTTGATGCCTCCATCCTTGCTTCCATCACATTTCTTTTGCTTAGTCCCTACAAGCTTAATGCTATGCATTTATTTCGGATTATTACTTTGGTATCAAATTATAGATGTTTGATTGGCGTGGTTTAATTTCTTTTCCATTTTGGAGTCTAATGCTAATATGCCATGTATGAAACGATTTTACATGTTTTGATGCTCTCTTTGAAATAATTCGGGAATAGTTTGGTGTAAGTAATAGCATGAATTGGGATGAATGACTTAGTTTTTGGCTGGATTGGATGTAGCCAATGGTGTATGTTGCATTTTCCTCTTAAGGAGAGGGTGGATGAGTTGATAATTCATGTTAGAATGAGAAATAGAATTAACATAAGTGAATGTTTTTCCGAATCAAATTGAGTAGCAGGTGCCCCACGAAACATTGGGGAGGACGCCAAAGATGAGATTTAGGGGATCATTCCATCCACTTGCCTATATAACGTCATCGCGTGTATGCAAATGTGGCCGTGTTTGCATTTCATAGCATTATTGCGTGAATGCAAAACAAAAACATACTAAAACAAAAAGAATACAAAAAAGAGAGAAAATGAAAAGAAAAAATTGAATGAATAAATGAAAGAATAAGCTTCATGAATGATGCAATCTCATCTCCCACAACTTAGAAGGAATTTCTTTTGGTTTTGGCTATTTCCATGAAAATTGAAAATTTTGCCATGTGCGCATCTTCCTAAAGAATGTGATACATGCTTATTTCCTTACTTTTCTTAGAATTGGATTGAAGAGAATTTCATTTGTTGTTTACTTTCATACATTGGGTATATTGGCTTTGAAATCATTTGGAAATATCATTTGGGGTATGCCATGAGGATATTGTGAATTTGGTGGATGTTTTCATTTCAATCCGAATTTATCACATATTTTGCTGGGGACTAGCAAAAAGCTAGTTGGGGGGTGTGATTCGGAGTGAAAAGTGTATATTTATACCACCTAACTACCCCTATGTTGTGCTAAGAATTATACTTAATGTTGCTCTTTTGAGTGAATTTTCATTTCATGTAATTTTAGGAGCTTATCCTCATTCTTGGCACAAAATATGTATTTTATCGTCTTTATTGGCTTCCTGATAATTTGCATATGCTCCTGGTATTATTGTGATCATATTGTTAATTTTTGAGAATTATTTGAGCGATGGATTATTTTATAGGATTATTGGAAGTCAATATTGGGTTATAATAGTCATTATATTCATTTCATAATCAAATGGACTAATTTCTCTTTCTCAAATTTTTCTGGTACTCTTGGGAGTCTTAGAGATTTTCCAGAATTTTTTGGAAATTTTCTGAGCATCCTAGGTATTTTCTACAATTTCTGGAAGGAGAAATAGGGGTTTAAAACCCATAAAAAGGATTTTAAAGGGGCGCCACGTGGCGCGATCCCGTGGCTCCATGTGGCGCCAGATCCAGCCGCCAGTCTGAGCGGGCCGTCGCTACGCGTTATTTAAAAAAATGAAATAAAAAGAAATAACGGCCCGCGGCCCGCTCTTGGAGCGTGCCGCTGTGGCCGTTTGATTAAAAAAAGATAACAAAAAAAATGAAATGAACCCGCTGGGCCGTCCCGTTCCGCCTTTTGAGCATCTGAGTTAGATGCGGGGGGGGGGGGGGGGGGTGCGGGCAGCAGGTTTGTGCCTGCATTCAGACCCGCAACCCCGGTTCATTTGGGTTTATGGCAGCTGATGCGAAAATTGTAGAGGGGTTGGTTTTTCTTGCGTTTTTTTGACAGATTTGGGGCTTCTTCTTCTCCCCAAAAGCTAGGGCTAGGAGGCTAGAAAAACTTGGAGGAGGAGCAAGAGAAGGGGAAAGCTTGAGCTTTTAGGGTTTCTATCGGTGATTTCTCTCCATTTCTTGTAGCTATTGGTTTCTATTCCATTGTATGAATATTTGTGAATGATTGTTGAATGAATGTGAGAATCATTGGATAATTGTTTGCTTAATGGTTTGTAATGAATATTTGTGTTCTCATCTTAAATGATGATTATCTTGTTTTCATTATGAAGACCTAGAGCCAATAGGGTGTGGATTGGATTAATTAGGGTTTGATGAGATTGATTAGTATTGGTTCATTTGGATTTAATTAATTGTTATGTGGCGTAGATTTAAGTTTCTAAATTAACTCTCTATACGAAGCCAAAAGATTTTATTAGAGAGCCGATCATCCCAAAAGGATGAGTTTGATCTTCTCAAAAAGAAGTATCAACTTAACTTCCATGAAAGCTAAATCGTAAGCCACTATCCTTTTCCCATCATTTTAACTCCCAAAAGGATATCCCCGATGACGCTTCCCCAAAAGGGATGTCATTGAGTCATAAAGAACCATAACCCGTGACCGCTATCACTTCCAATTGTGACCCCAAAAGGGATCCACAATTGAATCACATTTCACACTTATTTTCACCTCCAAAAGAGTATTTTCCGATGGTGCGTCCACAAAAGGGACATCATTGAGCTATAGGGTTATATTCTCAATTCACAACCCTAATGACATCCTACCCCACACACTTCTCCTTGCTAGACCTGCTCCTCATTTTGGTATCCACCCTACCTGCCTAGGGATTGACTTGACAGTGTCGTCGCCCATTTTCTCTCACACTTGTTAGTTTAGTTGGTTGTTCCCACACTTTTTGCTTTCCTTGACTAATTGAGATTGTGATTGTGAAACGAATTGTCCCGGTGATCCGACCCGGTACTCACCGGTTATATTTATATTGCATTGACGCTCCTACACTTGGGAGTGGAAGGCATGCTTCTTTTGCGCGTCCTCCGGTTCAATCAATTTGCGCCGTTGCCGGGGGCAACGGTTTTCACACTCACATTTTTGGTTGGTTTTGGACACTTTAGGTGTAGTACTTCTAGCTCAATGTTGAGCCTTTTTGGCTGTTTGTTTTATACTTTTTTGAGTCGTTTTTCTTTCTTTCTTTCTTTTATTTACAAAATCTTTTGTGGATAAATTTTTTTATGGATTCATCTTCAAACTTTAGCGATGCTTATGTGGAGGATTCCCAACTCCCACCGTTCTTTCACGGTATGGGGTTGGAAAATCCTAGTTCATTTATGCAAAAGTTTGAAAAATGGTGTAGAAAAGAGTTTTGGGATTTGTTTGATGAGACCACTTGTACATATTTTATTTATTTTAAAGTGTTCCCATATACTTTGAGAGATGATGCTAAAATATGGTTTGATGCTTATCCTCGAGATTCTTTTTCTACATGGCTTTCTTTTCAGACTGATTTCCTTCGAGCTTTCTTTCCGATTTATTAGAGGAATCAGGTACAGATGCGCCAGGCATTTGAGGAACACATGGAGAGCTTTGTCCAGTTTGACGGTGAGACTTACTGTCAGGTTTTGGAGAGGTTCGATGATTTAGTGCTTGGGTGTCCATGCCATGCTTTCAGCGCTGAGGATCTTATTCGGATTTTCTACACAGGGTTGCAGCCGTCGACATGGGACTTTGTGCAGATGAGCAGCAGTGGAGAGTTCTTTGCCTACATGACAGATGATGCATGGTTGTACGTGAGGGACCTTGTAGAGTGGGAGCAGACTGAACAGTCAGGAGAGCCATCACTGGGATATGAGAATGATGGCCAGCACCCACTTCCACTCCAGGATATAGAGCATGTTCAGTGTCAGTTTGAGGAGCCACTTTTGTGCTCTTTTTCTTGCGACCCCATGGGATATCTAGCAGAGCAGGATGTTGGGTTGCATGAGAGCCAGGTAGAGGATATTGAGAGATTACATATTGAGGATCAGGAGGAGATGGATGATGGAGTGTGTGTCACTTACGATGGAGACACGATGCAGTTTCGTTGGGTTGATGGTGATGATGAGATAAAGATGTGTCCAGGCGAGAGTGAGATAGATGACATCGGAGTGCCTGAGTCACATTAGAATTCTGATCCATTACCACAGCTGGAGGTGTGTGAGCATCTTGGATGGACTACTGAGATGGTTTATTACGGTGATATTGAGGAGGATGAGTGCACGTGATACAGCCTACAGACTACTTTGGAGCCTGAGCCCACCCCCCTTCAGATTCAGTTCAGCAGCCATCACTTCAGACACCTCAGGACACACATCAGTCCGTCATCCAGGACGAGGATATTCAGGGTAGACCACAGAGTCCAGGGATGACTGTAGAGGCCATTACCTTCGATGGCAAGGATTCGGCAAGCAACAGTGACTGCGAGATGATCTACATCGAGCCTGCGCTGCCTTCTCCTCCACACTTGTCCCTGCAGCCATTTCACCCTCCTCCTGAGGATTCGCATCAGCCAAGCGATAGCATCGCCATTCAGAGAAGTTCTCATCACACTTTTCCCTTCATGTCTGAATCTCAGCCTTCATTTCCATATGTATTAGATTCAGATTGTCGTCATATATATTCATCTCCTTAGTTTTATTGTGACGACCCTATTTGGACTTCCTTCATTAGAAGTCTTACTTATTTTCCTCGGATTGACACAGCTTTTCTCCCGTAGGACACGGTAGCACATTCTAGAGAGATGCTGGGAGCTGTGTTGCTAGGATCCACTGAAAGTGGAGCGGCGTTTCCAAAGCAGCTGGCTGAGGAACGCAAGGATATGATTGAGCAGCTGCCTCCACCATTACACATTCGGGATCCGCCTTTTGCTAAGGTGTATTCCTTCCTTTCTTTAGTGTAAATAAAAGAAAAAAATAAACTTTTTAGTTTAGTTTGCTTTAGTATGTGTGTTTTCCCTCTAGCATCATTGAATAATATCTAGTTTCATTTCAACCATTGAGGACAATGCTCATTTCTAGTTGGGGGGAGTGAACTATGAAGTTGGATGCTAGTTTTGGGTAGTTTTAAAATTTTTTTGATGTTAATAAAAATTTTCTCATTCATCATCATCATTCATTCATTTTGAGAATATCATTTTGATGCCTCCATCCTTGCTTCCATCACATTTCTTTTGCTTAGTCCCTACAAGCTTAATGCTATGCATTTATTTCGGATTATTACTTTGGTATCAAATTATAGATGTTTGATTGGCGTGTTTTAATTTCTTTTCCATTTTGGAGTCTAATGCTAATATGCCATGTATGAAACGATTTTACATGTTTTGATGCTCTCTTTGAAATAATTCGCGAATAGTTTGGTGTAAGTAATAGCATGAATTGGGATGAATGACTTAGTTTTTGGTTGGATTGGATGTAGCCAATGGTGTATGTTTCATTTTCCTCTTAAGGAGTGGGTGGATGAGTTGATAATTCATGTTAGAATGAGAAATAGAATTAGCATAAGTGAATGTTTTCCTAATCAAATTGAGTAGCCGGTGCCCCACGAAACATTGCGGAGGACGCCAAAGATGAGATTTAGGGGATCATTCCATCCATTTGCCTATATAGCGTCATCGCGTGTATGCAAATGTGGCCGTGTTTGCATTTCATAGCATTATTGCGTAAATGCAAAACACAAACATACTAAAACAAAAAGAATACAAAAAAGAGAGAAAATGAAAAGAAAAAATTGAATGAATAAATGAAAGAATAAGCTTCATGAATGATGCAATCTCATCTCCCACAACTTAGAAGGAATTTCTTTTGGTTTTGGCTATTTCCATGAAAATTGAAAATTTTGCAATGTGCGCATCTTCCCAAAGAATGTGATACGTGCTTATTCCCTTACTTTTCTTAGAATTGGATTGAAGAGAATGTCATTTGTTGTTTACTTTCATACATTGGGTATATTGGCTTTGAAATCATTTGGAAATATCATTTGGGGTATGCCATGAGGATATTGTGAATTTGGTGCATGTTTTCATTTCAATCCGAATTTATCGCATATTTTGCTAGGGACTAGGAAAAAGCTAGTTGGGGGTGTGATTCGGAGTGAAAAGTGTATATTTATACCCCCTAACTACCCCTATATTGTGCTAAGAATTATACTTAATATTGCTCTTTTGAGTGAATTTTCATTTCATGTCATTTTAGGAGCTTATCCTCGTTCTTAGCACAAAATATGGATTTTATCGTCTTTATTGGCTTCCTGATATTTTTCATATGCTCCTGGTATTATTGTGATCATAATGTCAATTTTTGAGAATTATTTGAGCGATGAATTATTTTATAGGATTATTGGAAGTCAATATTAGGTTATAATAGTCATTATATTCATTTCATAATCAAATGGACTAATTTCTCTTTCTCATATTTTTCAGGTATTCATGAAAGTCTTAGAGATTTTCCAGATTTTTTTGGAAATTTTCTGAGCATCCTAGGTATTTTCTACAATTTCTGGAAGGAGAAATGGGGGTTTAAACCCATAAAAAGGATTTTCAAGGGGCGCCACGTGGCGCGATCCCACGGCGCCACATGTCGCCAGATCCAGCCACTAGTCTGAGCAGGCCGCCGCTGTGCGTTATTTAAAAAATGAAATAAAAAGAAATAACGGCCCACGGCCCGCTCTTGGAGCGGGCCGCTATGGCCGTTTGATGTAAAAAAAGATAACAAAAAAAATTGAAATGAACCCGCCAGCGGGCTGGCCGCTGGGCCGGCCCATTCCGCCCTTTTGAGCATCTGAGTTAGATGCGGGTGGGTGCGGGCAGCGGGTTTGCGCCCGCATTCAGACCCGCAAGCCCGGTTCATTTGGGTTTATGGAAGCTGATGCGAAAATTGTAGATGGGTTGGTTTTTCTTGCGTTTTTTTGACAGATTTGGGGCTTCTTCTTCTCCCCAAAGGGCTAGGGCTTGGGAAGCCATTGGAGGCTAGGAGAGCTTGGAGGAGAAGCAAGAGAAGGGGAAAGCTTGAGCTTCTAGGGTTTCTATTTATGATTTCTCCCCATTTCTTGTAGCTATTGGTTTCTATTCCATTGAATGAATATTTGTGAATGATTATTGAATGAATGTGAGAATCATTGGATAATTGTTTGCTTAATGGTTTGTAATGAATATTTGTGTTCTCATCTTGAATGATGATTATCTTGTTTTCATTATGAAGACCTAGAGCCAATAGGGTGTGGATTGGATTAATTAGGGTTTGATGAGATTGATTAGTATTGGTTCATTTGGATTTAATTAATTGTTATGTGGCGTAGATTTAAGTTTCTAAATTAACTCTCTATACGAAGCCAAAAGATTTTATTAGAGAGCCGATCATCCCAAAAGGATGAGTTTGATCTTCTCAAAAAGAAGTATCAACTTAACTTCCATGAAAGCTAAATCGTAAGCCACTATCCTTTTCCCATCATTTTAACTCCCAAAAGGATATCCCCGATGACGCTTCCCCAAAAGGGATGTCATTGAGTCATAAAGAACCATAACCCGTGACCGCTATCACTTCCAATTGTGACCCCAAAAGGGATCCACAATTGAATCACATTTCACACTTATTTTCACCTCCAAAAGAGTATTTTCCGATGGTGCGTCCACAAAAGGGACATCATTGAGCTATAGGGTTATATTCTCGATTCACAACCCTAATGACATCCTACCCCACACACTTCTCCTTGCTAGACCTGCTCCTCATTTTGGTATCCACCCTACCTACCTAGGGATTGACTTAACAGTGTCGTCGCCCATTTTCTCTCACACTTGTTAGTTTAGTTGGTTGTTCCTACACTTTTTCCTTTCCTTAACTAATTGAGATTGTGATTGTGAAACGAATTGTCCCTGCGATCCGACCCGGTACTCACCGTTATATTTATATTGCATTGACGCTCCTACACTTGGGAGTGGAAGTCGTGCTTCTTTTGCGCGTCCTTCGGTTCAATCAGTGCATAACCGACAAAAAATTTTCCTGTTGTGAGCGTTGAATAATTCTGATATCACATACTACAATTGCTCAACGTGCACAACATGCAAAAATTTTTTGCCTATTGTGCGCATTGAGTAATTTTGCTCTATGCATACTTTTTTCCCATCGTGCACAACATGCAAATTTTAGCTGTTGTGCATTGATGATCCGTGACTTAACACCTAGAAGCCACCTAGCAATGGCACGAAAGTCAAGTGCTAGATGTATCCCAAATGCGAATTCCTGGCACTTTACACAAGCGTATCGTGTCAAATAATAGTATAAAAGATATCGATCACACAGGGAAGGTAGAGATGTTATTATCTTGGGTTATTTTTAAATCTCACAATTTTAGTAGCAGTCGGTTTCGAGAAATTGTTTGTTTAGGTTTGTGAACAATTAATAAAGACTAGGGCTTTAGGACTCACCACTAGGATCGTTGGATGTCGATGCTTGTTGCATTGGCTTTATAGGGATTGTCGCATCCAAGATGTGGAATTCATGGCTCTAAGCACCATGAATCTAACGTATCAGATTAACCCTGCTCTAGCACAGGCACACACGACACGTGCATTAAGAATCGATAATATTCACGCTACTCTCGTGGATGAAATGATCACAGCTCACGCCACTCTCGTGGGTTAGAGCTTCGATGTATTTTGGTGGCTCTCATTGACGCAATGGCGGTAGCCGTCAATTAGTAATATAGTTCGTCGGTGGATCCCATCAAGACACGAGCCGGGCATAGTCACGAGTCCCAATTGGATCCACTAACTCCCTAATTAAGCATATATGATACTCCTTAAGCCAATCGATTCCATCGACTGTGGGCACGATTTCAGTATGAGTTCTGCTATAAACTTTGTAAGATCAACCAAAATACCTACCTTTTATACCAACACAACCTAAAAATCCTAACTTTACATCTAAATCCTAAAATCCATGGGCTAATCCATTAGCCCTAGATATAACTACTAACACATCATAGAAATAACAACAAAAGATTCAATAGAGGCAATGGAATTCATCATGGCAATAGATAACATCAAAATCAATAGAAGGCATAGAGAATTGTTACCAACGCATCGTGGAGCAATAGAAATCCAAAGAGAATTAAGAAAATAAGATTTCTTGCATGAAATAGCAATAAAAATCCAAGCTTTGCTTCATAAGAAATAGCGACGACACAAACTCTCAAAAACCTAATTAAAACCAAACTAAGAGTTCCTCTAAAGTTGCTCTATGAAAATAAAGATAAAAACGTGCTTAAATACATAGGGTATCTATCCCAAAAAATCTCAGAAAATCTGGGCACTTGGGCCCACCAACTAGGCTGGTCGCATCGCGTTACTCGACCGAGTAGCGGAGCCTACTCGGTCGAGTCAGCTACAGGCTCTGCTTGCTGCTGCTTCTGCGTCTGGCTGATACGGGCTACTCAGTCGAGCTAACAGTAGATCAAAACTTCCTACAAACTGCTTCTATGTTTCTTGATGACTCGGGTCGAGTAGGTGAGATGCTTGGTCTAGTTGCTTTGCTGCTCGGTCGAGCTAGAGTGCCTTGGAGAAAAGCTCAAAATCTTCATCTGTTTGGTGTGACTCCGGTCGAGTCGGCTGTCTGCTATGTCGAGTAGGTTGAGGCTGTTTCCTGTGCGATTTCTGCTTGTCAACTCGGTCGAGTAGCTGATGCTACTCGGTCGAGTCACCTGGGAAACTGAGCTGAATCTTTGTCATCTCTTGTTCTCTTCTCCTCCTCTCCTCCAATCTTCTTCCATTCCTCGGCGAACTCCCATGGAGCCTTGCTAATGACGTCTCGGACGTGCCAGATGTGTCCATGCCCCAAAATAGCTCCAGTTCGCTCCAAAACTCCTGAAAATCCAAAAAGCTATACAAAACTCGAATATGGCATTAGAAGCATGATAATATATAAAAATATGGAGTTTGGAGGTGAATATGACATGAAATGATGCGATAAAACATGTAAAATATGGACACATCAAAATCCTCCAAGCTTACCTCTTACTCGTACTCGAAGAAGACGAATACAAGACTCACTGGGCGATAAAAATAAAAAAAATAGAAAAACAATGGAAGATGGAGGAGAGTGCTAATGTATTTGGTCAGATCTCAAGCCATAGCGACATGTCACAATAATTCGAAAATAGATCACATGCTAATAAGAATTTCATACCTTAGCTGAACATATTACTTACAAGTATTTAAGAACAAAGGAATGGATTCTCTAAATTCATGCAATCAATTCATATCCACATCATGCAATTCATAGAGTCTAGTATAAACATGTTGGCGACACACTTTTCAATCAATAGAAATAAATGAAGCATATGAGAGTCATACCAAGCATGCAATAGAGAATAGAATAAGGATCATGGCATTCATATATTCATCTCAAATCATGGACAATCTCCATTACTAATATATTTCGCATAGTCTGAGCGTTATCAAATATCCCCAAATGTGCATAACTCCACTCTAATGGCGTACTCACTCGTATAATTAAATGGATTCACCCTCCCAAGCTTAGCTTGAGGCATCACATCTAAGGATTAATAAATGAATTTTTGCGGCCTTTTCCCAAGTATTTGTGTAGCTTCAAATAACAAGATATATGAAGTATATTTTTTCTTTTTCTTCCTTTTCTCACTTTTTTGTAGGAGGAATAGGATATACATATATTTTGGCTCCTTTTTGGCTTTTTGGGGCTTTTTGAAGCTAACTTTTTCCTTTGGGATTTTTGGGAATAAGATGCGTTATATGTAGCTGCAGAGGGGGTGAACCCAAGTGACATGTGGAGAATAATAAGATATGTGGAGAATGAAATAATATAATCACTCGGTTCACTCATAAGAAGCGTACAATGGTTCAATAAGATAATACTCCAACTAAACTCATAAGCAAGCACATATATTTTCATTCATTTCAACGAATAATGAAGTCATGCGGTAAGGCACATAATAATAGCAGGCATGTAATAAGAAGTGAAAAAGATAATAATGCAGATGCTTCAAATATTCTAAAGATGCGTGAATCTTGGTGCATATCCAACATAGGCATCCTAAATACTACTGCATACATTCAGTTTCAATTCATTTCATGCATTCATATAGAGAGATCGTCAACAGAATATATATGCAAGCATATGAATAATAAGACACTGAAACACTCTAAGTAGCATGGCAAAAAGTAATAGTATCGTGATAGCTACTAAAGCTAAGAGAGATATCATCATTCGAAATGTATCTAGCAAAAGGGGAAAAGAAAGGCGGAGAAAATAAAATAAAAGCAAGCATGCAAGCATACCAAACATGGAAAATATGATGCAAAAACAATGAAACGGTGAAAAGTGGTAGAAAATAAAAATAAAAAGGTGTAAAATGGAAGAAAATGAAAGAAAAAAATGAAAAATAAAAGCGATAGCGCTCATCCCTCAAGCTAAACACAGCAGTGTCCTCACTGCTGAGAACACTCCAGCAAGAAGGGAAAATGAGGCTAGGGTGGGTGGGTGGTGAATAAAAGGAAAATAATAAAAGTGAAACTATGCAAATAATAAAAGAAAAAGTGCATGACCTAATGCCTAAGATGCAAAAATATGAACATGCAGGCATATGATGCAAATGATGACATGATGCAGGTGGAATATATGCAAATGCAAAATGATGAAATATATACAAGTGGTGCAAAAAGGCCATCCTCCAAGCTATGCAAGGAAAGGGCCCTGAAGAGACAGATGGGCACTAAAATAAATAAGGGGTGACAGGAGCAAAACTAGTGTGAAGATCAAGCAGCGGCATCACCCCGGGTGGATGATGATGGGTTCGACTGCTGGGGACTAGAGATAGGAACATTGAGCACGGAAGGTGAAGGCTCAACAGGTGTGTCGGTCGATAAGGCAACAGAAGAGACAACAGGCT
This sequence comes from Scilla litardierei, assembly GCA_030789695.1. NCBI lineage: Eukaryota > Viridiplantae > Streptophyta > Magnoliopsida > Asparagales > Asparagaceae > Scilla > Scilla litardierei. The sequence goes on along the minus strand of CM061133.1, from coordinate 242,382,448 downwards.
CAAACAAAGGAGCAACAGCTGGAGTGTCGACAACAGAAGTCTTTAACTGCGGTGCAACCGACTCATCGGAAGAAGTGACATGCCCTGCTGAAGCATGAGAATAGGGCATAGTGAGTGGTGCAGGAGGGACAGAAGGGATAGGGTTTGGCCTGGGAGGAGAGGCTGGTGCAAGTATGACAATGGGTGCACACCGATGCCTAAGAATGTCAAGAATGGCTGCGAGGTCCTGCTCCATGGACTGCTGAAAAGTGGAGAGCGAGGCCACGAGGGTGTCAAAGGAACGCCTCAGGGTGACAACCTCGGTCTCCATTGTAGAAAGACGTGCGTCTGTGGTGCGGGAGCTAAGGGTAGGCGTGAACTACTAGAGACCACTCTCGTAGGGTGCCCACGAGAAAGTGATACCCAGGGTCTGAACTAAAAGTCAGTGGAGGGTAGTCTAGCAGGGATCTCGGAGGAAGAGGATGTGAGTGGAATGGATCTGAGATCCGTTGTAGAGACAGAAGCAGCATCAGCATCAGAAATGGGAGACGTCGTGGCAACAGAAGTGGTGACAGACACCATGACGCTCTCAGAAAATACTGTTGATGCTAGTGTAGAAGTGGTGCCAGATAGAGAAACTGCAGACCCTAGACTGGTAGGAAGGGAAGAGAGGAGGTCCACAGGTGCGGTAAGTGTGCTGGCAGCGACGTGCTCCGAGATAGGTGAATCGGTAGGCTCGGGAGCGAAAGAACTGGCTGGCTCTGAAGGGGTGGAAGAAGTAAGATCAGGAGCAGCAGGGAAAACTGTGCCCTTAGGTCTGGGCACGACAGAGACAGAGGTAGTGACCTCCGGGGTAGAGGTGTGGATAGTCCCCGGGGTCTTTATGGTGGGGGAGGAGGAGGTGGTGGTGGTGGGAGCACTGACAGAAGTGGAAACAGAAGTGCTCCTAGGTGGTGGTGGATGTGCAGGCTGGACAGGCTAGGCTGCCCCGAGGGCAGCAATGTTAGGCTCATCCTCGTTAGAACTGAGCACCCAGTCGTCGATGTTGTCAGCGACTGGTGCTCTGGGTGGCTCGAGGACGTGGATGGGGGGATAGGAAAAATGTGGGGAGTGAGCCAGTCAAGCATGACTGGGGCGACATGGGTGAGGTCGGGGTGGAGCAGGAAGAGGTACTGCTCACGGTGGGTGCCTAGAAGGTAAATCCAGTGACGCTCACCATGCGGCCTGATGATGGACATGCGGGTGAGCACATCCATCGTCAGGCGTGTAGGCCCGGTGGGAGTCGCCAGATGTGTAGGAAGGGAAAGGCCGAGCACTTGGGCAAAAATAGTGAAAAATTTTCCGCAACAGATATCAGTGGTGGCGTGGGTGTTCTGAAGGAGGCGGTGACACAGCCAGTGTGATGCGTCAGAGAGTAGGAAGGGGTGGAGGGTACCGTCGGGGTGGAAGAGCAGAAGTCGAGTCATCTCCATAAGATGGGAAAGCTCGGGCAGGGAGACTGTCCCGACCTCTGGCCTGGAAAAGAGAGTGGTGGTGAGGTGGCGCTCGACATAGCAGAGACAGGTGTTGGAAACTCATAACTCCTCATATGGTTTTGATGTTACAAACATATCATTTTATATGTACTAACTCTATCTATGCAAATGTTATAGCACTATCATCTGAGACCATCATCAAGAACACAAGTTGCAAAAAGCATTCATTACAAGACGACGCATATCGAAGAAATTTTATATCTTGTAGTAAGTGATGTAATCTTTATTTTTTATCTTGCATATACTTAGAATGTAAAAGCCTTGATGATTACCTATCTTAGTCGTTTAGGGTTCATCTTCAAAAAATCAAGTCAAAATTCCAATTAGTCGACCAATCCCTAGTACTAGTCGACTAATTACAATATGAACCCAGTCAAAGCTTTAATTAGTCAACCAATCCTTAGTGCTAGTCGACTAATTTAAATAATAAAAAATTCAGAAAATTCTGAAACTTTGTCAGACCCATCCTAGAGTCTTCAGGATCATTTTCCCACCATTTCCTAGAGTTTCAAATTTTTAGTCGACTAATAATTCCTATTAGTCTACTAATCTTTTTTTTAAATTCAAATATTTTAATGATTTATCACTAAAATATTATATTTTATTTAGTGGAAGTTAGAACTGCCACTAACGGCTAGTTCTAGCAGTTAATAGTCGTTTATAGCAGTTTATAGCCGTTTTAAAACAATTTCCTACCGTTTTAGGCAGTTACTCCTCTTGAAAAGACGCTTTAACTTCCATTCTGTCCAGTCAGCTTTAATTAGTCGACCAATACATAAAATTAGTCGACTAATTCTGACAAAAATGGCTCAGATTTTTTTGAAAATTTAGGCAGTTGTACAACAGTCATAAACTACCTCTTTGGGCTATAAATAGACCTTTAGACCCCTGCCTAAAAATTACGAAAATTCTCTCACTTTCTCTTTTCTTAAGATTTCTCTCTCTAGAAAGAGTGAGATTTTCAGATTTCCATATGGAAAACTCTGCAGAAATTCAGTCCCTATAGGACGTCCAATTTCCAAGAGTGTTCTACCACAATCCACATCTTGAACCTTGGAGATTCCATCACCAACTTTGCGCAATAATTCCATCAATTATCAAGTCTATAGGTGATATTGTTTCATACTCTTTTTTTTACTTTATTTGGTGAATCTCTAGTTGAAGAAATTGTACGAAGAGTGTTGGCATCTTTGTATGTTGATTACTTGCGGGGAGCAAGTGTTTTAGTGGATTCAAATCTCTACGGGGTAGAGGACTGGACGTATGATCACAAGGATCCGAACCAGGATAAAAATCTCTGTGTTTGCGTTTGGATTATTCTGGATTGTGATCTTTTATTTCCGCACTTTCATTGCAATTTTTTATTAACTTTTAATTTTGCAATATCGTCGTGATTTACACTATTCACCCCCTCTAGTGTATTTGGTGTGCCAGGAGATCCAACATTTGGTATCGGAGCAAGGTTAAGATGGCCTACACCTATCCGACGAACACATCAACGTCTTCTTCACAATTCCAGAATAGCATTCTACTACAAGGCCTTCACTATTCAATGGTTCCAACTACTCCTATTGGAAGACAAGGATGACAATCTCTCTTCAAAGTATCGACTACGAACATTGGAACATGTTGGAAACTCAATACGAGAAGCCTACCACTCCATATGCCCAATGGACCACTAATGACAAATCTGCTGCAACCCGCAACTCCAAAGCAATGAATGCACTATTCTGCGCTATGGACAAGAATGAGTTCAACCGTGTCTTCCAGGCCAAAACTGCATATGATATCTGGCATACACTCCAGGTAACACATGAAGGAACTAATAAAGTTAAGGAAACTAAAATCTCCGTTCTTGTTCACAGGTTTCAATTATTCAGAATGAAGGAGAATGAACCAATTGGAGAAATGATCACTCGTTTCACCGACATTGTCAACTCCTTAATTGCCCTTGGCAAAACCTACTCTCAAATAGAACAAGTATGGAAGATCCTTCGTGCCTTGACACCAGAATGGAAAAGAAAGACCCCAGCAATAGAAGAAGCCAATGACTTATCAACACTCACCGTTGAAAGCCTCGTTGGAAATTTGATGGCCTACGAAGTACAACTTCAAGATCACAAAGAATAAGCAGATACAAAGAAGAAAACTCATGCCTTCACCGCTTCATTAGACACCGATGATTCAGACATGGATGATGAAGACACGAACTGGAAACTTCAAGAAGTTTCTACGAAGAGGTAAGTTTAAAAGTTTTAAGCCCAAAACTACTAATGCTTCTTTATGTTTTCAATGCAACAGGCCAGGACATATGAAAAAGGATTGTCCACTTCTTAAGCCTAAAGAAAGGACATTCAACAACTTTAGAAAGGATAAGAAGTTCGAAAAGAAAAAGAAGGCATTAGCAGCAACATGGGACTCTTCATCTTCAGATGAAGAAGAAGAAGTCAACGATCAATCAAATGAAGAAAATACTCATTAGTGCTTTATGGCACAAGATGATAATGAGGTAAGTATTTTAAATAATGAAGAATTACTAGAAGCCTTTAATGATTTATATATGAGATTTAAGAAATTGAATTCTCGACATAAGGCATTAGTTCTTTCTCATCAAGAACTAACCTCTTCATCTTCTACATTAGATAGTATTAAAATTGAGAAAGATTCATTATTTTCTCAAAATATTAAATTAATACATGAAAATGAGATTCTCAAATCTGAGAATCATAATATGGTTACCCGTATTTCTACTTTAGATAAAGATATTTCTTCTTTAAAATTGAAATATGACAACATGTCTTCTAATATTAGCAAATTCAATAAAGTAAAGAATAATCTTGATGATTTACTTAGAATACTACATCCTGCTAATCATAGACAAGGTTTGGGATATGAGAATATACCCAAATCCAATATTTTTGGTAATAACGTTTTAGAAAAGAAAACACATGTATTTATTAATGCTAAGAAAATTGATCCTTTGAAAAAGGATATTATTCATATTCCAAAGCAAACAAATTTTCTTACATCTTCTAAGAAAACTATTATGCATAATATTTGGGTTCCCAAAGACATTTGCTTATATGATAAGGATATATATCTAACTTTATGCAAAATGTTATTCTTTCTTCTAACTATTTGAAGAAACCAAATTCCACTTGGGTTTGGTTTCCTAAGGACTAATCCTAAGGACCCATATAAAAAGTGTACCAATATTTATTGTTTATCTTTCAGGTACCCATAAAAGAAAGATGGATACTAGATAGTGGATGTTCTAAACACATCACCGGGAACATCAAACTTCTATCAACCGTACAATTCAAAGATGGTGGCACCGTTACTTTTGGTGATAACAACAAAGGTAAAGTAATTGGCATCGGAACAGTTGGTGATCCAACTAAGCCAATTATCGAAAACGTGCTCCTCGTCGACGGTTTGAAACACAATCTCTTATCCATTTCTCAATTATGCGATAAAGATTTTAAAATAGTTTTTGAAAAGAATGCATGCATTATATATGATTTAGATATGTCTAATATTTTATTCCAAGGTAATCGTAAGAATAATATTTATATATACTATGCATGAAAATATCTTCAAATAATCAATGTTTGCTAGCATCCATAGATAATACATTATTATGGCATAAACGTTTTGGACATACTAACTTTAAGCATTTAGCATGTATTTCAAAACAAAAGTTAGTTTCTGATATGCCTAATATATCTTTTACTCATTCACAATTTTGTGATGCATGTCAACAATGTAAAATGCATAAATCATTCTTCAAATTAAAAGATGCTATTTCTACAAAGAGACCTCTTGAACTTTTACATTTAGATTTATTTGGTCCTTCTAGAATAGCCTATTTGAATGGTAATAAGTATGCATTTGTAATTGTTGATGATTTTTCACGATATACTTGGGTATTATTTTTGAAACATAAAAACGATGCATTTGAAGAATTTACAATATTTTGTAAAAGAAGTCAAAATTCAAAATCTTCATCCATTGTTACTATTCGTAGTGATCATAGAGGACAGTTTGAAAATGAGTTATTTACAAATTTTTTTAATAAACATGGTATAACACATAACTTCTCTTTTCCTCGAGCCGCATCACAAAATGGTGTAGTTGAAAGGAAAAATAGAACTATACAAGAATGCGCTAGAACCATGTTAAGTGATAGTAATCTACCAAAATATTTTGGACAGAAGCTGTCGCTACTGCATATTGTGTTTTAAATAGAATTTTGGTAAGACAACAATTGAATAAAACTTGTTTTGAATTGTTTTATGATCGTATTCCACGTGTTTTTTATTTTAAGGTTTTTGGTTGTAAATGCTTTATTCTTAATACTAAGGATTCATTGGATAAATTTGATTCTAAATCCGATGAAGGAATTTTTGTAGGATATTCTACACATAGTAAAGCATATAGAATTTATAATAGAAGAACCTTATGCATTGAAGAATCTCTTAATGTTAGTTTTGATGAGAACTTTTCTCCTATTACTCATTTAGATGAAGATGATTCTATTCCTATCATTAGTTCTTTAGAAAACACTAAGTTAAATGATGATGATACTAATAATCCCATTCCTGAAATTATACCTGAAAATACAAGTCTTCCTAAAGCATTTTTAAAGTTCCTAATCATCCACATGATTTAGTTATTGGAGATAATTTCGATAAAGTTAGAACTAGATCACAAATTGAAAAAATGACTAATTGTGCATTTCTTTCATCCATTGAACCAAAGAATGTTATTGAAGCATGTAAAGATAGTTCATGGATTATAGCAATGCAGGAAGAACTTAGTCAATTCAAAAGGAATGATGTATGGGAATTAGTACCTAGACCTTCAGATCATCCTATTATTGGTACTAAGTGGGTATTTAAGAATAAATTGGATGAATCTGGACAAGTGGTTAGAAATAAGGCTAGATTAGTCGCACAAGGTTATAATCAGGAATAAGGTATAGATTATGATGAAACCTATGCACCTGTTGCTAGATTAGAATCAATTAGAATGCTTCTAGCATATACATGTTACAAGGATTTTAAGTTATACCAAATGGATGTTAATAGGGCATTTTTAAATGGTATTATAAAGGAAGAAGTCTATCTAGAACAACCACTAGGATTTCAACATGAAAGTTTAGATAATCGTGTTTTCAAGTTAAAGAAAGCATTATATGGATTGAAACAAGCACCTCGTGGTTGGTTTGAATGATTAAAGAACTTTCTATTAAATCTGGTTATTCTATTGGAAAGATAGATTCTACTTTATTTACTAAACATATAGATTCTGATGTTATTATTATACAAATATATGTTGATGACATAATTTTTGGTTCTACTAATGATTCTCTTTGTCAAGAATTTTCTAAGGAAATACAGAATGAATTTGAGATGAGTCACGTGGGTGAACTACTTCCTAAGACTTCAAATCAAACAAATGAAGGAAGGTATTTTTATACATCAAAGTAAGTATTCAAAGGAACTGATCAAAAGGTTTGGATTATATAATTCTACAGAAAAGCATACTCCAATGGGTACTTCATCAAATCTTGACAAGGATCCAAATGGTAAGAGTGTTGATCAAACATTATATCGAGGTATGATTGGATCATTACTTTATCTTATAGCAAGTAGACCAGATATTATGTTTTCTGTTTGTATATGCGCTAGATATCAATCTGATCCTAAATTATCACATTTGACTGCTGTCAAAAGGATAATTCGGTATGTAAAACATACATCTGTTTTTGGTTTATATTATCCAAAATCAAGTTCTTTTGGTTTAGTTTCATATAGTGATGTAGATTTTTCAAGTTGCAAATCTGATCGTAAGATTACAAGTGGTACTTGTCACTTTTTAGGATATGCATTAGTATCATAGTTTAGTAAGAAACAAAACTCTGTTTCTTTATCTACAACATAAGCAGAATACATTGCCGCTGGTTTAGCATGTGTACAGATTTTATGGATGAAACAAACAATTTTAGATTATGGCATTAAATGTGACATGTGTCCTATCATGTGTGACAACACTAGTGCTATAAATCTATCCAAAAATCACGTACATCATACAAGCACTAAGCACATAGATACACGACATCACTTCTTGGAGGCCATGTCCAAAAAGGTGATATTATTCTTAAGTATATAGATACTAAGAATCAAATAGCCGATATCCTTACTAAGCCCCTTAAGGAAGAGACTTTTCTTAAATTAAGAAGAGAACTCGGAATTATTAGTGAATCGGCATTTTAACCTTATAGTATAGTTATATATGATGTTATAATCACTTAATGATTTTTCTGGATTTTTCTAACTTTATTCATATTTAAATTAGTCGACTAATCAATGGTATTAGTCGACTAATCGTCCAGATTTAACTTCATATATATATATATATATATATATATATATATATATATATATATATATATATATATATATATATATATATATATATATATATATATATATATAAATAAAATTTTTTAAAAAACATTTTTTCGGTCAACCTGTCTCCACTTTTTTTGGAGAGTAAGGACAAAAGTTTTTGAATGACATCTTTTCCCCCTCTTAGTACTTCTTAGGTACAAAGTCTATATAAGATTTGACCCATCCCTTACACACTCTTACACAAAGTACAAAAGTACTTTAAGTCCAACACTTTTTAGTCATTCCCTAGGATCTCATGCGTCAGTCCTTTTTGACTGAAAACATTTTTTATTTGTTAAAATTTTGAATTTTTTCGGCCTCTTTTCAAACAGTCCTGTTTTCTTTAGTCGACTAATAGGTCGTCCTAGTCGACTAATAGGTAGTCTTAGTCGACTAATCGTTGAAGAACACGAAATTCTAGAGCCGTTTTCAGTGCAAATTTTGAGCCGTTTCTTGATCAGTTTTGATCAGTTTTCTTTCCTAGTAGTTAGGAAACGTTGCAGTAACCTCTTAGGAGTTATTCCATTTTTTTTGAAGATTCAAATTCAAATTTCCTTTTCAATTCTTTCTATAAATACACACACACACTCCTTCTTCCTCATCATATGAGAAAGCCATTGTCTCAATACTCTCTCAAATGTTTCGATTTTAGAAGTAAGGTTCTTAAGTATTTTGTAGGAAATCTTCATCCTTCACTCATGGATTCATCCTCCAATCCTCTCCATCAACGACGCCCAAATCCGGCCGCCACCGTCGAAAAGGCGACTTTCTTCCCCGAAAGACCCATCAAATTCTCCGAGCCGGTAATCCAAAATCTCAACATCCATCACCTTCTCGACGTCGTTTCTCTCTTTCACTTGTGGTGTAATGTCATTCCATATTACCCCATTCTTGTCAACAATTCTTTACCAATATGAAGGTGGTAGAGAATGGGGCAATTATTTATCTTGATACCAAAGTGAAAGGCATCACCATCCATCTTGACTATGATTCCCTTACCGAAAGCCTTCGTTTGCCTCGTGTCCGCACAAATTTCCTTGGCCAAACCTCCATGGATAATCCCGACCTTATTGTAATGCCCTACAAGCTACTGCACGAGTACTAGAGAGGGGGTGAATAGTACTTTAAAAATAACAAGGAGTATAATTCCAAATTATAGTGCAAACAACTACCAAATCAATTTGCGGAAGCTTAAAGTGAATGACAACAACAAAATTAACAATGCTAACAAGAGATGTTAATGGGTTCGGATCCACCCAAGTCTCCCCGACTTGTTCCCGGTGATCCTACGTCCCAACCACCCGGATCCCCTCCGGATACTTAGGTTAGAAACCCTAACCCAAGATTTCCACTATGATATCTTGTGAAAAACCTTCACAAGATCAAATCATACATGCAATGACAATAGTGAATCCCACAACCCGGGATCACAACCTTCTCTCACAACCGAGAGAATCAACAAGCAATATAAACAAGTTTATAATGAAATAAACAATCTTACCACAAAATCCTATACCTTGAGTTTTCTTACCAAATAGGTGCAAGGAGGGATTTAATAAAATGAAGTCACCAAGACCTAGCACCAAGGAAATGACCAGCAATAGGTGCCTAGGAGTGATTTGGAGACTTGATTCAAGCAAAAGCTTGAAGGGCTCACCAAGAACAAGCTTCTCTCAAGATGGATTCTAGATCTAGAAAGTGAGAGAATGGATTTCTTGTGAGGAAGAGAGCTTTAGAAATGAGTGAGAATGGCTATCTCTTTCTATCTCAATGAATCTCTTAATGGCAGCTCTACCCTAGAGAGAAATGACCTAGGTTCGTATTTATAGGGTCCCATAAAAACAAGTTAGGTCAATTTCCAACGGATAGAAATCTGAGGCAACTAGTCGGTCAAAGAACAACCACTGACCGACTAGTTCATCAACTAGTCGGTTAGTCAAACAACATGGACCGACTAAGTGAAGAACTGAGAAGAGATAGAAATTCAGACCTAGAAATCTAGTCGGTCCAAGAAGACTTTCTGACCGACTAGTTTCACAACTAGTCGGTCAGTCAGTGAACGTAGACCGACTAAGAGGCAAAAACAAATAGTCTGAATACAAATTGATTTAGTCGGTCCAAGAACAAAAGTTGACCGACTAGATTATCAACTAGTCGGTCACCAAACGTTCTTAGACCGACTAACGATAAACAGTAGCTTAGGAGAAATTTGGCATGAACAGTAAACCTCAACTAGTCGGTCAAAGAAGCATCACTGACCGACTAGTTCACAAACTAGTCGGTCGGTGAGTCAACGTAGACCGACTAACTGTAAACAGTACTGAACAAGAAAAGATTAACTCACACTAGTCGGTCCAAGAAGCTCTGCTGACCGACTAGATCACCATCTAGTCAGTCAGTACTTCTTCTTGTACCAACTAACATGCACAAACAAGTCCGAATCGAAGCGCGATGCTTCGAGGAAGTTAGAATGAACTTGTACTAAGATCCTAGAGCTACGATATGAGCGATATGAAGATAGAATCGTAAGATATACTCAAGGCTTAACATTTTATAGATCGAAGCTAAAAGACTATAAATAAAACCTTAAAGAACGGTCTTTGAGAGCTTCGATTAATTCTTCATGACTTCCAAAACGGCGCAAGAGCTTCAACGAAGCTTTAGGCATGAATACGAGCTTTGAGAAGTGTTGAGATGTCGCTTTGATTGTTCTCGTGAATTTGGCGACGATCTCCAATACTGCGCTCACAAATTGTTAGTTCATGAATTATTTATGTTTGCTCATCATCCAAAACCAAATCCGGGGAGTCCAATATTCAACATTCTCCCCCTTTTTGGTGATGACAAACCAACATAAATAATAATAAAAAACAATGATTCAAATGTAAAATACTTACTCCCCCTGCATTGATGACACGTTAATTCCAAAATGAATATATATAAATTGCATCAATCAGACGAGTAAGATATATAACGAGAATCGATTTTTGCAATATCGGATTTTGAAAAATCCTTATATATATCTTAACTCCCCCTGAATCTAACACATCAAATTAGATTCTTGGAAATTGAGTTAAATTTTCATTTGACCTATTTATTATCATTATCTCTCCCCCTTTGGCATTATCCCAAAAATGGGGGGCATACAACGACAACAACTAGGAAATGGAAAATCCAACATCGGGAGTCGTAGACAATGACGATGGACCCAATTGACACCAAGGGAAAAGTGTTGAAATCAAGTCAAGGTGTGCCAAATTGTCCATTATCAAAAAGCGATAATTAAAATCATCAAAAATACCAATTTTTATTCATTTCATGAATAAAGAAACATACTCTTCAATATTCAATATTCTTGGTTAAATTGGTGCATGGAAAACAATTCTATACAATTATAGAATTTCAATCTATTTATTCAAGTTTTTCAAGCGACGAATGACGAATTCACATGTCAAAGGCATTGAATGAAAATTAAATGTGCAAGACGAAATAATACAAAGAGAAGATCGATGTATATATATAAAAACATCATGAGTACATCCAAAAAGATATCGACTACATCAAATGCAACATACCATGTATGTCAACATCAAAAAGAAATACATCATACATCATCGATACACCATCATCAATCATCCAAAGTACATCAAAATACAACACCGACATCCATAAAACCAAAATACATCAAATCCAACACTCAAACTCCATCCCATCCTAACCCAAAACACTCTCAAAAAGGTGTATCATCCAAAGAGTAGTGGAGAGTCCTCGAAATAGACGATCACGAGGAAGTGGCAGGATCTGCAGTCTCCGGAGGTCCAGTCGAGGGAGTGGACTCAGGCTCTGCAGGGAGGAGAGGCATGTGAACAAAAGGGATCGTCGGGGCAGGGGTGGGGTCTCAACAGGCTCAATGGCTGGGGTCTCAACAGGAACAACAGCAGGCAAAACAGGAGCAGGGTCGCCAGCAGAAGCAGAAGCAGCATCAGAAGGCTGATCCACTGGTGCAGAAGTCTCAGGAGCACCGGAAGAGGTGCCAGCAACAGGAGCAGAGGTGGTAGCAGCAGCAGCAGTGGCCTCATCGCCACGAGCCAAGGAGGTGACAAGATCATCAAAATCCTCATCGTCCATCTCCTCATCCTCAGAAACGGAAGGAGGAAGCTCAATGCCCATCAAACGAGCCATACGGCAGACGACCTCCTCGGTACGAGCCAAACGCGACTCGTGCCGACGAAGCAACCGTACGACATCATCAAGAGTGGCGGAGGGAGGAGGGACAGAAGCAGCTGAGGGAGGAGGAACTGAAGCAGCTGAGGGAGTGGCCTGAGATGCAGAAGGTGTCGACCGCTGCACGTGACGGAGTGCCGCAAGAGATTTCTTAACGGCCGTCGCGTTCAGAGGAGGACCAAGGGGACGCTCATCATCAGGGGGCAAGGGAACACCGAATCGATGAAATACCAAGGTCAGGAGACATGGATATGGGATATGCACAGATTTAGTGGTCTTGTGAATACACTCGAAAGAATCCATCTTATCGAGTATAATGCGAGCCCAATTAATCTCGCTACCCATAAACAGAGCGTAAATCAATTTCAAAAACGGCTGAGATGGAAGAGATGAAGATCCATACTTGGGAAGAAGGCATGATTTCAAGATCAGGTTAATCACCCAAGCATTCGGCTTGAATGATTTCGAAGGTACTCCTATGAATGCAGGGGGGATAACCTGGAAGATTTTGCCTAGGGTCCGCTGATCGAGGGAAGAGATATCATCGACAGAGATGTCAGAAGGGAGGAGGCCACACGACGAGCAACCTATCAACTCCCCCAAGATTTCTGCCGTGAGGACTATAGGAGTCCCCAAAATAGAAGTCTCGATGGAGTGAGACTCATCGTACAGGCCCCGAACACGATTGGCATAGAATAATTTGACCAGGCGAGGATATGGACGGGGGTTCGCCTTGGGGTCATATCTAAGATAGTCCAATAGGCCACTATATGAGAGAAGATCCGCAAGGCCAAGAAAATCAGAAAACTGAACGTAATGCTCTAACAGTAGTGGGCAGTGCTCTATACGGTTGTACGCTGCGAGACACTGAGGGTCGTCGCGACACAACGATATATCTACACCGCCGACTGGCATAGGAGCTTTACCCTTAGCCTTACAGGGCTTAGGAGGAGGTGGAGGAGGGGGTGGAGTAGGTGCCTTCTCGGGATGTTCAGGAGTGTATTCCTCATCGATATCATCCTCGGAATCACTATCTGAATGCTCACTGGGAGGTATGGGAGCACAGAACTTTTTAGGTTTAGGTTTTGGCTTGGACGTTTGGCCGGCAGGTTTAGGCTTGGACGTCCTCTTCCTCTTCAACGGAGTCGAAGACGAAGAGGGGGGTCGAGTGGTCTTGGCCCTACGCTTAGGAGGGGTCGAAGCGGTAGCACCCTCTACGGTCATAGGGGATGCCCCAGAAGATGTAATCGGGATTCTCGTTCGTGCCATGATCGCGGCACAACGAGTTCAATCACGCGACGGGATAAGATCAAGCACCCTAAGCACAAACACTAGATCCTAACACACAAGCCCTAAGAATGAAAAATCCGAAACCCTAGAACACCTAGAAGTTGAAATGAAGCCTAGAACAAACCCTAGGGATGAAGAACAAGATCTAGGAAGAGGGGTTATACCTAGGGGAGTGGTCGATGGCGACGGGCGGCGGAGATGGCCGGAAAAGTGGCCGGAGACGACGGGAAGCTGAAGGGTCTCGAGCGGATTTAGGGTTTTTTCGGGCTGGAGGTTGAAAACAAACCGACTAAATGAGGATTTGATCGGATAAAATTGGATTAAGTTGGTCGGGAAAGCGAAAAGACGCGTTTGCCCTAACGCACTTAGTCGGTCACAGTTCAAGCACTGACCGACTAGATTACGATCTAGTCGGTCGGTCAATGAGCTTAAACCGACTAAGTCGAAACAGAGGCAAACAAAAATTTCTAGGGCTAGAGTTAGTCGGTCACAGTATACTCACTGACCGACTAGTTTTCAATCTAGTCGGTCGGTAAGAGTACTATGACCGACTAAAAGAAGTCAATGACAGGAGAAAGTTAAAAGCTTGAACTAGTCGGTCTGAGTTCACTAGCTGACCGACTAGATGAGCATCTAGTCGGTTGGCTGATGAACTGAAACCGACTAGAAGAGTCCAAAAGTTGATAAATGAGTTCTCTTCAAAAACCACTTGGATGAAACATCTTAACCCTCTCATTAGTCATCTAAACTACCCCATAAAACATCGAAATCTTAAATACGACATTCAAATAAGAATTCGAGCAATAAGTCAATCATATCACATAAAATCCCCAAAAATTCAATAAATCTAGCATGAACGAAATATCGCGAAATATAAAAGCATGCAAGATAATTGAATGAGACATGAATCCTATATCTTGGATTCACCCATAATCTCCAATTCTCGACGCAACCGTACAAAGGAGTCCTCCTTTAGGGGTTTCGTGAAAATATCGGCGATTTGCTTTTGGGTTTCAACGTACACTAATATGATGTCCTTTTTAGCAACATGATCATCTAAAAAGTGGTGTCGGACATCTATGTGTTTAGATCGGGAATGGTGCACCGGATTCTTTGAAAGACAGATAGCACTTTGGTTATCCACCATGATAGGGCTAGTATCACAATGAATACCAAAATCCTTCAGTGTGTGTCTCATCCAAAGAACCTGGGCACAAGCGGCACCGGCGGCAATGTATTCCGCCTCGGTGGTTGAAAGTGATACGGAATTTTGCTTCTTGGAAAACCAAGAGACAAGAGAATTTCCTAGAAAATGGCAAGTGCCACTAGTACTTTTCCTGTCGGATTTGCATCCCGCATAATCAGCATCACTATATGAGACTAACTCATACGTGCTAGATTTTGGATAAAGTAATCCAAAATCAAGTGTATAACTTAGATAACGGAAAATACGTTTTACCGCTACTAAGTGAGACTCCTTAGGTTGAGACTGATAACGAGCACATACGCATACGGCAAACATAATATCGGGCCTACTTGCGGTAAGATAAAGTAAACTACCTATCATACCTCGATATATACGAATGTCTACATCCTTACCGCCCGTATCCTTGTCAAGATGCGTAGTCGTGCTCATTGGAGTCTTTTTCCCTGAAGCACTCTCCATTCCAAATCGCTTAAGCAACTCCACCGTATACTTCGTTTGGTGGATGAAGATTGCATCGTCCATTTGGCGAATTTGGAGACCTAAGAAATATTTGAGCTCACCCATGTGGCTCATCTCAAATTGTTCCTTCATAACATTAGAAAACTCTTCGCAAAGAGTGAAGTTAGTAGCACCGAAAATGATATCATCAACATAAATTTGAACTAATAAAATATCACTATTCTCATGCTTTACAAAAAGTGTAGAATCGGCTTCGCCCATTTTAAAATTCAAATCCAAAAGAAAATTCTTTAGGCGATTATACCAAGCTTGAGGAGCTTGTCTCAAACCATAAAGAGCTTTCTTTAGTTTAAAGACATGATTTGGAAATTTTTCATTTATGAAGCCCGGAGGTTGAGAAACGTAAACTTCCTCAACAACATCTCCGTATAAAAATGCACTTTTAACATCCATTTGAAATAACTTAAAATTTTTATGGCATGCAAAAGACAATAATAGTCTAATTGATTCTAATCTAGCTACCGGAGCGAAGGATTCTTCGAAATCGATACCTTCCTCTTGGCGATAGCCTTGAGCAACTAACCGAGCTTTGTTCCGGACGACGACTTGGTTTTCGTCGGTTTTGTTCTTGAAGATCCACTTTGTCCCTATTACGGTGTGGTTCTTCGATGGCAAAGGAACAAGCTCCCATACTTCATTCCTCTCGAATTGAATGAGTTCCTCCTCCATGGCAAGGATCCAAGCACTATCTTCGCACGCTTCAACTATATTCTTTGGCTCTATCGATGAGGCAAAGGCACAATTGGTGAAGTGGTGGACTTGCGATCTCGTCTTGACACTATCATGAATATTGCCAATGACTTGCTCATGGGGATGGTCGCGGACGGTATGAAGCCGCTTGGGAATACCTTGATCACTAGGCACATTCTCAACAACTTCATTAGTCGGGTTAGTATCAATAGAATCAATTGAATCAATAGACTTAGAATTTTCAAACGAATCACATAAAACATCCATAGAATCATCATTATTTGAAATTCTAGAAGTAGTAAAATTCTCATTAAAAGAGACATGAAGTGATTCCTCGATCGTAGAGGATCTTTTGTTGTATATCCGGTAGGCTTTGCTACGCGAGGAATACCCAACAAATATCCCCTCATCCGATCTCGGATCAAACTTGTCCAAATTATCATATGTGTTTTTAAAGAAACATTTTGTGCCGAAAACACGAAAATGTTTAACTTGAGGCAATCTACCAAACAACAATTCATAGCAAGTTTGTTTGGTGCCGGGCCTCAAAAGTATTCTATTAAACACATAACAAGCGGTGTGTACCGCTTCCGCCCAAAATTGATAACCAAGTTGACTATCTTCGAGCATAGTGCGAGCACACTCCACAAGCGTTCTATTCTTCCTCTCAACAACACCATTTTGAGGAGGTGCGCGAGGGAAAGAAAACGTGTGAGTAATTCCAAGATCATCACAAAAATTTGAGAAAGACTCATTCTCAAATTCACCCCCATGATCACTACGAATAGTGACAATGATGGTTCCGATGAGATTTTGTACTTTCTTCACAAATATTGTGAAGTTTTCAAAAGCTTCATTTTTATTACATAAGAAAAATACCCATGTAAATCTAGAATAATCATCGACGATGACAAGTCCATATCTTGCATTTCCTAAGGAAGCAACTCTAGTTGGCCCAAATAAATCTAGATGTAATAGCTCTAGTGGCCGTTTAGTAGAAATGCTTTTCTTAGGTTTAAATGAAGATTTAGGAAGCTTGCCACGTTGACAAGAATCACAAAAACTTTTCTTTTCAAAAACGAGCTTCGAAAAACCTTTAATGGAATTTAATTTTGAAAGCTTATAAAGTGTTCCAAAGTTCACATGTCCAAATCGTCGATGCCATAAGTGTTGTTCACTTGTGTTGGCAACGAGACATTGTTCATATGACTTAGGAAGATCCAAAATATAAATATCTTTATGGCGTGTGCCGGAAAATAATAACTTATTATTATCATTTGAAATATGACATAATCCTTTCGTAAATCTAACTTTGTAACCTTTGTCACAAAGTTGGCTTATTGAAATAAGATTATGATTTAAACCATTAACTAGATAAACATCACTAATTAAGGGTTTAGACGGGTTACCCACTTTACCAACACCGACGATGGTTCCGCTCTCGTTGCCTCCAAATACGACGCGGTTTCCATTTGCAATGGGAACTACTCCGGAGAGCAATTGAGCGTCACCCGTCATGTGTTTTAAACACCCGCTATCGAGTATCCAATTCCCTTTGGAGCTAAATTTAAATTTGTTGCTCTTTTTCTTTTTCTTTTCCTTGAGTACCTAAAGATAGAAACTTTCATATCATGGTACCCAAGGTCATTGGGTCCTCAAAGGTTAGACCTTTGGAAGCGAAGTCCAATTGGACTTAGACTTCCCCACATAATTTCTACTATGCACAACATCCGAAAAATAAGCATTCATATACACTTGTTTTTCATCCATGCTTGTGTCCTTTGGGCTCTAAATAGTGAAAATCTTGGGAGCCCTCATCTTATTGGGTGCATGCATGCGACGTTGATTTCTACGTGATGCATGTTGTGGATAGGCATAAGGAACATGATGGAATGGTGCACGACGAGAATTATTCATATGATGAGGTGGGTGAACATATGCATATGTGGGAACACGTGCGTGAGGGTGTCTCACATGGTGTGCACGTGCCCGAGAATGTGTTGCATAAAAATCATCATATGTGTGAGACGGTGGAGTAGGACGTGTGTTCCTACGTGGCATGGTATTGGTGTACATATAAGCATGCCCCTTCTTTGGAGGTCCACCCAAAGTGGGATTATTTCCGAAAGAGGGTGTGGACGAGGTGGAAGCACCATTGGTAGATGAATTACCAATAGAGTGTTTGCTACCACTCGTAGAGTCACCGGAAGTTGGCCTAACAAAAGTAGTGACCGACTTGGATGACTTTCCCAAAGTATACCCCAAACCAACATGGTGTTTGGCCGGGAGTAAGACACTTAGGACATTATCCAAATGGCCCTTACCCTTATTGAATTCATTGATTCGGCCTAATGTGTTCTCATATTTCTCGGTGAGAGAACGAAACGAAGTATCTAAAGTGGATACTTGCGATGTGAGCACATAAACACGAGATTTAAGATTCTCGTTCTCAATACTCAAAGTCGAGTTTTGAGAAGTTAAATCCGCTATCCTATGTTCTTCCGGATCATCAATGCTAACATGTTCAAGTTTAGATTTGAGATTGACAATCTCATTTCTTAACTCTTCAACAACGGTGTCGTTGTTGGTGATGATAGTCTTAGGCGAGGTTTGAATGCTAGCTAGGTCATCTTTTACTTTAGTATATCTATTTACTAATTTAGTGTATTTAGACCATAAATGAGAGTTAGCATCCCTAAGATCATCCATAGTTACCTCATCGCCTTCGTCATCGCTATCATCGGAGGAGGAAGATCCTTGATCATGCTCCTCTCTTACCATGAAGCACATGTGCGCTTGCTCCACTTTCTCATCGTCCGACTCTCCGCTTGAGGAATCCTCGGAGTCGGTGAATGTTGCTCCGACAAGTCCCTTTTTGTACCCCTTTTTGTACTTCTTCGACTTGTCGAACTTCGGCGCCTTCCACTTCTCCTTTTGCTTGTTTTGAGGACAATCCGCTTTGATGTGTCCTGGCTTATTACATTTAAAGCACAAAGGTGGAGAGTCGTTAGTAGAAGTAAATTTAGATTTTTGTTTGAAGTTACCCTTTCGGAAGAAGCGATTGAACTTCTTTGCTATGAGTGCAATGGATTCCATGTCCATTTCTTCTTTCGAGTCCTCATCATCGGTAGAGGTGGATGAAGCCGCCTTGAATGCAATTGCCTTTTTCTTAGGCACGTCTTGGTTCAAATAGGACTTCATCTTTTCTTGTAACTTCACCTTGCTATCTTTGCGTACCTCGTATGACATCAAAGTACCCATCAATTGAACTACGGTATACTTATTCATGTCATTACCTTCCTCGATGGCGAAGGTACGTTTCTCCCAAGAAGAAGGAAGTCCTTCGATAAGCTTCGAGCACTTCTCCTTTTGGGTGTAGGATTTGCCGAGGGCCTCTAACTTGTTTATTATGTCAACGAAGCGAGCGTAATATTCCTTCATCTTCTCGCCCTGTTGCATATGAAACATTTCGTAATCTTTGTTTACAACTACGAGTTTAGAGTCTCTTACCCTACTTGTCCCTTCATGAAGAATGAGGAGGGAGTTCCAAATTTGATATGCACTCTTACATGTGCATATCTTATTGAAGTCCTCGGGCTCCAATGCGCATTGCAAGGCGTTCATTGCCTTGGCATTGCTTACCTCCGCGGCGACCTCCGCGGTAGTCCATTTCTCAAAGTCTTCTTCTTCGGGCTCGATGTATTCCTTCATTGTGGTCCTCCATAAAGATGCACTCCGGAGGAAGGTTTCCATCCGGCATTTCCAGTACCCGTAGTTGGTACCGTTGAAGAATGGAGGCCTCGTAGAGGAATGTCCTTCCATCACCGTAGATGCTCCTTCACGGTTCCTGAAGGTGTCATAGTTGGAAGGTGGACGCACGGTCTTGTTGTCGTTGGCAGACATAGCTAAGTATCTGGCTTTGATACCAAATGTAATGCCCTACAAGCTACTGCACGAGTACTAGAGGGGGGGGGGGGTGAATAGTATTTTAAAAATAACAAGGAGTATAATTCCAAATTATAGTGCAAACAACTACCAAATCAATTTGCGGAAGCTTAAATTGAATGACAACAACAAAATTAACAATGCTAACAAGAGATGTTAATGGGTTCGGATCCACCCAAGTCTCCCCGACTTGTTCCCGGTGATCCTACGTCCCAACCACCCGGATCCCCTCCGGATACTTAGGTTAGAAACCATAACCCAAGATTTCCACCATGATATCTTGTGAAAAACCTTCACAAGATCAAATCATACATGCAATGGCAATAGTGAATCCCACAACCCGGGATCACAACCTTCTCTCACAACCGAGAGAATCAACAAGCAATATAAACAAGTTTATAATGAAATAAACAATCTTACCACAAAATCCTATACCTTGAGTTTTCTTACCAAATAGGTGCAAGGAGGGATTTGAGGAAGATGAAGTCACCAAGACCTAGCACCAAGGAAATGACCAGCAATATGTGCCTAGGAGTATTTGGAGACTTGATTCAAGCAAAAGCTTGAAGGGCTCACCAAGAACAAGCTTCTCTCAAGATGGATTCTAGATCTAGAAAGTGAGAGAATGGATTTCTTGTGAGGAAGAGAGCTTTAGAAATGAGTGAAATGGCTATCTCTTTCTATCTCAATGAATCTCTTAATGGCAGCTCTACCCTAGAGAGAAATGACCTAGGTTCGTCTTTATAGGGTCCCATAAAAACAAGTTAGGTCAATTTCCAACGGATAGAAATCTGAGGCAACTAGTCGGTCAAAGAACAACCACTGACCGACTAGTTCATCAACTAGTCGGTCAGTCAAACAACATGGACCGACTAAGTGAAGAACTGAGAAGAGATAGAAATTCAGACCTAGAAATCTAGTCGGTCCAAGAAGACTTTCTGACCGACTAGTTTCACAACTAGTCGGTCAGTCAGTGAACGTAGACCGACTAAGAGGCAAAAACAAATAGTCTGAATACAAATTGACTTAGTCGGTCCAAGAACAAAAGTTGACCGACTAGATTATCAACTAGTCGGTCACCAAACGTTCTTAGACCGACTAACGATAAACAGTAGCTTAGGAGAAATTTGGCATGAACAGTAAACCTCAACTAGTCGGTCAAAGAAGCATCACTGACCGACTAGTTCACAAACTAGTCGGTCGGTGAGTCAACGTAGACTGACTAACTGTAAACAGTACTGAACAAGAAAATATTAACTCACACTAGTCGGTCCAAGAAGCTCTGCTGACCGACTAGATCACCATCTAGTCGGTCAGTACTTCTTCTTGTACCAACTAACATGCACAAACAAGTCCGAATCGAAGCACGATGCTTCGAGGAAGTTAGAATGAACTTGTACTAAGATCCTAGAGCTACGATTGAGCGATATGAAGATAGAATCGTAAGATATACTCAAGGCTTAACATTCTATAGATCGAAGCTAAAAGACTATAAATAAAACCTTAAAGAACGGTCTTTAAGAGCTTCGATTAATTCTTCATGACTTCCAAAACGGCGCAAGAGCTTCAACGAAGCTTTAGGCATGAATACGAGCTTTGAGAAGTGTTGAGATGTCGCTTTGATTGTTCTCGTGAATTTGGCGACGATCTCCAATACTGCGCTCACAAATTGTTAGTTCATGAATTATTTATGTTTGCTCATCATCCAAAACCAAATCCGGGGAGTCCAATATTCAACACTTATCAATCGTTTAAGCCCCAATTTTCAGATTGGCTTGTCCACCAAAGCCTTGAACCCCATTCCTCGCATTCTTCTCAAAATCATCACTTACAATCTTCTCCCTAAGAGTGGCTCCCTCAATTACGTTAATGAGACCTGTAGTAGGGCTCTCTATGCCATTATGGGAGGGATTAAAGTGGATTGGGCAAGCACCATTATGTTTCTCTTGGTTAAACCAATCAAGCAACATATTTTTCTTCCTTGTGTCATCACCCAAATTCTCCAACACTTTCGTGTTCCCTTGGAGAATGAAATTGTAGTTTTCAATCCTCAATAATTCGATCACTCCGTCGTCAACCGTATGGTTCTTCCACCTATTCCTCCTCCCGAAGACGAAGAAGAAGAAGCCGAGCCCGAACGTGTCACCCCTCCTTCACGTCGCCGCAAGCAAACCGTCAACCCTTATACTAGGCCTCCCTCACGGCCTACCCTCCAAGACCAAATTGACCAACTTCTTGAGGATGTCAATTCTGGTTTCGGAGGAATATAAGAGCATCTTAGCGGTTTTGAGACAAATCTCGGTAATGTTAGGATGGATATGGAGAAAGGATTCGAGGCTATGCAAGTCACTCAAGCCGAAATCCTAAGTTCCCTCCAACAATGTGCTCCGTACACACCTTCCTCATCTCATTTCCCGCCTCCATCATCCTCGGACTATTAGGCACAACTCTGAACGAACAACATTTAGTCGACTAATACCGTAGCATAGTCGACTAATTAGTATTAAGACTTGTTTGTTATATGGTTTTTAGTTTGTTTTATGTGTGGTTGGTGTCTTTCAGTCTCTGTTTTTCTTTACTATCGATGAATGTATCTGTATCTTCTTTAAATGAATGAAATTCGGTTTATTTTTTGAAAAAATTCTATTATTTAAACTTTTGGTCGACTAATGCCACTGCTTAGCCGACTTGTTAATACTGTCACCCCATTTTTTGATAATTTGACAGGGGGAGAGAAAATATACATAAATTTCAGAATTCTCTACATAAGTTTCTGAAATTTCAGTAATCTGACAGGGGAGAAATTTATTTTTTAGTAAACATTATTATATATTATTATATTATGATTATTATAATAATATATCTTAAACATGAAATGTATACATACTCTCTTGCATATAAGGCATTTCTTTAGGGGGAGTATTTCAGTAAACACATAACAAATTTTCTGTTGTTGTATTATTCTTTAGTCACATATTATTATAATATTCAATGTTTGTAAAATCATCAAAAAGGGGGAGAATGTTGGAAACTCATAACTCTTCATATAGTTTTGATGTTACAAACATATCATTTTATACGTACTAACTCTATCTATGCAGATGTTATAGCACTATCATCTGAGACCATCATCAAGAACACAAGTTGCAAAAAGCATTCACTACAAGACGACGCATATCGAAGAAATTTTATATCTTGTAGTAAGTGATGTAATCTTTATTTTTTATCTTGCATATACTTATAATGTAAAAGCCTTGCTGATTACCTATCTTAGTCGTTTAGGGTTCATCTTCAAAAAATCAAGTCAAAATTCCAATTAGTCGACCAATTCCTAGTACTAGTTGACTAATTACAATAGGAACCCAGTCAAAGCTTTAATTAGTACCACAATCCACATCTTGAACCTTGGAGATTTTCCAGTACCAAGCTTGCGCAATAATTCCATCAATTATCAAGGCTATATGTGATATTGTTTCATACTCTTTCTTTTACTTTATTTGGCGAATCTCTTATTGAAGAGATTGTACAAGTTTGCAACACGGGGAGTGTTGGCATCTTTGTATGTTGATTACTTACGGGGAGCAAGTGTTTTAGTGGATTCAAATCTCTACGGGGTAGAGGACTGGATGTAGGATCACAAGGATCCGAACCAGGATAAAAATCTCTGTGTTTGCGTTTGGATTATTCTGGATTGTGATCTTTTATTTTCGCACTTTCATTGCAATTTTTTATTAACTTTTAATTTTGAAATATAGTCGTGATTTACACTATTCACCCCCCTCTAGTGTATTTGGTGTGCCAGGAGATCCAACAACAGGGGTGGATGATACAAGAGGGTATTGCCCTACTAGGGCGATATCCTCGCAGACCAGTGATGCGATGCCAAAACTGCTCGGCATCGAACGACGTGGGCTCGAAGTCTAGGAAGAAGGCGAGGGTGCGGTCGGGGATGGCAGAAAAGTGGAAGTGGGTGCAGATCATAGCGTGTGTGACCACTACGTCGTGGTCAAACAACCGAAAGCTAATGCCATCACCCACCGGGGTGACAACAATAGAGTTCAACACCTCAAAGGTGAGGCATGTGTAAGTGCAGGCGTGGATGGCTAGAAGGCGGTCAATACCAATGACCTGGTAAAGCCTGTGGACACCCGGTAAGAGTCCAAGGCACTGGAGGGTGGGGATGTGAGCGAAGCGGGGTGGGGACCATGGTGCGGTGGGACATGGCTACGAAATGCTCGCAGTGGGCGTCGTCCCTGAAGACGATATCATACATCCTCAGTGTGGGTGATGGAGGAACTAGACGGGGTGGAGGAGTGGTGGTCAGGATGGGAGGAGCGGTATGGTGGGTGGTGTGTGGGGCCTCTATGGCTAGAGGCACTTGTGTGGTGGTCGTGACGAGTCAGAAGAGAACGACGAATCATCCAAGTACGGCTCAGGTGTGGGTGAAGGTGAACGTCGTGGGCATCGTGCTGGCCGAGAAGAGGAGGGACCAGAGGTGGCCTTCCTCTTTGCCGGCTGAGGCTTCCTCAGCCTAAGGTGAGGAGACATTGTGCAAATGTGCTAGCTACGATGATATGGTAACAAAAAATAAAGTGTGGAAAGAGTATACCAACACCGAGCGTAGCTGCAAAAGCGAAATTGGAATACGCACGTGCGAAGCCTCAAATTCGAGCTATCCCCCAAGCTGATCCAAACCAAGCTCCTCGGATTCATGAAGAAGCTCCAAGTGTACATGCAATAAGATATGAAAATAGTACTAGGCAATTTCGAAATTTAATCCTGTTTGGGGTTCAAAAATAGGAAAAATTAGGGTTGGGGATTCGGAATTTGGGGGGGGGGGGGGGGGGAGGGGGGAATGAGAGGGATGAAGTAGGGGGGAATGAAGAGGGGGGTTGGGCTTCGCTACTCGGCCCGAGCATGGGGTGTGCTCGGGCGGTTGCTTGGGTGGCACGCGTACAGCTCTGACGAGTCGTCGGAGCAAGGGGGATTGGGGGAAAGAGAGAAAGGGGGGACGGATGGGGGGTAGAGAGGAGAAGGGGAGGGGTGATGGGGGAGAAGCGCCACCGGTACGGGTGGTGCAGACGGCGCTTCTCCGGTGATGTGCCAGAGCTCGGGCGGGGCGGCGATGAGGGAAGAGAGAGATAGGGAGGGGGGGGGGGGGGGAGAGAGAGAGAGAGAGAGAGAGAGAGAGAGAGAGAGAGAGAGAGAGAGAGAGAGAGAGAGAGAGAGAGAGAGAGAGAGAGAGAGAGAGAGAGAGAGAGAGAGGAAAAAGGGGGTGGCGGTGCTGACCGAACGTCGACGGTGGGTGGCGCTCGAGCAGAGCACGACGGTGGGTTGGGTCGAGTCGAGTTAGTGCTAGGGTTAGGGGGCCTCGGGGTTTGGGGGTAGGCTGATTTCGATTAGGATAAGGGATGGCCTGAGTCGAGTTTGTATTAGTATAGGACATGTGACGTGCGTTTATATTTTATATATTCACGCACGTCTTCTCCGTGATTTCCCGTCGTTTTTCGTTATTTTGAGTCCGTCTTTTTGTGATTTTTAGTTCCTTTTCACTTTCGTTGTGTTTTTTGTGTTTTTGTAGGATTGCTGGCGCAGGGGACATACACCGCCCACATCATGAGTTCCCGGAGCAACGGGAGGTGCCACACGAGAACCTGAGGGCCAATCGTCAAGAAAGAACATGTATCAGCCCACAACCGATCGGGTGGACAGACCCACCCGATCGGTTCGTGCATCGTATCAGACCCGAGCATGAAGCGAAGAAGGAGCAAACCCCAACCGATCGGTTTAGCGATCGGTTGGGTGTGACAGTGCTCTCTGTTTTTGAGTGCCAAAGTCCACCCGATCGGTTGACTTGAACCGATCGGGTCACCTGTAGCAGCAGCATCCCCAGCTCCAGAGCCCAACGACCTCAACCGATCGGTTCAGCGATCGGGTGGGGTTATTCAGAGCCGAAAACCTATTCCAACCGCTGCCTCACCGAATCGGTTGATGTTTCAACCGATCGGATGAGCGTTTATTTTTGTCTTATAGCGGGAATATTCCCTGGCATCTTGCCAGAATGTATAAATAGCCCCAGGTTTCCCAGAAAACGAGATCCCATTTTTCTTAACTGTTTTTAGGGGTTTTTGGCTGCTGAGAATTTATTTTGATTTGTAAGTTTCTTGATCGCTTTGATACTTTAATATTGCGTTTATAATACCGTTTACTCCAGTTATCTATTGCTTGATTCTCTTTTTGATGGCTGAAATTTGCGTTATTGAATCTCTTGCAATGATTAGTGAGTAGTTTCCTAATCTGGGACATTGGTGGAAGCCCCTTCGTGGGTTCTCCCTAGAACGACCATAGGATTATGGTTTTGATAGGATATAGAGATTTAGATGGTTACGCAGGGTGTTTTATTGTCTCTGGCAGGAGAAACACTGCCTTTGACCGTCGGGCCAAGGGGAAATGAAACAGGAGTTTAATCCCCTAGCCACAGCTCACATCCCTAGCGTAGACATTGATTCCTTGCGAGTGGGAACATCTTGGATGAAATGTCGGGAATAATCGTTGCGAGCTTAGTGCTCCCGGAGTCGGTCGGCGCAAGACATGGGAATGCCCACTGTCTGAACCCGGGTAGACCTAGCGTATCATTCTGGGCATCGACCGAAATATCGGGCCCATGGGATGCTATCACTCTTAGAGGAAACGTCTCACCACTAAACCCGAGAATCCGATCGCACTCCTATCCATCGGTCGTAATAGAGAGAACTCATGATAGGGCGGAAGCCAAAGTCCTGGGTTACTTTTTATATCTTACACCTTTTCATAGTTTCATGTCGTGACAACCCTCCAAGCGATAGGGCTAGCTCACCCACCGGGTGATCCGGTTCCTGTTTGATCACAAGCACATCACACGCCTCCCTGTGTTCGACCCCCTAAGCCACACTTCGACACCGTGCACTTGCGGTTATAAATATTTAATCCTGGTATCCCCGTTCCGACTTTACATAGTGAAACCGACGGGACGTCAAGCTTTATGGCGCCGTTGCCGGGGACGCAACGTGCTTGTTTCATTTAGGACCCTGTAAACCCCCGAGACTAGTTCATATCCCTACACCGTGATAATTTTCACATTCTACACACTTTTTAATTTTGCATGGACATATTGTACATATTCGTTTAAGAGGGTTGGTGAACCAACCTGCGCTATTAATGTGCTCTCTATTGTTGCAGTCCCCTTTCTCTCCTTTTCATACATGTTCTCTGCTCTACAGCAAGAATGTCGTGTGCCTTTTACGATGACGTCTGGGCACATGCACCCGACACCAGCTATTGGGTCCAGAGTCTAGCAGAATCTCTAAGCACCTCGGGCGTCCTATCCTTCCTGATAGCTGCAGTGGAAAATCAAAAGTGGAATCATAATATTCAGCAGCAACCTGACACGACATTCTTTTTCCCTTCTGATGATGCGATGCTTATTGACATACCCAGCACAGACTTCAGTGAGGGGGGATCTACACACCAATGGGGGAATTTGTCTAGAGGATCATCTAGCAGGACTTGTCGAGTGCGGTGAGTAGGAATCTATCCTTTCCTTGCAGACCTCTACAGAGCATCCTAGAGTTTGGGACCATTATGAAACTGAAGGTAGTGGTGGAGAACTGTCTACTATTAAGACCTGTTTTTGTGTTGAAGCCTTTTTACCGGATAATTATCATACTCTTAAGATGAAACCAGAGTCTTCCTCCATGGTCTTCTCACCACCTTGCAAGGCTTCGCCCCACGAACCCATGGTTGAAAGTGAAGTTTCGGATGTTGACATCCCGAAGATCCAGGAAGAAGCTCTTTCGCTGGAAGATGCACAGCTTGAGAAATATGTATCGGGGCCACACGAAGTCGAGATGAAGGAGTTACCTCCGGGATTGAAGCATGAATATTTGGGGGAGGATTCAAAGCAACCGATCATTGTGAACTCCCCGCTACCCGAAGACCAAATGACCAAATTGCTTGATGTTCCGAAGAAATTTAAGAACGTTTTCGGGTATGCAATTGAAGACTTGAAGGGAGTAAGATTGGGGATTTGCTTGCATAGGATATTACTTGAAGATGAGCAAGCCACTTCCATCGAGCCACAATGAAAATTGAACCCCATTATGATGGAAGTAGTTAAGAAGGAGATCGTTAGACTTCTCCAGGCCGGGATTATCTACCCTATTTCAGACAGTCGTTGGGTTAGCCCGTTCATGTTGTGCCTAAGAAGGGAGGGATGTCAGTCTTTCGTAACGAGAAAAACGAGCTTATACCTACAAGGACAGTCATCGAATATCGGATGTGCATCGATTACCGGAAATTAAACAAAGCCACTAGGAAAGATCATTATCCCCTCCCTTTTATTGATCAGATGCTTGAACGACTGACCAAGCACAACTATTTTTGCTTCATAGATGGATACTCTGGCTTCCTGCAAATCCCCATCCACAATGATGACCAAGAAAAGACCACTTTTACATGTCCATTCGGGACGTATGCTTATAGGAGAATGCCGTTCGGGCTCTGCAACGCCCCGGCTACATTTCAAAGATTGATGTTCGCAATTTTCTTTGATCTCTCCCAGGACATAATGGAGGTCTTCATGGATGATTTTTCCGTCTATGGAACGGAGTTCGACTCTCGTCTCCGTAACCTAGCTAAAGTTCTGAAAAGATGTCAGGATAAAGGGCTAGTTCTAAATTGGGAGAAATGCCACTTTATGGTGCAAGGAGTCGTATTGGGGCACATTATCACTTCAAGAGGGATTGAGGTAGACAAAGCAAAGGTAGATGTGATCGAAAAGCTTCCGCCTCCACTTAACCTTCGGGGAGTCTGTGGTTTCCTAGGGCATGTTGGATTCTACCGCCGTTTTATAAAGGACTTCTCTAAAATTTCTAGGCCCTTGACTCAACTCCTCGTGAAGGATACACCTTTCGTCTTCGATGACAAGTGTATGGAAGCTTTCCACCTCTTGAAGCAAGCCCTTATTTCTACACCTGTGATTCAACCACCCGATTGGAGTCTGTCATTCGAATTGATGTGTGACGCTAGCAACTATGCAGTTGGGGCCGTCTTGGGGCAAAGGAAGGATAAAAATCTGCACGTAATTTCCTATACAAGCAAGACCCTCGACAAAGCTCAAAGGAACTATACGACGACGGAAAAGGAATTGCTAGCCGTCATCCACGCCATGGATAAGTTTCGATCGTATCTTGTGGGTGCTAAGGTTATCGTGCTTACTGATCACGCCGCCCTCAAGTACCTTTTGAGCAAGAAGGAGGCCAAGCCGCGCCACATAAGGTGGATTCTCCTCCTCCAGGAATTTGACTTGGAAATCAAGGACAAGAAAGGGGCGGAGAATGTCGTGGCCGACCATCCATCTAGGTTATCTACTCTCAACCCGAAAGCCACTCCTATTGATGACTCACTGCCTGACGAGCATCTTTTCTCTATCTTTTCTGCTTGGACTCCATGGTATGCCGACATCGCCAACTATCGAACATGCGCCATCGTCCCCCACAATGTGAGTTATCAGCAAAAGAAGAAGTTCTTCCACGAAGTCCGAAAATTTTATTGGGACGACCTTTATTTGTACAAGACTTGCAATGATGGGGTGATACAGAGGTGTATTCCCAAAACTGAGGCGACCTCCATAATTTCTCATTGCCATGATCAACAATGTGGAGGCCATGCGAGTACATATAAGACCACGACAAATATTCTCCAGAGTGGATTCTGTCATGCCCCGCTTCCCAAAATGGACGGAGGCGAAGCGTGACTAAGGCCCTCTTAGGCCGGAGCTATGAAGCTCGGACCCAATAAGCGTCTGTAGGGGTACCATTTTAAAGTTTTCAGGTTCTTGCATTAATAAAGTTCGAAACAACAGAAGTACAGGAAGAAAAGGCATTCATTAAATTAGAGATATAATATCCAACTGGTACAAAGTCTAAAAAGGAAGCCTAAGCATGGAAACAACCTAGCTAAAAGCAAACTAAAAGTAGTAACCTCTGAAAGAGACGACTAAAAAGACCTCAAGGTCTGGTCCTCGTCAGGCACGTACTCTGGGTCGACGTCCTCGGCTCCTCGTACTCCAGCGAGTCTGCTTCGTCCACGAACTCTGGCTGAACACTTGACGTACAATACCCAAGAAAAAGGAACTGTACGTCAGGTAAAGTCTACAAGAAGGGTTAGACTTTACTGCAAGTGCACCGAACTTTAAACAACGGTTTACTGGTTGATTAGCATGCTGAGGTTCTTTTACACAACAGTTTACTGGTTGATTAGCATGCTGTGGTTATAACAGTGTAACACGACAGGAAGCAACGCAGCAGGAAAGTAAAACGGGACAGGTAGTAGTCGTAGCGTGTGCTACCAACTACGGGACTAACCTATAGGTGTCAAGACAAGACGGGACGTGATGGGACAAGACAAGACAGGACAAGTGAGACACGAAAGGGTTCACGCCTTACGGTTCGAGGGGGATCAGACCCTCTTGCCGTGCGCACGCTCAACCCAACCCCAAACCCAGGAACTCAGGACAAGATTTACAGGGATCATTTCCGCTAGGGAAACATCCGAAACGCCCGAAGGCTTTTTGTGTAACAGGGATAACTTCCACTAGGAAAGCATCCGAAATGCCCGAAGGCTTTTTGTGTAACAGGGATCACTTCCGCTAGGAAAGCATCCGAAACGCCCGAAGGCTTTTTTTGTAATAGGGATCACTTCCGCTAGGAAAGCATCCGAAACGCCCGAAGGCTTTTTGTGTAACAGGGATCACTTCCGCTAGGAAAGCATCCGAAACGCCAGAAGGCTTTTTGTGTAACAGGGATCACTTCCGCTAGGAAAGCATCCGAAACGCCCGAAGGCTTTTTGTGTAACAGGGATCACTTCCGCTAGGAAAGCATCCGAAACGCCCGAAGGCTTTTTGTGTAACAGGGACATGCCATGACAAGTGTAGGGAATTGTTATTCTAGGGTGTCCACACGCACGCACACACAAGATAGACCTACGGTGTCAAAAGTTGTTGTTTGTCGAGCTTATACTTCGTCGTCAAGTCTAAGTCGTCAGGGGCGTCCCGGACGCTATCATTTCACGTCCGGTTCTATACATTCACAGTCTAACAGTTCTAGCAATCTAAGACCAAAGCACGGTCAAAAACGCAAGTGGGTACACTGGCCTGCTATGGCGAGTGTGTCGTCCTCTCGAAGCGTCTCGTCCAAGCGTCTCGTCCAAGGAAGTCCGTCTGAAATATCGCCACGATGACGGTGTCAGGTCTCAATTTTATCAAATCCTATTAGGGTTCGTTTCTAGGTTATCGGGACTATCATATTCGTCAAAAGTCACAATTTGATGTTCTGTTTGATCTAGATCGACTTCTACCCTATGTGCACAGAAATAATTGTCCGATCGTCGATCTTTCCTACGGTGGGCAGCGTTTTACAGATGCTGAAAGTAAATTTAGTTTGAGTTGACCAAATTTTAGTTAGGGTTTGATTTAACTACGGTGTGGGTTGCTACGAGTTCGGGGTACCAACCGGAATGATGTTCACACGTGAATCTGGCGTCAGATCTGAAAACAGTTACAGACCCCGTCGCGGTTTTCAGTTACTTGACTGTGGTAGCGCGGAATCTATCTGTGTCATTCGGTCCCGATATCAGTCTAAAAGAAATAAAACTATCTTAAAAAAACACTGTTTACCTATCACTAAATGGTATGACTTAATATGCTATAAAATACGGTATAAGTAACATTATAAATGTAACCTGATATACTAGCATATCACGCAACACTGATTTAATATGTAGCACAAATAGGGTCTAAATAATATAACTTGTACTCCTATACAATAATATAATTACCCTAAGAAAACTTACAGATCCTATTGCAACTCATGGGTACGCACATCACATGCCCTCACATACATTTTATTTACCCAAACATGATGCACTCAAAATTGATAATTGCAGGTGCAATGAAAGCATGCAAGGGAAACTCACCGTCCCTACGTGTTGCCTCGGGCTGTAGGCGGTGGGAGATGTCAATAGCGCATCGAACGACGGAGGGCGTCGGATCTATGGTGGCCGGAGGGAGGGGTATCGGGCGAGAGGGTGTTGCCGGAGAAACATAGCGCGATGGTGTCGCCGCTGCTGCTGCGAAGAGCAACAGCCGGCGCCTGGAGTGGCACCGTAAGCCTCTCCTGGGCGGCGCTCACCGGCGTGAAGAGGGGAGGCTGGTCGGCAGTCCAAGGGGGCAAGAGCTGAAGGTTGGGGTTTGCGGCGCCGTGAGGGAGGCCGAAGTCGACTTCGGGAAGGCCTCGTGGGAGGCGCGCGGTGGAGGCGACGTCGAGTTGAAGGGGGTCCGGCCGGAGGTTGTGTAAGGTGGTCGGAGCTCTCTGCGTGAGTGATGGATGAGGATGCCGCAAGGAGATTTCGGTGCATGGGCTAATGAGGAAGGCGGCTCAGAGAAATCCGAATTTAGGGTTTTACAAAAGATGCGGCTCCTGAGTTGTTAATGGAAAGATTTGGTTGTGATTTCAAATAAAAATTGACTCTGTGGCAAAAGAATTACCATAACATAATTAGATTAGCATTTTTAATAGGTTATGGTTTAGAATAAGCATTAATGACGAGGTTGACAAAAAAATTACGCACACTCTTCTTTAAATCAAATTTTATAAAGAAAAAAATTTTAAAAATAGTAATGAGACTAAGCAGAATGGTCCGTTGACAACCAAAAATTACAAAGAAAATACCGGGGCGCTCACGCCTCCGAGAGGATGGTGAAAGCGGGGTCCGGTCGCGCGTCTGAACTACGGAAAACCATAATAAAAAAATCAAATGTGAAAAGACGTACACAAAACAACAACACATGCTAAAAAATACGTACGGTCGGAAAGTGACCGTTACAGATTCTATTGGCCAACTCTCTTCAAGGACACTTATGCTTATGTCCACGCCTACGACAAGTGCCAGAGGACAGGGAACATCTCCAAGAGAAACGAAATGCCACAGAATTACATCTTGGAAGTCGAGATCTTCGATGTTTGGAGAATCGACTTCATGGGGGCCGTTTCCTTCTTCCTCTGGTAACCAGTACATTTTAGTGGCCGTGGACTATGTATCCAAATGGGTGGAGGCGATAGCTAGCCCCATGAATGATTCCCGGGTGGTGGACAAATTCTTGAAAATAACATCTTCCCAAGATTCAGCGTGCCTCGAGTCCTAATTAGCGATGGTGGGAGCCACTTCATAGAAAAGAAATTTGAATCCCTTTTGAAGAAGTACGGAGTGCAGCACCGAATCGGGCGTGCTTATCACCCACAAACTAGCGGCCAGGTAGAAGTCTCAAACAGGGAGATAAAGAGCATACCAGAGAAGACTGTGGCTAGCTCAAGGAAGGATTGGTCATCAAGCTTTCAGATGCGCTCTGGGTCTACAGAACTGCATTTAAGACTCCGATCGGTACGACCCCTTATCGACTTGTCTACAGAAAGGCATGTCATCTGCTGGTGGAGTTGGAGCATAAAGCATTTTGGGCTGTCAAGAATCTGAACTTCGACGCCAAAGAGGCGGGGAGCCACCGACAACTCCAGCTGAATGAACTTGACGAGATCCGGTTCGACGCATACGAAAACACCCAGATGTACAAAGAGAAGTTGAAGCGGTGGCACGACAGGTGCATTTTAAAGAAATAATTCAAGGAAGGAGACTTAGTTCTCCTATTCAATTCAAGATTGAGGCTCTTTCCCGGAAAGCTCAAGTCTAGATGGCCGGGACCCTACCGAGTCACCAAGGTCTTCCCGCATGGAGCCATCGGGATCATGGGAAGAGACGAACCGTTGAAGGTCAATGGGTAGCGCCTAAAGCACTATACAATTAGCGAGCCCGCAATCTCTCCGGTCGGAAACTCGACGACCGATATCTCCACTGCAAATCCTCCGGATCCGCATTGATCACGAACTGAGGAGTCGAGCTGCCGACTATAACCAAGCACTTCATGTGAGGCAACATATGTTCTAAACTTTTATTGGTTTTCGATAGGATTAGTTTAGTAATTTTTGTGAATAAACACTGCTGTGGGGATCTTCCTTGGGATACTTAGATGATTTTTTGTATTTGTGCAGGAATTGCCCCCATCCGATTAGTTCTGCATCAACCAATCGGGTGGTCAGTATCAGTAAGTGGCCAACTTCAACATGCAAGCGAACCGATTGGTTGATAAAATCGGAGATCGGGTCGCGGATCGGGTAATGATGACAGAGGCTTCGGATTTTTTCGGGGAGCGGTCAACTGATCGGGTGAGATCTCACCCGATCGGGTGACCTGTAGCTTCGTTTCTCATTTGAAACTAACCCGATGCAGTGACTTGATCGGTTGGGCTCCACCCGACCGGTTCGCTGCATCCCAATAAAGCCCCCATCTTCCACACATGACCCATTTCACAGAAAAAGTGGGGGGCACAATGCCCAAACACCAAATTCGCCCACCACCACCAATTTCTTGGCATCAAACCAACCCACGACCATTACTCAACACAATAAACACCATCTACTCCCCCATCCCTTCCTATTAAGCCCTACATCATAATCCCCCCAAAAATCCTAACCCTACCAACCCTTTTTTTCCAAAACCCCAAAATCCCAACAGTTACATCTGAGAAATGAAGCAACAGCTCTCCACATTTTTCCACGGGAGCTAGAGGGGAGCATTTAGCTTGGAGTTGCATCATTGCTGGGTAACCTCTTTCCAAGCTTTATGTTTCTCTTCTTGATTGCAATGTTTTAATTTTGTGTCTGCATCCTACATGTGATTTATCATCATCGTAGACACCATCCCCCATGCTATTGTTCTTCTCCTACGCCATTACCATGTCTGGGAAGGGAAAAGAACCAGCATCGTCATCACGCGGACACTACCTACACGGCCCTTTTCCCCATCTTTCCTTGGCATCAATCCTTCTTCTGAAGAACAATCTACACATATGCACGTCCTTCTTCATCGCACCAAGCGGCCTACCCTTTTTGCTGATCGCCCCATGCTCGAATCTCTCTGACTTTTGAGGGGCGTCACCAAACTTTTCAACTGCATTGGGTGCGATTTTCTACTACATGCTCATGCCTACACACATCGAAATCTCACACTCGAGTTTCTTTCTTCACTCGAAGTGTATGATTGGGGGTTCGCTTTTCACGCTTTTAATGCCGACTTTATAATGAATTTACCGAGCTTAACAATTCGCTAAATTTCCCTCACCTCGATCGTTATGTTGAATTTTCAACTCACAATCGGTCCGATATTTATTCGTACTTCCGAGAAGATGGCGTTTGGCAACGATTCACCCGGTATCCCGCCTTTCCATCGGGGACACGTGCCTCCTATATTATACACCCATGTAATCGATATGCCCACTGCCTCTTTGCCAACACCATTTTTCCCACGTGGATGTTTCCACGGTGTCATGGGACGAACTTTTCTTTCTATATGCCATGTATCAAGACAGGATCCGTGGACATGACCCATTGCCCATTAACACCACCCATTGGATCATCCATGAGCTTTTACATGTTAGCTGTGCAGCGTCTGGACCTATTTGTTGTGGTGGGATTGTCACTCTTGTTGTCAATCATGTTTTGAGGCTTCTGCCTGACCTCCAAATTTTACCGGGATGTACCCGCATCGATCGTGACTACTTGATCGAAATTGGTATGATCACTCATTTTGGTCGCGAACGTGCAGTCTACCTTTATGGTCCTGACAATACTCCTTTTGCCGTCCTCCCACCATCGTCTCTTAAGCGAATCCCCATTCGCACTTCTCATTTACCGTGGGAATTCTATCCCGATTCTTGGTATGCTACACTAGTACATCTTCCACCCTTGGATCCTCCCGATTGGCACCCGTATGCCAGTTCACCAGGTACCATCATAATCCACCACGATCCACCGATCAATTTCGATCTGTGATCCAGCCCCTTGCCCCTCCTTCTCCTGTCGGCACTCCGTCTCCATCGTCCTCGCCATCATCTTTCGTCCACCATTCACCTCCTTCGTCACCATCTCCCTACAATTCATCCGATGGCAGCTCGGACTGATTTTTCCCCTAGCTAGCTTTTTCTGATTCACCATGATCACATCTTTTTCCTGGCATTGTCATGATCATCTTGGGGAAAATCAAGCTTTTGTGAGTGTTGTCGTGTCATGGTTGTCGTGTGCTTGTCTTGTGTCGTGTGTATGTGTTTGTATAGTTGGTTTGGATGTTTATTTTCTTTATTTTTCCATATCCCGTTTTGTGTGGTTTTCATGCTTTTCACTTTTAATTGTCGGTGCATACTTTCCTCCCATCTTTTGTTGCCCTCCCACATCTACTACTATTGCATTGAGGGCAATGCAACATTCAGCTTAGGGGAGTCGCACTTTGTGCGTCAGTCGTGTCTTTTTCAATGTTTTGAGTCGTTTTCGTCGTATTTTTCTTTTTCTTTCTTTCCATCCTTTTATTCTCCCCCTCCTAGAGATTACCCCACATGATGAACTGCCATGGAACCACACACACACTTAGCTTAGCTACGATAATCATTCTCACTAACCCTAGGAAGCCGAGTCCTATTGCGTTTTATGCTCCGTGGGTTCACTTTGCTTTTGTGTAAGTTGTATGTCATGACTAGCTAGTTGGTGTGCTTGTACATTGTGATTTTGTTTTATATGCCTGTCCTTGGATGACCCCTAGACTGTCATGCTTCAATTTCGAATATGCAGTATTTTGCCTCCACTGTCTGCTTCTTTATGCATGAATTATCTATATATTTACGCTTTAATTTGCATGTGTCAGGACTCTACCAATAGTACTAGGATAACCCATTTTTCTTATGCTCTGATTCGCGAAATTTTTTCCTTTTGCCCAAGTGTTTAGAATTCGAATTCTTTTTTGTTTTACTTGGTGCAAATCCCCTCGTCGTATACCGTTCTTCCGCTTAGGAGAGTACACAATTTAGCCAAAATCCAAAAAATCTAGAAAATTCAAAAAGAAAAAAGGGGGAAAGAAAAAAATATATGTATAGCCAAAAATCCAAAAATATACAAATATCCAAAACCCAAAAAAATTTTCTTGATGTGAATATTGCTCCTATCCACCGTGAATAAAGAGAAGACGAGAATTTGCACCTAGTGTTCTCTTCCAACCTACGCAACCCCCTTCGTTTTCGAACACACTTGGCATAGGAGCTTTCTAGCGATTATCTAGGCAATCGTGTGGTGATTCCCTAGTTCCTAGTAGTAGAGTCACTGACACGTGATATGTTTCTATTCTTACTCTATTCTCATGCATGTATGAACTATTATTCACCGCTTATTCGAATTGAATCGATATTTGGGTCATTCATTGGGTATTGTATATGGAGCGTTATTGCACAATTTAGATAGTTACACCGTCTGCTATCTCACGACCTCACTCACTTGCGCTTCACCGCGTGGACCGTCGACACTTGTAGGGACTCATATTCCTGGGTTTAGTAAGATGCTTATCGCATGCTTGCTTAGTGTGGCGTGTTAGTTTTCGTTGGCTCTGACGGGTGATCTAGGATTTTCTTTTTTTCTCTTTCTCCATTTCTATTTTTCCCTCCGAGCTCCTATTCTCACCCGTCTTCCTCGAGGACGAGGAAGGGTTCAGCTTGGGGGATTTTGACGTGCGTTTATATTTTATATATTCACGCATGTCTTCTCCGTGATTTCCCGTCGTTTTTTGTTATTTTGAGTCCGTCTTTTTGTGATTTTTAGTTCCTTTTCACTTTCGTTGTATTTTTTATGTTTTTGCAAGATTGTGACGCAGGGGACATACAACGCCCACATCATGAGTCCCCGGAGCAACGGGATGTGCCACACGAGAACCTGAGGGCCAATCGTCAAGAAAGAACATATATCAGCCCTCAACCGATCGGGTGGACAAACCCACCTGATCGGTTCGTGCACCGTATCAGACCCGAGCATGAAGTGAAGAAGGAGCAAACCCCAACCGATCGGTTTAGCGATCGGTTGGGTGTGATAGTGCCCTCTGTTTTTGAGTGCCAAAGTCCACCCGATCTGTTGACTTGAACCGATTGAGTCACCTGTATCAGCAGCATCCCCAGCTCCAGAGCCCAACGACCTCAACCGATCGGTTCAATGATCGGGTGGGTTATTCAGAGCCGAAGACCTATTCCAATCGCTGCCTCACTCGATCGGTTGATGTTTCAACCAATCGGGTGAGCGTTTATTTTTGTCTTCTAGCGGGAATATTCACTGGCATCTTGCCAGAATGTATAAATAGCCCTAGGTTTCCCAGAAAAGGAGATCCCATTTTTCTTAACTGTTTTTTGGGGTTTTTGGCTGCTGAGAATTTATTTTGATTTGTAAGTTTCTTGATCGATTTGATACTTTAATATTGCGTTTATAATACCATTTACTTCAGTTATCTATTGCTTGATTCTCTTTTTGATGGCTGAAATTTGCGTTATTGAATCTCTTGCAATGATTAGTGAGTAGTTTCCTAATCTGGGACATTGGTGGAAGTCCCTTCGTGGGTTCTCCCAAGAATGACCATAGGGTTAGGGTTTCGATAGGACATAGGCATTTAGATGGTTACACAGGGTGTTTTATTGTCTCTGGCAGGAGAAAGACCGCCTTTGACCGTCGGGGCAAGGGGAAATAAAACCGGAGGTTGATCCCCTAGCCACAGGTCACACCCCTAGCGTAGACATTGATTCCTCGTGCATGGGAACGGCTTGGATGAAATGTCAGGAGCAATCGTTGTGAGCTTAGTGCTCCCGGAGTCGGTCGGTACAGGACATGTGAATGCCCACCGTCCAAACCCGGGTAGACTTAGCGTATCATCCTGGGCATCGACCGGAATATTGGGCCCATGGGACGCTAGGTACCACTCTTAGAGGTAACATCTCATCACTAAACCCTAGAATCCGATCACACACCTATCCGTCGGTCGTAATAGAGAGAACTCATGATAGGGCAGAAGCCAAAGTCCTGGGTTACTTTTTATATCTTACACCTTTCCATAGTTTCATATCGTGACAACCCACCAAGCGATAAGGCTACCTCACCCACCGGGTGATCCGGTTCCTGTTTGATCACAAGCATTTCACATGCCTCCCCATGTTCGACCCCCAAGCCACACTTCGACACTGTGCGCTTGCGGTTATAAATATTTAATCCTGGTATCCCTGTTCCGACTTTACATAGTGAAACCGACGGGACGTCAACATGTCGAGTAGATGTGAATTGTGGGCCCTAGCTGGGTAAGTGACGTGCGTATATATTTCATATATTCACGCATGTTTTCTTTCGTATTTCTCCGTATTTTCCGCCGTCTTTTATTCGTTTTCTCGTATTTTCTTGTTTTCTTTCACTTTTCTTTGTTTCTCCATGTTTGCAGGAGATTGCTGGTGGGCTCTGAAAGGTGCTTCTCTCAAGCGCAAGAGTCCGTTCAAGTAGTAAAATCTGGAAGTCCAGATGTCGAATCCTCGGGAGAATCTGTTGAAACCACAAGTCTAAGTCAAATAGAGTAACTACGAATAAAATCTAAGCACTTTAATAGTGATGGTGAAGGTGGTATGAAAAGTGTGTGTTGATGGGATTGTTACGTGCGATCAATGCAAACAATGACTTCTAGTTTGTGAAAAATAGATATAAAAGGCATGTACATGGCATGGGTTCATTAGGATCAGCGAATCGTAAGCTTTGGTTGATCAAGTATAACACAACGAAACCTCCTTTTGGGAGCGAATCGTCGGAAGATGTCCTTTTGGGAGTTAACGCATCAATTCTAATAGAATATCGCTAAAGTTGTAAACGTACATATGAAGTATGAAACTCTCTTTTGGAGAGTTCAAATCTCACCCTTGTGGGGTGATCATCTACTAGAACAATTCTTTTGGAATATGAAAAAGTAGATTTAAGAGCGACGATTAAACTTTAGCAAATATAGCGATTAAGCGCAATAATACAACCAACGAATACGATTCACAACACCTAATTACTCCATACCATGCACATAAAATATTTAGCTACTCATGGTGCAGAAATACACAAATTTCAGATCAGAATTCATAAGTTTATTAGCAAAATACGGAAGTTTAGAGGCAAAATACAAGCTAAAACACCCAAATATAAGCTAGAGTTGAAGAAAATATCACCAATTCTCTCTGAAAAGTCTTCAAAACTCTCTGGAAATAAGAAAATAGGCTCTGAAATTTTACAGAATTTTTGCAGAAGAAAATACGGCTCCTAAGTGCTCCAATACGCCAAATTATACGCCCAAAACCCTAGAATACGCTTAAATAATAAGATTGCGGGTTTATTGGGCTTAACAGGTTCAAACCCGCTCTAAAACCGCACCCGAATCAATCTGGGCTGTTGATCTAAAGCGGGTCAATTCCCGACCGTCGATCGCAGCAGGATTAAGTGAGGCGGCGACGCGTGTCCACGGATCCGAGTTCTCGCCCGCTTCGCCCTGAGCCATTGGATCGTGTGGGGGAGGCCTGGATGATTGCCACGTGTCCTCGAGGAGATGCGCTCCGCGTCGTTTCTGAACTCAGCTCGAGATCAAAGCTGACCGTCCGATCTCGAAGAAACGGTGTTGATGGGGGCCACGTCGTCGCGATTTTAATTCGGATGCGGGGTAATTTCCAACTGTTCGATCGTCATCGCACGCACGAAACCTCTCCACGTCGCCCAAGATCCTCGCCGTTGGATCAAAATCCAACCGCTCACAATCAGCCACGTCTTCCGCTCCGTATCGCCTCAGCGGGGGTAACCACGACCGTTGGATCAAGATCGTGGGGCTGTGAGCGTCCCACGTCGCAACAGCTGTATCCCGCGCTTGTGGCGATCTCGTCCGCTCGATCTCGATCGAACGGCCCCAAAGGCATCCGCTTTTGTATCCGCAGCGGTTCGTTCTTGGCCGTTGGATCGGCGATCAACGGTGGAGATTTGGCCGCGTGTTGCGCCAAGATTCGTGCGCTGGCCGTATATACGTATTTTAAACGTATTTCTCTATTTAAATGGTATCATGCATTCAATAAATCACAGTAATTAGCACAGATCTCAGAAAAATACAAATAAATAGTCGTTGGAATTGTGAGATCGAGACGGTGCTAGGAAAAATATAATAAGTGCAGAAATACTTCGTTAAATGCTGTTTTGTGCTCAAATAGTGTGTTTTCTCTAATAAATAAATGTGTAGAAAATACGTATGAATTAGAAAGCAATGTAGCATCATATGGGCACAAAGTATTGCTAGATGAGGGGTTAAATACGCAATATTCAAGCCAAATCACACCCCCCAACTAGCGTTTTGCTAGTCTCTAGCAAAAAGAGCGATTAAAAATACGCCTAGATCACCTTATCAGATCTCAAATCATTCACCACCATACTACAACGACAAAAGAGATAACCAAACACTAATATCAATATTTCAAACTCATCAAGTAATGGTACTTGTGGGTTTTCAAAAATGAAAGTCAAGCATCTCAAATGGTTATAAAATAGACTCAAATTCACTATCAATTACTTCATAGCTCATAGTACACAAAATCAATGGCCCACACCGTTCAATCAAATATTTTAACTTGGAGCGTAGATGGTTCATGCAAAGCAAGCATCAAAAGTAGGATGGTATCAAGACATACACACGTCAATCTCTATTCATAGGAACTCACACCACATCTTGCGTTTTCTTTAAGCTTTGGAAGTTTTCTTGCCTCGCTAATCATGCACACTTATTCTCCATGTTCTTTCACTTTTCTCCATAGTTCCGCGTAACGCGCATCAAGCAACATTCGCGGAAAAGTATATAACTTGGCTCGCTCCATCAAATAATTGAGGTTTCGGTCAATGGCTCCCAAATCAGACGATAATAGGGCATTAGGCCAAGAAGGGCCCCTCAGACTGTACTACTCGAGCCAACCAAGTTATTTCTTTAATAGCATATTTATTCATTTTTTTCTTCCTCATTCATCTCATTTTTTTCTTCTTTTGTGTATGCATAAACAACGTGGCAAGATAACTTCCTCTTCTTTGAATTTTCACAAGAATGGGTATCCTAATTATTTCAAATGACGTGGTACGTTTTTCTACCCAAAATCACACCAAGCATGCAAATGGCAATGAATACGAGATAAAGAACGATGCTCCAGTTAATTTATGAATTATTGGTGCATGAACTTTGGTGTGTTCCAATGAGAGCATACCACTTGCTAATCCATAATTTTTAGATTCATTAAGTCATCAAGTAATCTTGCCATTGAGATGTATAAAAAGAAACTCACCACAAGCACTCAAATTCATGTAAAATTAGACTGAAATGTTGAACAATAGTGGTAGGGGAAAATAGATCATATGTGTATGGTGGTGAATAAATATCGAGAAATTTCATCACATAGGGGTCATTTCTAGGCGAAGATAGACTTTGGTGATATTTCTTAACTCAAATTCTTTTTTTCAATGCAAAAAGGGAACTAAAAAAATAAAATTTTAAAAGAAAAAGAGAAAGAAAAAAGAAAAATCCTAAAAGTTATACCCTCCCCCCAACTAAAAATAGACATTGTCCTCAATGTTAGGAAGAGGGAATCATGGAAAGAACACACCTGATTAGTTCCCACCCGAAGGTGGGTCTGTGAGATCCATGGTGCTCGCTTCCTTGGTCCAAGGCTCGTGAAAATGTTTCAATCTCTGGCCATTCACCTTGAACTCGCTTCCATCTTTTTCATTTAGTAAGAGCACAGCGCCATGTGGGAAAACTTCTTTGACGACGAAAGGTCCATACCACCTAGAGCGAAGCTTCCCAGGAAAGATGTGTAGCCTGGAATTGTATAGGAGTACTTTTTGGCCTGGGGTGAACTCCCTCCTCAAGATCATCATGTCGTGGACGGATTTCATCCTCTCTTTAGAAATTTTAGCGTTGTCGTATGCATTTCTCCTCAACTCCTCCAGCTCCAACAATTGCAACCTGCGAGAAGAAAAAGAGACATCAGTATCAAAATTCATTTTCTTTATAGCCCAATAAGATCTATGCTCTATCTCAACAGGTAAGTGACAAGACTTCCCAAATACTAGACGGTAAGGTGACATCCCCAAAATTGTTTTGTAGGCCGTCCTGTAGGCCCACAACGCTTCAGGTAAGCGCAAAATCCAATCTTTTCTTGATGGATTCACCGTTTTTTGTAGAATTCCTTTGATATCTCTATTTGCCAACTCTGCTTGGCCATTGGTTTGGGGGTGATACGGAGTAGAAACTTTATGTGTGACCCCAAACCTCTTCATTAACGTGGCGAACATGCGGTTGCAAAAATGAGACCCTCCATCACTGATCAAGGCCTTGGGCACTCCAAACCTAGAGAAAATGTTCTCTTTGAGGAACTTAAGCACAACGGAAGTGTCGTTCGACCTGTAAGGAATAGCTTCCACCCATTTAGAAACATAATCAATACAAACCAAAATATAGGCATATCCAAATGAAGGTGGGAAAGGTCCCATGAAGTCTATGCCCCAACAATCAAATATTTCAATTTCTAAAATGGGGTTTAAAGGCATCATGTTACGTTTAGTAATACCCCCTAATTGTTGGCATGCAGCACAAGTCTTGCAATAATGAAATGTGTCTTTAAACATAGATGGCCAATAAAAGCCACATTGCGAGATTTTTGCCACAGTTTTGTTCGCTGAAAAGTGTCCACCACATACTCCATCATGGCAAAATTGTATCACACTGGTTATTTCATGATCAGGAATGCATCTCCTAACAATTTGGTCACTACAATATTTATATAAGTACGGATCATCAAAGAAGAAATATTTTACCTCGTACTTGAACCGTTTAAAGTCTTGAAGAGACCAAGTGTCAGGGGTCTTACCAGTTACCAGATAATTAACGATATCAGCATACCATGGAGAGGTGGAGACGCTAAAAAAATGCTCGTCGGGAAAGGAGTCCTTCAAAGGCACATCTGCTGAATCAAGGCCTACTGTCAATCGTGATAAATGGTCAGCTACTAGATTCTCCACGCCTTTCTTGTCCTTGATTGTGACATTGAACTCCTGCAACAATAAAATCCATCGTATCAATCGGGGCTTAGCATCTTTTTTAGACAATAAATATTTTAAAGTAGAGTGATCAGTATAAATCAAAATAGGTGATCCTAAAATATAGCTCCTGAATTTTTCCAACGCGAATACTACAGCAAGCAACTCCTTCTCTGTGGTCGTATAATTCCTCTGAGCGTCATTTAGTGTCTTGCTAGCGTAGTAAATCACCACTGGAACTTTGTCTTTTCTTTGGCCTAGGACTGCACCAACTGCGTAATTGCTTGCGTCACACATTATTTCAAATGGTAGGGACCAGTCTGGTACCTGTAAAATAGGAGCAGAAATCAGCAACTTCTTTAAAGTTTCAAAAGAAAGTTGACACTCAGGTGTCCAAATAAAGTCCACATTTAAAGTAAGTAAGTTGCAAAGAGGGCGAGATATAGCGCTAAAATCTTTGATGAACCGCCTATAAAATCCTGCATGTCCCAAAAATGATCTGTTGTCTTTCACGCATTTAGGACTTGGTAGCTTCTCAATTACTGCTACCTTGGCTCTGTCTACCTGTATACCATCTTTAGAAACCAGGTGACCTAGGACAAGTCCCTCTGTGGTCATAAAATGACACTTCTCCCAATTCAATAGGAGGTTCTTTTCAATGCACCTGTCAAGAACAAGAGCCAAGTTAGCTAAACAATCATGAAAAGAGCTACCATATACTGAAAAATCATCCATAAATACCTCAACAATTTTCTCAACCATATCATCAAAAATACTG
The DNA here is from genome assembly GCA_030789695.1 of Scilla litardierei. Taxonomy (NCBI): domain Eukaryota; kingdom Viridiplantae; phylum Streptophyta; class Magnoliopsida; order Asparagales; family Asparagaceae; genus Scilla; species Scilla litardierei. The sequence goes on along the minus strand of CM061133.1, from coordinate 242,337,749 downwards.
AGCATGCATCGCTGAAAAGTAGCTGGAGCATTACATAAACCAAACGGCATTCTTTTAAATGCAAAAGTACCAAAGGGACAGGTAAAAGTGGTCTTTTCCTGGTCCTCAGGTGCAATCTCAATCTGATAATAACCTGAATAACCGTCTAGAAAGCAATAATATTCATGTCCAGCTACCCTCTCTAAAATTTGGTCAAGAAATGGAAGAGGGAAATGATCTTTTCTAGTTCTAGAATTCAACTTCCTATAGTCTATGCACATCCTCCAACCTGTGGTGGCTCTAACTGGGATAAGCTCATTATTCTCATTTTTAACCACGGTGAGGCCAGACTTTTTAGGAACAACCTGTGTAGGGCTAACCCACTTGCTGTCAGAAATAGGATAAATAATGCCTGCATCCAATAATTTTAAAACCTCGCCTTTCACCACTTCTTTTAATGTTGGATTTAACCTACGTTGCATTTCTCTAGTGGGTTTGGCGTCATCCTCTAAATAAATGTGATGCATGCATACAATAGGGCTTATACCTTTTATGTCAGCAATGGACCAACCAATAGCACCCCTATGTTTCCTCAGCACATCAAGTAAAGAGCTTTCCTGTTCTAAAGAGAGTTTGGAAGATATTACCACAGGGAAGCTGTTTTTATCTCCAAGGAAAGCATACTTAAGATAGTCAGGAAGTGGCTTCAACTCTGGCTTTGGATCCTCCACCTCAGATGAAATTTGAATTGATGCATTAGGTGGCAAAGCCTCAAACCTAGGCTCCCATATTGCATTGAGCTCCTTCACGTTCTCCTGCACAAAAGATATGTCATCAGAATCACCAATAAAAGTCTCAACAATAGAAGCATCATCACAAAATTCAGAACAAATATAATCATCCACCAACGAATCAATCATATGCACCCTCTCAATCTCATCATCCACATGTGGCAACTTGCAAGTATTGAAAATATTCAAGTCCAAAGTCATGTTGCCAAAAGTTAGTTTCAGTTGACAATCTCTACAATTTATTAAAGCATTGCATGTCGCTAGGAATGGTCTACCTAGGATGATAGGAGTAGCATTGGCAGTTTGGGGTCCCTGGATGTCTAGAACTATAAAGTCTGCAGGGTAGTAAAATTTGTCCACCTGAACGAGGACATCTTCAATGCATCCCTTTGAAACTTTAATAGATCTATCAGCTAGTTGCAATATAACAGATGTAGGCTTTAGCTGTCCTAACCCAAGCTGCACAAAAATAGGATATGGCAATATATTGACACTAGAACCTAAATCCAATAAAGCATTTCCAATTTTCTTAGTGCCAATGGTGCAAGTGATGGTGGGTGATCCAGGGTCTCTAAATTTAGGTGGTGTATTTTGTTGCACAATAGAGCTAACCTGTTCAGTCAAGAATGCTTTCCTTTTCACATTTAACTTTCTTTTAACAGTACACAAATCTTTCAGAAATTTAGCATAGGCAGGTATTTGATTAATAGCATCAAGCAATGGAATATTGATCTGGAACTTCTGAAAAATTTCTCGAATCTCAGTTTGATACTTATCTTTGCTTTTCTGAAGTAGCCGATGAGGGTAGGGTGCTGCAGGTACATATGCTGCGGGTTCCTTCTCTTTAATGACGCTTTCGCTCACACCCACGTCCGTGCTCTCTTCCTGCACCTCCTCTTGTTCTTTGATTCCCTCTTCTTGGATCTGAATTTCCTCTTCCTGCTCAGCTTGTTTGCTCGGTGGGTCAGGCTTCTGAATCTCTTTTCCACTCCTCAAAGTGGACACCGCTTGACAAGGCTTCATATTATTTCCTGCAGAAGAAGATGAGCCCATATTAGGATTTGGAATTGACTGAGATGGAAGCTTACCTTTTTCTAATGTCGCTATAAGCCTCGCCAAGCTCTCGCTCATCTGCTGATTCTGAGTCTGCTGAGCCTGAAATTGAGCCTGCTGCTGCTGCATCTGAGCTTGTTGCAATTGGATAAGCTGCTGAAGCGCATCACCAAATGGTTGCATCTGCTGTTGTTGCACTGGCTCATGGTCCCTCCTCTGGTTCCCACCTTGATAGTTGTTGTTGTTGTATTGAGGTTGTCGGAACGGAGGGGGAGCCTGCTGCTGTTGAGTCTGCTGATTGGGGCCCCAGTTCAAGTTTGGATTGTTGCGCCACCCCTTGTTGGAATTGAAGTTCTGGTAGTTCGAAGAAACTTGATTCACCCCAGTAGGATTTCCTAGCATGCTCTTCAAGGCTGGAAGTGTGGGGCATGCACTGGTGTCATGGCCACTGACGTCGCAAAGTGCGCAAGTCTGCTCTATCTCTACCGCCTTGGCCTCTTTCAGATTCATGGCGTGAAGCTTGTTTGAGATCATGGCCTCCATCTTTGCCTCCAACGTATCCTCTTGCTTCAAAGTATAAACCAGTCCTCGCGTAGGCTGGGATGGTGCAGAATGGCCTCCTCTCTCGTAGTCTGATGTGGTGTCCCATGTCTGCGCATTTTCTGCTATCTCCTCCAGGTACGTCCAAGCTTCGTCTGGCTCTTTATCAAAGAATCCTCTATTGCACATCATCTCTACAAATTGCTTCATTTGCGGCTGCAGTCCATCGTAGAAGAAGCCAATAATCCTGCTTTTGTCGAAGCCATTGTGCGGACAAGCGAGCAGCAACTCATTGAACCTTTCAAATGCCTGGTAGAATGTTTCCTCGCTTTTCTGGGCAAAGTTCATAATCTACCGCTTCAGTCCCTGTGTCCTGTGAATAGGAAAAAACTTCTTTAGAAATTCAGCCTGCAAATCAATCCATGTAGTAATAGAGCGTGATGGCAATGCATTCAACCAATTTTTAGCTTTGTCTTTTAATGAAAATGGGAACAGTTTAAGATATACCGTGTCCTCGCTAGTTTTCCCATCAAAGCATGTCAATCAAACCTCCTCAAATCCTTTAATATGAAGATATGGATTTTCCTTGTCTAACCCATGAAAGGTGGGTAAGAGTTGGATCACCCCAGGTTTAAAATTGAAAGAATTTGCATCGTTAGGTAAAACAAAGCATGAAGCAGTGCTAGTCCTAGTGGGTCGAAGTAAATCTTTTAAAGTCCTAGGCACTCCAGGTTGCACATTATTCTCGTTATTATTGCTAAAATTTTCATCCATATTATTATTAGCCATATCACAACGTCGAGTCAACCTATGTGTCCTAGGAGTCCTATGCCACATAAACTAGCACAAATATTTTTTTATATGAAAGCAAACAAAAGTTTATATACAATAAAGTGGAAGGATCTCACTGAAGGTCCTCTGAATGAAATAAACCGTAGTAACAAACCGTTCTCCCCGGCAACGGCGCCAAAAACTTGGTGGGCTCCGAAAGGTGCTTCTCTCAAGCGCAAGAGTCCGTTCAAGTAGTAAAATCTGGGAGTCCAGATGTCGAATCCTCGGGAGAATCTGTTGAAACCACAAGTCTAAGTCAAATAGAGTAACTACGAATAAAATCTAAGCACTTTAATAGTGATGGTGAAGGTGGTATGAAAAGTGTGTGTTGATGGGATTGTTACGTGCGATCAATGCAAACAATGACTTCTAGTTTGTGAAAAATAGATATAAAAGGCATGTACATGGCATGGGTTCATTAGGATCAGCGAATCGTAAGCTTTGGTTGATCAAGTATAACACAACGAAACCTCCTTTTGGGAGCGAATCGTCGGAAGATGTCCTTTTGGGAGTTAACGCATCAATTCTAATAGAATATCACTAAAGTTGTAAACGTTCATATGAAGTATGAAACTCTCTTTTGGAGAGTTCAAATCTCACCCTTGTGGGGTGATCATCTACTAGAACAATTCTTTTGGAATATGAAAAAGTAGATTTAAGAGCGACGATTAAACTTTAGCAAATATAGCGATTAAGCGCAATAATACAACCAACGAATACGATTCACAACACCTAATTACTCCATACCATGCACATAAAATATTTAGCTACTCATGGTGCAGAAATACACAAATTTCAGATCAGAATTCTTAAGTTTATTAGCAAAATACGGAAGTTTAGAGGCAAAATACAAGCTAAAACACCCAAATACAAGCTAGAGTTGAAGAAAATATCACCAATTCTCTCTGAAAAGTCTTCAAAACTCTCTGGAAATAAGAAAATAGGCTCTGGAATTTTACAGAATTTTTGCAGAAGAAAATACGGCTCCTAAGTGCTCCAATACGCCAAATTATACGCCCAAAACCCTAGAATACGCTTAAATAATAAGATTGCGGGTTTATTGGGCTTAACGGGTTCAAACCCGCTCTAAAACCGCACCCGAATCAATCTGGGCTGTTGATCTAAAGCGGGTCAATTCCCGACCGTCGATCGCAGCGGGATTAAGTGAGGCGGCGACGTGTGTCCACGGATCCGAGTTCTCGCCCGCTTCGCCCTGAGCCATTGGATCGTGCGGGGGAGGCCTGGATGATTGCCACGTGTCCTCGAGGAGATGCGCTCCGCGTCGTTTCCGAACTCAGCTCGAGATCAAAGCTGACCGTCCGATCTCGAAGCAACGGTGTTGATGGGGGCCACGTCGTCGTGATTTTAATTCGGATGCGGGGTAATTTCCAGCTGTTCGATCGTCATCGCACGCACGAAACCTCGCCACGTCGCCCAAGATCCTCGCCGTTGGATCAAAATCCAACCGCTCACAATCAGCCACGTCTTCCGCTCCGTATCGCCTCAGCGGGGGTAACCACGACCGTTGGATCAAGATCGTGGGGCTGTGAGCGTCCCACGTCGCAACAGCTGTATCCCGCGCTTGTGGCGATCTCGTCCGTTCGATCTCGATCGAACGGCCCCAAAGGCATCCGCTTTTGTATCCGCAGCGGTTCGTTCTTGGCCGTTGGATCGGCGATCAACGGTGGAGATTTGGCCGCGTGTTGCGCCAAGATTCGTGCGCCGGCCGTATATACGTATTTTAAACGTATTTCTCTATTTAAATGGTATACTGCATTCAATAAATCACAGTAATTAGCACAGATCTCAGAAAAATACAAATAAATAGTCGTTGGAATCGTGAGATCGAGACGGTGCTAGGAAAAATATAATAAGTGCAGAAATACTTCGTTAAATACTGTTTTGTGCTCAAATAGTGTGTTTTCTCTAATAAATAAATGTGTAGAAAATACGTATGAATTAGAGAGCAATGTAGCATCATATGTGCACAAAGTATTGCTAGATGAGGGGTTAAATACGCAATATTCAACCCAAATCAATTGCCCGCGTAGGGGACGTTTAACGACGATATCTCAAGTCCCTGGAGCAACGGGAGGAGTCACGCGTGATCCAGGGGGTCAAACGACGAAGATTACATCTTTCAGCCCCTCACCCGGTCGGTTGGTCATCTCCAACCGATTGGGTGATGCACGCGTGCACCACCCGGTCTCAGCTGGAGCTCAAGTGAATGTCACCCGACCGGTTCACAGGCCGGTTCAATGGGGCCAACTCTCTGTCTTTCCAAGCCAAATTCCAACCGATCAGGTGACTCTCACCCGATCGGTTCATCTGTAGTTGATGCTGAGGAGCCGAGACACGGGCACCCAACCGACCCCTTCACCCGATGGCGCCAAGATCCAACCGGTCACCCCAAGAACTCAACCGACCGGTTCATATGACCGGGTGAAACTCCGCCGTTTTCTGTTTATCATTTGTAACGGATCACCCGATCGGTTGACTTGTCAACCGATCGGGTGATACGAGATCCTATAAATAGGACCCCTAGGGTTCCAGAAACGGGGAGCTGTTAGTTTTTACTGTTTTCTCCTATTTGTGACGGCTGTAATTACTTTTCTATTATAAGTTTTCGGATCTTTCTTAAACTTTAGTATTGTCTTAATTGCTCTATTACCTTCGCATTCCAATTGTCTGATTATGATTTTAACGGTTCATTTTCGTTTAGATCGCTTTTTAATGAATATTTGTGAGTAGTTCCCAAATCTGGGATTTTGGCGGAAACCCCTTCAGGGGCTCTTCCCGATGCATCCATAGGGTTAGGAAATCGATAGGGATTAGGAATCTAACGGTTACGTGGGGTGTTTTATTGTCATCGGAGGGAAAAAGACCGCCTTTGACCGTTGGGACAAGGGGGAATAAACTTGGCGGTTGACTCCCTAGCCATAGCTCACGTCCTAAGCGTAGACGCCGAATCCTAGCGCACGGGAGCGGCAGGATGAGACGTTGGGAGTTATCGTTGCGAGCTTAGTGCTCCCGGGATCGATCAGTGTTAATGGACACGGGAGTGCCCACTGATCGAACCCGAGAAGTCCGGTGTATCATCCTGGGCACCGACCGGAATATCGGGCCCATGGGATGCCGGTACCACTTTCAGAGGCAACGTCTCACCATTAGACCCTAATCCCGATCGCCATCCTACCCGTAGGCCGTATCGACGAGAGTCGCTCGTTGGAGTGGAAACCAAAGTCCCGGGTTTATTTTCTTATTGTTCATACCTTGCATTCCTATACCGTGACAACCCATCAACCGATCCGGGCTAGCTCGCCCACGGGGTGATTTCGGTCCTCCTTGACACAAGCACATCCTAGCCTCCCTGTGTTCGACCCCCAAGCCACACTACAACACCGTGCGCTTGCGGTTACAAATATCTAAACCCTCACGCGGGTCCCCCGGCCATTTGCGGCTCGGCAAACCGGGGGCAACGTCAAGTTTATGGCGCCGTTGCCGGGGAGGCAACGTGCTTGTTATTTTTAGGATCTATTGAACCCTAGTGTCTAGCTCTTATCCCTACCTCGCGATAATTTTCGCATTCTTCTTTTTCCTTTTTATTTTCTTCTTTTTATTTCTTATCTTATTTTTCTCTCTCCCACTTGTCGCTTCACGGGTGTTTGTTGTTTTTCATGCGCAGGAGTTCAAGAAGTCTCGACGACTTGATCCCCGTTGATCCAGAGATTAACGCCACCCTTAGGCGTTTGGCCGCCGAGAAGCAAAGAAAAGAGGATCCTGAAGCCATGGAGGAGAACACCCCGCCTCGCAAGTCCCTTTTGGAGTACTGATGCCATTTATCGAGTCCACTTCCGCCATCCGTCCTCCAGCTATTACGGCCCAAAGCTTCGAGCTAAAGCCGTCTTTGGTGACATGGATCCAACAGGATCAGTTTTCGGGTGCACCCATGGAGAGCCCGATCGAGCATCTAGACTCCTTCTTGGAGAAATGTGACACCTTCCGGATTAATGGTGTCACGACTGAGGCGATCCGTCTGAAGCTGTTCCCCTTCTCGTTGCGAGACAAAGCCAAGCAATGGCTTAGGGGGAAGGACCCCAACACTTTCAATACCTGGGAGAAGCTCTCCAACGCTTTTCTGACAAAGTTCTTTCCTCTGGGGAAGACCATGAAGTTAAGGAGTGAGATCTCCTCCTTCTCCCAGGCCAGCCACGAGTCCTTGCATGAAGCTTGGACGAGATACAAGGAGATGCAGAGAAGATGCCCTCACCATGAGCTTCCGAAGTGGCAGATTATTAATCTGTTCTACAATGGGTTGAGGGATGACCTAAAATCTTCTATGGACGCCGCGGCTGGGGGTTCCTTCATGTCAAGGAGCGAGGAAGATGTCGGACATATTCTGGAAAATATGGCATCCAACAATGAGCGGTGGTGTGACGAGAGAGCCACACCCAGGTCTGGGGGTATACACAGAGTCAATGACGTCGACAAACTTTCAAGCAAGTTCGACTTGCTTTCGACCCAGATCTCCGCAGTAATGGTAGGAGCCAATGACGCCAGTACACAACAGATTGCTGCGGTAGAATCCGAAGTTTTTGGGGAATTCGACGGTGGTGACGTCTCACCACCGTTGGATCAAGCGAGCGCACTATTTTACAACCCCACAGGAAATGCGCCGTATCCACCAAGAACCAATTTCAACCCGGCCTACTCTCCAAACAACCGGAACCACCCTAACTTTGGTTACCGGGCACCATTCCAGCCCTCGCCGCCTCAGCAGCCACAGCAACAAACATCTCAGCCGACTAGGCCACATCAGAGTCAGTTTTAGCAGCAACAATTTCAGCAGCAGCCTCAGCAACAATATTACGCCCCCAGGAATCAGCAGCCAATCCAGGAGCAGCAGCAGTATGGCCAACAGAGGGCCATCTCTCCGGTTGAGTCTCTCTTGACTTAATATATAACCAACCAGGAGAAGATCAATCAAAAGCTAGAAATGGGTCAGCGGGCCCTCACGGACTAAGTAACCCAGCTGGGGTTACAAGTGGCGACCCTTTCAAGGTCACAAAACCAATTGCCGCCACAACCTGAGGTGAACCCAAGGGGAGCAACCCAAACGTCGGCACTCGTGCACGAGCACGCAAATGTGTCCGCTATCGTTCTGAGAAGCGGGACACAAATCCCTACTAGAGTGCCCCCTAACAGACCGGAAGCACCGTTGGTCGTCGAGCGACCGATCGAAAAATCAGACGACGCCGGTGCTTCGTCATCAAATCCTACGACTCCGGAGGGAGTCTCTGAAGAAGAGAAGAAGAAGAACGAGGAAGGGAGCCTGAAAGTGTTCAAACCCGCTGTGCCTTTTCCACAACGGTTAGCTCAGGCCAAGATCGATGAGAAGTACGTCAAGTTCTTCGCCATGGTCAAGGATCTGAGCTTGCAAATCCCCTTCCTGGAAGCAATCGAAACAATCCCCTCCTATGCGAAATTCCTGAAGGATTTGGTGACGAGAGGCTCTAGAAAGGAGAAAGTTGTGTTGACGGCGGAGTGTAGCGCTCTCATCCAGAGGGCAAATCCGACGAAACTCAAAGACCCGGGGAGCTTCTCAATCCCTTGCACGATCGGGGCAGTAAAGATTCATCGTGCACTCGTCGATCTCGGAGCGAGTGTCAGTTTGATGCCCTTATCGATGTATAAGAGGATAGGAATGGGTGATTTGGAGCCCACCGGTATGACCCTACAACTTGCTGACCGGTCAGTCAAATATCCGGTGGGGATTGTGGATGACCTTCCCGTCAATGTAAAAGGGGTGCATGTGCCAATGGACTTCGTTGTCATGGACATGCCTGAAGATGCACACACCCCCATCATCCTGGGACGGCCTTTCATGGCCACTGCCGGCGTTTTGATTGATGTGAAGAATGGAAAACTTTCGCTAAACGTCAGCGGAGAAAAGGTTGAATTTGATCTGGGGTTGTCCATGAAGTACGCCGATCCCCCAGATGACCCTTGGTGTAATTTGCTGGAGGTGGAAGAAGATAAAGCTGCTGAAGAGAGCTCCTGGGAGATTCTCTTAAGAAACCCCCCCGATAACTTGGGGGACTCAGAAGACCAAGACGGCCCCAAGAACGATGATGCTGCTGGGAAAGCAAATGCAGCACGTACGACCCCTCCCGGGTTCCCCAAGGCTCATCCTGCGAGGAAAACGGGGAAAGAACCCATGGACCTCACCAAAGACGAGGTCCGGATCCTTAAGAAGATGGCGGTGAGCGCCAATACGAAAGAGAAGCCCCCGGATCCCAAAAACAAGGAGAGGGTAGTCGAGCAATCTTTCTCCAGCCGCTGACTACTCCAAAGGCCGTAAGCTCCGATGAAGAAGAGATGCCGAACTTCGGGCATCACCTGTATCAACCACCGTGAACATCACTTGCGGGCGTCGAGCCAACGACGTTAAACAAGTGCGCTTCATGGGAGGCAACCCATGCTCTAAACTTTTGCCCCACTTTTTAGTGTTATTTTTGACTTTATTTTATCTATTTTTATAAATAAAATCAGCCGCAAGAACATTGGTCGCGCCCCGGATACACGTCCCGAGGCGACGATTGTAGTTTTACCGCAAGCGCACGGCGTAGTGGCGAGCGGGTATCGAACACGAGGAGGTGGTGTTGAGCCCCAATCTATCCTAGGTTGACTCGACTACGAATGTCTTATTGGTGGAGATGGTTATGGTATGGTGTAATGGAAATGGTGGTGAATGTCGGTGTCGGTGATAAAGAATTTGGTCAAATATCGGTTCAAATACAAATAATAAAGAATTTGCCTTTGGCGATCCTGTCACAATCGTCAGACAAATTACGAAGATGTCAAATCAAATAAAAGACGCCTAGGGAATGGGGAATTCCCGCTACGGATCATCATTCATCCTTGTAAATAGTGAATCTCAATATTACTAGACTTGCGTTGAGGTGAACTAGTCGCAACTTAATGGAGAACCAAGCTCACGCTCTCGCGCTATTGCCGGTCTATAGCAAACCTAGGTTAGGGCCCAATCTCTTGCAAACCTTAACCTAAGCTGCTAGCATGAAGATCGACATCATCGTCCAATCACTCCTCGAGACCACTCTCGTGCAAACTCGAGTCACGATCTAGGTTGTGATAGTTCGTATTCGTCCAATCTCTTGCAAACGAATATGGGTATAGATTTACAATTAAAAATCCTAGCTTTGGTCCAATCTCTTGCAAACCAAATCTAGAGAAACCCAATTGTAAACCTAAATCGAATATCTAGGCCTTCCCATCGATTAGAATCCAATCTCTTGCAAATCCCAAATCGATGGAAATCCCTAGCTATCCGTAGTAAATCAATCACAACCTAACCTCCTACCAATTCTAGCAATTTAGAAATTCATTCATCACAAATATGAAATTAGATCCATAGGGTTCATCCCCAAACCCTAGAACAACAAATCTACTCTAGCATAGCAATAAGGATATGAGAATCAATAGAAATCATTGCTTGCATACAAAAAGATAGAAAAACAAAGATTCAAATAATAAGAATAGAAATACTTAGCTTTGATGAAGAATTCCAATCCAAATACAAGCCTTTTGATCCAAGAGGGGGCCTAGGGCATGGCCTAACCTCTAAAATAAACTCTAATAAAACATAATGGGGACTAAGAAAACATATTGGGGATCCCCTCTAATGGTGGCTACAAACCCCTTAAATACTCCCCCAAAACCCTAGCAAAAAACCCTAGAAAACCCCTCAAATTCGTGCCCAAAAACAGCCCAAACCGCAACTTAAAATCTGGGCCCAGGCCGCACTCGGCCGAGTGGAATATGTGACCCGGCCGAGTGACACTGACATGCAAATTCCAGCACTGCAGTGTCAACTTGCAGAAATTCCCCAGATTTCATCCGACCTCCGATTTGCGTGTTCTTGGCGGCGTTGGAATCGTCATGAAGTCTACTATCCATAAAAAATATGAGAAAAATAATTTACCCACTGGAATGATAGCAGATTTCAAAAGAGTTGGAGGATGTCTGAAAATCTGGGCGCTACGTGTCCTCGGAGTCACTCGGTCGAGTGGCAAATGTCACTCGGCCGAGGGGCATTTGGTACTCGGGCGGACGGCTTTTGTCACTCGGCCGAGTCGGGATTCTGGGGCAGACTGACGGATTACAGTAAGTTGGACATTTTGGCTTGCCGTCGTCTGGGTGCCACTCGGACGGACGGAGTCTCCTCACTCGGCCGAGTCGGCGTGCGATGCTCGGCCGAGTGCACGCCGATACATCTCTGTTGCGTGTCTGATCTGGCCGGTCGAGCGGGGTCTCAATGCTCGGCCGAGTGACTCCTTCACTCAGCCGAGTGGCATGCTGAAAATGCCCAATCTTCATCTTTTCGCTCCCCCGTCGCTCCTACGACGTTCTTTCTTCTTCCACTCCTCTCCCATTGCAGAATAACCCTCAAAAGGGCCATGGTTGACACTCCGGAGTGGGTGCAAATCCTCTTGATCTCACAATCGATCCAAATCGCTCCATATTTCCTGAAATACGACAAAAACAAGAAATAGTGAAAAGTATCGCAATATTGTCGAATAATCGTGAAAAGCGTGATATGGGCGATCAAAACGGTATGCAAATATGCAGAAAAAAGGTGTAAAATATGGAGTGATCAAAATCCCCCAAGCTTACCTCTTACTCGTCCTCGAGGAAGATAAGTAGAGAGACGAACTCGGGAGATGAAAATAAAGAAAATGAAACGAAAGAAAAAGAAAGAACACGAGGTGGAAGTGGTTGCTAGATTATTTTCTCAGATCTCAAGCCATAAGCTACACATCACGATAACTTGGAAAATACGAATCACATGCTATAAGGATTTCAAATCTTACTTAGACATGGTACTTGCAAGCTTTTAAGAGCAATAAGAGGGACTCTCTAAATTCATACAATCAATTCATATCCACATCACACATTTCATAGAACTTAATATACAAATGTTGGCAATGCACTTTTCAATCAAGAGTTATAAATGAAGCATATAAGATACACACCAAGCATGCAATAGAGAATAGAATAAATGTCATGGCATTCACATATTTATTTCAAATCATGAAAAACCTCCATATCTAATATATTTTGCAAAGTCTAAGCATTATCGAATATTCCCATTCATGCACGTCTCCACTCTAATGTCATACTCACTCATATGGTCAAATCAATTCACCCCCCCCAAGCTTAGCTTGAGGCGTCGCATCCAAAGGAATATAATAGTGGAAAATGGGATTTTTGCCTTGGTTTTCCCAAGTATTTTGTGGCTCCAATAATGAGATAGAGAAACATTTTTTTTTCTTCTTTTTTTTTCTTTTTGAACTTTTTTGTTTCTCACTTTTCTTTTTTAGATTTTTGTAGGGGCTATATGATTTGTATTTTTGGTTTTTGGCTCCTTTTTGGCTTTTTGGACTTTTTGGAGCTAACTTTTCTTTTGTGGGGATTTTTGGGAAATAGATGCGATATAAGTAGCTTTAGGAGGTGAACTCAAGTGACATGTAGAGAATAAAAAAGATATATGTGGAGAAGGAAATAATGTAACACTCGGTTCACTCTAAGATGTGCACGAACGGTTCAATAAAATAATACTTCAACTAAAACTCATATGTAAGCATGGATATTCTCAATCATCTCAATAAAAAGCGAAGTCAAGCGGTAACGAGTACTTTCATATCAAGCATGCAACAGAAGGTGAATAAGACAATAAGGCAGATGCTTCCGTTATACAATTGATGCGTGAATCTTGGTGCACTTCCAACAAAAGCATACTAAACACTAATCCATACATTTAGCTTCAACTAATATCATGCATTCATATAGAGGAATCATCAAAAGAATAGATGAGCAAGCACAAGGATAGCAGGATACTGAAATACTCTAAGTAGCATGGCAAGGAATAATAAGCATCGTGATGGTTGCTAAAGCAATAAGAGATATCATCATAAGGAACAAATCTAGCAAAAGAAGAGAAAGAAAAATGAAGAAATAAGAAAAAATAAAAGAGAGGAAAGAAAAGAAAAACAAGCACGGAATATGATGCATGAACACACATAAAAGGAAAATAGGATGGAAAAATCAAAAAGATGATGCAAAAATTTGAAAAATTTAAAAAATCCTAAAATAAAGTAAAAAATGCAACTAATGCATCTAAATGGCATGGAAATGCACTCCCCCAAGCTTAAACTTCACATTGTCCTCAATGTGATCATAATGAAAGAATATGAGGAACAACGATAAATATGAGGGAGGTGAATGAAAAATGATGAAATGAATGACATGAAATCCTAATGCAACTACATGCACATACAATGATGCATGAGAGCGCTTTCCCCCAAGCTTATACCAAACAATCCTATTCAAGTGACTCAATCAAAAATGTCATGGCTTTGCAAAGCGTGATCAAGTCAAATGAATAAGAAAGTGAGTATTCGCTTGAAAGAAAAGCTCGATGGTGATGAGCAAAAGGATGTGGCGTATCAAAATATGGAGAGGGGAATTAATATATATAATGGGTTTGGGGTGTAAAAGATTTTTGTTGCCATCATATGAGGTGATATTTATTCAAGCAAATCTATACGGTCCTCTCGCTGTCGAGAGAATTCGGGTTTATTGAAAGCATAAAATTTTCTACACTACTGGATTGATATCACCTATAGCAAAAGGCGGATCCAGTATCTTTTCCGGTGCAGGCAACTGCTCCAACTGCTCCTTCCGTGGCTCTGCCAGGCGCACATGTCCACGGACACCAACGAACTCTAGCAATGCATCCTCCAGCATTCCCACAAGGACTCCACCTGTACCCTGCAGAGAATAGGATGCATCAGTTCGCTGCAAAAATTTCACCCTCATAATAAAAGTATTCCAAAGAGGATCGTCAATAGAAATATATGAAATAAATAGTGGTGGACGATACTTCCCTGGAAATAATCCAATATCCTCACGTGCCGTGATAGCTGTCTCCACGGTGTCTTCTCTATGCTGCTCAGGTAAATCTAGATCATAGGTGGGGACCCCATCAAGATGCTCCTCATCATCGTCGGACTCATCCCAGTGCACCCCTTGATCATATTCATATGTGTCCATGGGTGCTAACTCCTCGCTCTCCTCCACATATACGTCCCATCGTACCTCTTGATCGTATGTACATGAATCCTGCAAAAGGCACGATGAATCATAAAAAACATCATACACTGGAGGGAAATCAAAGATAAAGGGCGAGGGAGTAAAGAGATCTCCCTGAAGGGGAGCCATAAGCTCTGTGGGGTAGTCCTCTGCGTCAGTGGGAGGATGAGGTGGCTGCGGAAGCTCTAATGGAGGAGGATAGTGCTCGGGATCCTCATGAATGGCTGTGTCCTCGTCCCGATGCATGACCTCCTCGGTGATAAGCTCTGGCTCTGTGTGTAAGGTCTCCTCAAAAGCATGCTTTGGCTCGATAGTGCGATCATTTGCCTTCTCATCAACTATCAATGTAGGCTCTCCCTGGGATGGTGATGCTGGCTGCTCATGTGTGTCAGCTTGTGGGGATGTATCATGTGGAGGGGAATGCCCCCAAGAAATCCGAAAATATAGTCTATCCCCCTCAAGTCTGACATGGATGTCCTCCTCAATTGTTCCTGCAGCTGAAACACGGTTCATAACAAAATCTGCAAATCGTAGCTCAAATGCATCACCTGCCGTAATGCTCTCTGAACCGGTGAACCTCACTGACTCCAAGAGACCCTCCAATAATCTCTGAAATGCGTCCTCCTCTGGCTGCGCATATGACTCAGTTTCTGCTTCCTTCACTGCCTCTTCGTCCATCCACTCTTCATATGCAATAGATGTATCGTAGGAAGTGGGATCGACGACGGCACATTCTGGCTCTGGTAGTAAGTCTGGCGATGCTTCTTGCCCATAAAATGAAGAAGCAGAACTGATATCTTTGGAAATCCCTTCAACCTTAAGCATGAGCATATTCATTTCAAGTTGCCTCTTCACCCGTTCCAATAGAAGGTTACCCTTTTCAAGCCCGGCTTGCACTTCAACCTGGTGTGCATGCATCTCATCAAAAAAGATCCTTTGTCTCTCATCAAGCTCGGGCCAGTGCATCTCCTCAAAAAGGTATTCGCCCATCTGAGCACTCTGATCAAAATAGTATTCTCCCATCTGAGCACTCTGATCATAATAGTATTCTCCCATCTGAGCACTCTGATCAAAATAGTAATCTCCCGTCTGAGCATTCTGATCAAAATCTGTGGTCCACGTAGTATAATCCATAGCTCCTGATCAACAAAGATAAATACCTGGAGAAAAGATATCAGTGGCACAAAAGAATATAGAAATGATAATAATGGTGGCAGGGGTGAAAATTTCCTTTTTATTTATTTATTTTTTTTTTCGTAGTCTAATCAACCTAATTGTGACAAATTGGCACCAACGGAAACACCTCCCCGGCAACGGCGCCAAAAACTTGGTCGCGCCCCGGATACACGTCCCGAGGCGACGATTGTAGTTTTACCGCAAGCGCACGGCGTAGTGGCGAGCGGGTATCGAACACGAGGAGGTGGTGTTGAGCCCCAATCTATCCTAGGTTGACTCGACTACGAATGTCTTATTGGTGGAGATGGTTATGGTATGGTGTAATGGAAATGGTGATGAATGTCGGTGTCGGTGATAAAGAATTTGGTCAAATATCGGTTCAAATACAAATAATAAAGAATTTGCCTTTGGCGATCCTGTCACAATCGTCAGACAAATTACGAAGATGTCAAATCAAATAAAAGACGCCTAGGGAATGGGGAATTCCCGCTACGGATCATCATTCATCCTTGTAAATAGTGAATCTCAATATTACTAGACTTGCGTTGAGGTGAACTAGTCGCAACTTAATGGAGAACCAAGCTCACGCTCTCGCGCTATTGCCGGTCTATAGCAAACCTAGGTTAGGGCCCAATCTCTTGCAAACCCTAACCTAAGCCGCTAGCATGAAGATCGACATCATCGTCCAATCGCTCCTCGAGACCACTCTCGTGCAAACTCGAGTCACGATCTAGGTTGTGATAGTTCGTATTCGTCCAATCTCTTGCAAACGAATATGGGTATAGATTTACAATTAAAAATCCTAGCTTTGGTCCAATCTCTTGCAAACCAAATCTAGAGAAATCCAATTGTAAATCTAAATCGAATATCTAGGCCTTCCCATCGATTAGAATCCAATCTCTTGCAAATCCCAAATCGATGGAAATCCCTAGCTATCCGTAGTAAATCAATCACAACCTAACCTCCTAGCAATTCTAGCAATTTAGAAATTCATTCATCACAAATATGAAATTAGATCCATAGGGTTCATCCTCAAACCCTAGAACAACAAATCTACTCTAGCATAGCAATAAGGATATGAGAATCAATAGAAATCATTGCTTGCATACAAAAAGATAGAAAAACAAAGATTCAAATAATAAGAATAGAAATACTTAGCTTTGATGAAGAATTCCAATCCAAATACAAGCCTTTTGATCCAAGAGGGGGCCTAGGGCATGGCCTAACCTCTAAAATAAACTCTAATAAAACATAATGGGGACTAAGAAAACATATTGGGGATCCCCTCTAATGGTGGCTACAAACCCCTTAAATACTCCCCCAAAACCCTAGCAAAAAACCCTAGAAAACCCCTCAAATTCGTGCCCAAAAACAGCCCAAACCGCAACTTAAAATCTTGGCCCAGGCCGCACTCGGCCGAGTGGAATATGTGACCCGGCCGAGTGACACTGACATGCAAATTCCAGCACTGCAGCGTCAACTTGCAGAAATTCCCCAGATTTCATCCGACCTCCGATTTGCGCGTTCTTGGCGGCGTTGGAATCGTCATGAAGTCTACTATCCATAAAAAATATGAGAAAAATAATTTACCCACTGGAATGATAGCAGATTTCAAAAGAGTTGGAGGATGTCTGAAAATCTGGGCGCTACGTGTCCTCGGAGTCACTCGGTCGAGTGGCAAATGTCACTCGGCCGAGGGGCATTTGGTACTCAGGCGGACGGCTTTTGTCACTCGGCCGAGTCGGGATTCTGGGGCAGACTGACGGATTACAGTAAGTTGGACATTTTGGCTTGCCGTCGTCTGGGTGCCACTCGGACGGACGGAGTCTCCTCACTCGGCCGAGTCGGCGTGCGATGCTCGGCCGAGTGCACGCTGATACATCTCTGTTGCGTGTCTGATCTGGCCGGCCGAGCGGGGTCTCAATGCTCGGCTGAGTGACTCCTTCACTCGGCCGAGTGGCATGCTGAAAATGCCCAATCTTCATCTTTTCGCTCCCCCGTCGCTCCTACGACGTTCTTTCTTCTTCCACTCCTCTCCCATTGCAGAATAACCCTCAAAAGGGCCATGGTTGACACTCCGGAGTGGGTGCAAATCCTCTTGATCTCACAATCGATCCAAATCGCTCCATATTTCCTGAAATACGACAAAAACAAGAAATAGTGAAAAGTATCGCAATATTGTCGAATAATCGTGAAAAGCGTGATATGGGCGATCAAAACGGTATGCAAATATGCAGAAAAAAGGTGTAAAATATGGAGTGATCAAACATCCGTTCAGGGACTTAGACAATCTGTTGGTTTTTGCAGGAAGCAAGGCCCCAACCGATCGGTTGATAACTCAACCGATCGGTTGGGATGTATCAGATACAAGCCGCAATCTGTCCCCAAATGAACCGATCGGGTGAAGAATGGAGAGACCAGGTGACAGACCGGGTGATCTGGGGAGAATTCTCGGGAAATTTTTGGGAAATATCAACCGATCGGTTGAGTTAGAGCGCGATCGATTGAAGAGACCGGGTGAGAAACCCCCAGTTCTCGGGAAATATTTGGGAAACGGTCAATCGATCGGGTGAATATTCACCCGGTCGGTTCACCTGTAGCTGTTGGCCGACAGGAAACTTTCGAATTTGCCTACCCGATCGGGTGAGATCTCACCCGATCGGTTCAGTTTCGCCCCTATAAATACCCCTACCGCACGATGACCGCCACCCGACCCCCAAAAATCCCCTTCACGCGGTTACACGCCCTCCAACTGTCGAATCGACCTCCTCCACCCAACATACTGCCCCTAAACCCTCATCCCCACTCACCCCCATACTTCCCCACCCCCGCCACCTTGCCATCGTCGACATTCCATCATCAAAACACCCAAACCCTAACCCTAGCCCCCAAAATTTTCGAAAACTTGTTTCTTGTCGGATCAGCGAGCGGCGGCTTCCCGAATTGCTTCCTCATACTACGCGAGTTCCCCGGGATCTTGATCTTGCTACATTGATGGGTAACACTCTTCCACTCTACACATCTCTTACTTTATCTGTAATATCCTAAATTGGTGTTGTACCTGCTTCACTTGCTTTATATTCATAATAGGCACGCCCCCACTTTCCTTTTCACCACCCACATAGTCACCATGTCTAAGAAAGGGAAAGTGATTGCATCATCTTCGCGCCGTGATCCACTCTACGACCCCTTTTCCCCCTCTTTCCTCGGCATAAACCCTTCTACGGAAGAGCAGTCTGACCATTTGCGAGAACTACTTCATCACCCTATGAGACCTACACTCTTCGCCGATCGCCCCACACTCGAAGCTCTAGGGCTTTCGAACGGCGTCGCCAGAATTTTCAACTGTATCGGGTGCCACACCCTCTCTTACATACATGCTCACACGCACAGAAATCTCACGCTTGAATTCCTCAGTTCCCTCGAAGTGTTTGATGGGGGTTTCTCCTTCCGCGCTTTCAACTACAACTTTTCTCTGGGTTTCATCGAGTTGAACAATATCCTCAATCTCCGTCACCCGGATCTTAATACTGAACATTCCACCCACGATCGAACTGACATCTACTCTCAATTTCGGGCTGATGGTGTTTGGCAATGATTTACCCGGTACACCACCTTTCCACCCGAAGCTCCTGCCTCCTACATTATTCACCCGTGTTACCGCCTCGCCCATTGCATCCTCGCCAACACTGTTTTCGCCTGCGTGGATGTGTCCACTGTATCTAGGGATGAGCTCTTCTTTCTCTATGCCATGTCTGATGACAGGATCCTTGGGCACATCCCTATGCCCATAAACGCCTCTTATTGGATCATCCACGAAATTTTTGCTGTTAGCCGCGCCAATTCTGGATCCATCTGTTGTGGTGGGATGATCACTCTTATTGTCAGCTGTGTTTTGAGAGTGCCACCCGACCTCCCTATCTTGCCTGGACGTAGCCGTATTGATCGTGATTACTTGATCGATATCAATATGCTCACTCCCTTCGGTGAAGACCGTGCTGTCTACCTCTATAGCCCCGCCTGCGAACCTTTCATGATCCTGCCACCTTTAGCCCCTTTGCGGCTACCCTACCCCCCATCTCATCTGCCTTGGGAGTTTTACCCCGATCCTTGGTATTCTCCATTAGTGCATCTACCACCCTTGGATCCTCCCGATTGGCACCCAACTGTCGGCCCACCTGGTACGATCTTTCTCCACCACAGCCCCCCGGTGCACA